>JAFMOD010000754.1:811198-859878 GCA_019802435.1 Corydoras maculifer
GTCGTTACGATGACAGACTCAGATCATCTTTAACCTTTTACATTTATTCATCATTAAGACATTTTTCGTCTTATGTCAGACTAAACAGTACAATACACATGCTTCTGCCATTTTTCTTAAATTATAGCTGTTCGAATCAATTTAAAGACCGGAACTACCTGTTTAATATATTATATACACACACACATTATATATATATATATATATATATATATATATAGGCGGCACGGTGGCTTAGTGGTTAGCACGTTCGCCTCTCAGCGCTAGGGATTCCCGGTTCGAATCCCCATCTGGGTGGAGTTTCCATGTTCTCCCCGTGTCTGCGTGGGTTTCCTCCGGGTTCTCCGGTTTCCTCCCACAGTTCAAAAACATCAAGTTAATTGAATTTTCAAAAATTGCCCCGTATAGAGTGTGTCTGTGTGAGTGAGTGTATGCCCAGCGATGGATTGGCGCCCTGTCCTGGGTCTATCTGCCCAGCGCCCGAGACGCTCTCCCCTGGATGGGCATGGGGAACCCCACTGCGACCCTAATAGAGGATAAGCGGAAGATAATGAATGAATGAATGAATGAATATATATATATATATATATATATATATATATACACATACATACATACACAGTATATAAAATTTGAAAACACACACACACACACATACACACATACATACACATACACATACACATACACATACATACTTTGCACTGATGATTTTGATCCATTTAGTTTTATGGTGAATGTTTTTAATGAGCTAGGTCACCAGAACTTCTCTGGACCATAGTCTACAAATGATCCAATGAGGGGTCGGCATGTCTTAGGACTGTGGGAGGAAATTGGATTGCCCAGAGAAAACTCACTTAGGCACAGGGAGGACATGCAGACTCCACACAACAAGGACCCTTTGTTCATTCCTTGTTCTTCCCAGGAGTCAAACCCAGAACCTTCATGCTGTGAGGCAGTAGCGCTAACCGCTGCACTATTGTGCCGCCCAACTGGGATTACCAGAATAAATATTCACAAAGTGATTCAGAAACACCAAATAAAAGTGGTTAAAACATCAGGGAAAGAGGATTTCAATATAATAAAAAAAACAGATCCATTTATAGAGTAATCACGAGCTAATCACCGAGATAATGCAGCCAGAACACAGCAATGGACAAACGCAAGTTAGTGACGGGTAAATTCCACTACATCCTTTGTATGTGCTAAATGTCACATCAGGTCGAACTGGTCCTTCATGGCGAATGTGTGAAAGTGTGAGAGATGCAAAAGCTGAGGATTTACTAGTGACAATGTCCCGTAATTCGTACTATGATTAAAAGTTATGACAAGGTCGTTTAAATGTGACTGTAAGGATTATAGGAACTGCAGCGTAACTCCGGACACACTCTTTCCAACATACAATTGGAATGTTTATTTTGGAATTAGCAAATATTCAGTAAGTCCTCACGGTCACCTCAGATTGGAGAGCTGAGATCTCGCTTTGGGTTTGAGTTTTCGGGGGAATATCTCGGTGTGTGTTGCTGGCACTCTCGCTGCAGGCGGTCGGGGCTGGTCAGACAAGCATTTTGTTCCAGAGGAGTTCACAACGTGCTGACATGTTGAAGCCTGAGCTAGTCTCACAGAGTGAAGCGCTCCGGAACGCAGGCACCGACACGGTGACCTACAGAGCTACCTTTTATCATTGGAAGACTGATAAGTGCATCAAACTGCCCTGGATGCTGAATTAATCCCGTCAGTCAAGACTTTTTCAAGCATTTATTGACTTTATACAGTTCAGTGTCCCACATGAATGATGATGTTCATTCATTCATTCATTATCTCCCGCTTTATCCTCTATTAGGGTCGCGGTGGGGTTCCCCATGCCAATCCAGGGGAGAACGTTTCGGGCGCTGGGCAGATAGACCCAGGACAGGGCGCCAATCCATCGCTGGGCAAATGATGATGTTATTTTAATAATTTCATTTCAATGATTTCTTTTGGCCAGAGTGAACCTGAGTGATTCTGGCCAGAGTGATTCTGGACTCGTGAATGCCCTCCATATTTGAACATGTTGCAGATGCTTTTATCCAAAGCAACTTACAAGTGTTTAAACCAAATGCCTAGGGTCAGAAAACAAGGGCAGTCGTGATACAAAGGCACACACTGCCCAACCAATGAGCTACCACAGCTTTGAAGATTCAAAAATCATATAAATACGGGCAAATGTCTATCAAACAAATCCACACTGTTGCTTTGATTAACACAACATTTCACCACAATTATTGCTCATTAGGATCCTATGGAGGTTTATGTACTCCACCAAAAAGCAACTCAAGAGGCCTCACCACTGCTGTTGTACGAGCAGCAGCACAGTGATAACACCCTGAGAGTGCTTAGTGCTACTGTAGGAGAAACTTATATTTAGGTGATATGGAAGTTTTTTATATATATTATATATTTTTTTATAATTCTCAGTTGAAAAAAAGGTCATTTTCCAACTAAAAACTCAAAAGTGCAAGTATACTACATTCCTTAAATTAACCATAAATCAGAACATTTTCTTCTCTTAGTAGCTTGATGTATAGTACAGAGTGTAAAATTAACTCATACCTGGTTCTTTCTTGCTTCCCTTCCCATCCCTGTTCATTTTAAGCACTGCCTTGAACATGTTGCGTCCTGAGCAATCCTCTTCCTCATAAGCTACCTGTTGACACAAAAAAGAAAAGGAATAAAAAAAATTAGGCAACATGTGAAATGATGGTATATAAATGGATATGAATCAAACCTTGTTTTATTTTTTATTATGGTCTGTTTGTAATCATTATACAAAAACAATAAGATTGGTTGTGTATTATTGTTCGGAATTTACAGAAACAAGGTGAAATGTCCTAACGACGCCTTTTCTGTGATTTATTTACCATAATGCACGCCATCCCGTGTCTAATTGCTTTAATAACACCCGACAGACCAGAGCTGCATTTTTAGTAGCATTTTTTTTGTGTGTCCATATCGTTTCTCATAATCACTAAAATACTTCCCATCTAAACTAGGAAAGAATTTCAGCGCACACAGCTCCACACCAGTAGCTTGTTTGGCCAGAAAACAAGTGGTCAGATTCTCGGCATTCCACATGTAATTGGTGCTTTGCGGCTAAACTTGAGACTTCTGTTACACTTGTCAGGTCAATATTATCGATTCTGGAAAAGCAGGAGCACTCTCTCAGTACGAGGTCAAGATCTGGTCGAAGGGTCACATCAGGTCAAAAATTTTCTGTAGAATAAATGATCTTTTACAACGAGAGCAGCATGTGGATTACAGGTCCTAATCTGGGACCCCGTGGGAAGAGGTGAAAAGGTTGACAGTTGTATATTACAGGACACAAAAACTAGTAATACTTGACATACTAATAAGTAATATTAATATATTAATATTTTTATTTATATATATATAATATTCAGCTTAATCTCTACTAGGTTCGCGTATATACCCATATACATATTCCCCATATACCTCCAGGGGAGAACACTCACAACCCAAATGGGGCAATTTAGAGCATTCAATTTATCTTTAATATATGTTTCTAGACAGTGGGAGTAAACCCCAAAACCCAGAGGGAACCCACGCTGACACAGGGAGAACATGGAATCTCCACCCAGATTGGGATTCAAACTGCTGAGAGGAGAACCTGCGAACCACTAAGCCACAGTGCCGTCCCCAGTCAAGACCAATACGAGACGATCTGCTTTGAAATGTAACATCTCTGGTGATGTTTCTTCAAAACGACAGCTACCAGCAACAAGACTACCATTAAAATCAGGTTTAACAGTCACACAAAACACAGACAAACAAACGAGCTGTCTGCTCTGTAACTGCATCGAGACTCATTTCACGAAGCATCAAAATCCTTTGTTGCATTTCGATCACCTGTAATGAGTGGTTAACCTCTGTTTAGTAAACAATGTGGTTGCTTACTCAACTCAGGTTTACCACTTTAACCAGGTCATTGTTAAAAGCCACCACAATGTTTACTAATGTTGATAATCATTATGGAACACCTAGAACCCAAGGTCATGAACTCAACCATAAAATAAAAACAAAAGAGAAAGCAAGTCAGCCCAGGGATATTTAAAGATGTATTCTAAAATACACATAAAAGTGACCAACAGTTTACAACGCAAGTCTAAATTCTGAGGACGAAACCACGAGCGAGAGGAAAGCTGCTCGACAGGCCTGTGCCTGAAGGAAATGCTGGGCGATCGTTATGGGGCCATCAGGAAATGTGCTCTGATTTGAATAGAATCCTCACTGCATACCATAAACATGTAAAGTTGCAACCGCCAAAGCCTTGGGTTGGATCAACACCCACCGTGTTTTCAAAGCCTCCCTGACCACCTCAGCTACTCAGCCCACTACTACTGAAGGAATAATTCCCCTCGCATGCACGGCACTGCTCAGGCATGCTCAACCGGTTCTATGAAAGGGGAAAACATGTCATGAATATGCCATTTCAGCACTTCGGGGTGTTTGGCGTATAAAGACTGGATCGTAGTGTGGAAGACCACCACAGGACATTAAATATACAAGAGTATCTATGACGGGTGAACACATTACCATTAGGGTGGATTAGAGATCAACAACTTCAACATAAGCCAATTTACTAGGAAGAGGAAATAGGTCACCACTTCCCGGACAACATGGGGACGCAGGGAATTCGAGACATTATTTAAAATAACAGCATGCGTCTTTGATAATGTTGCTTTTATTGCCAGATGGGCTGCACAGGTTTTCAACTGAAGCACAGCAGGAAGACCAACAAGGTATCTCTCTGCCCACAACAGAATTAAAAGGACATCCAAGACGCTAAAACCAGAGGAGACTATTGTTTTAATGAATCCACCGGCAGAACATTGCACATTCATTGTCTGCAGTTGATAAATCTGGCAATGTGTACTGGGTTATATTCTTGAGGAAACTTCTCTTCTGTGTGGTCTGCATGTCCTCCCCATATGGGTTTTCTTAAGACATGTGAAATGGTTCTTGCCATCAGGGGTTGTACAGATCACTGCAGTCGTAGGGCTGATTCCAGACTGAATAAACAGGAGGGTTGCATTAGGAAAGGCATCTCTGGGCACGATAGCTCAGTGGTTAGGGTGTTGGGCTATCAATCTGAAGGTTGGGGGGTTCAAATCCCAGGTCCACTGAAGTTAACAATGCAGGTCCCTTGAGCAAGGCCTTTAACCTTCATTGCTCCAGGGATGTTGTGATTAACCCTGTGCTCACCTTGTAAGTTGCTTTGGGGAAAAAGCGTCCAATAAATAACCAAATGTAATGTAAATGGTGTAAAACATTCATTCATTCATTATCTTCCGCTTTATCCTATATTGGGGTGCCCATCCAGGGGAGATGACAGACACGCACACAAACACACTCTACATGGGGCAATTTGAAGAACTCAACTGACTTGATCCATGTTTTTGGACTGTGGGACAAAACGGAAGAACCCAGAGGAAACCCACGCAGACACGGGGAGAACATATAAACTCATATAAACACCCAGATGGGGATTCAAACCGGAAATCCCTAGCGCTGAGAGGAGAACATGCTAACCTCTAAGCCACCGTGCTGCCCTGGTGTAAAATATTGTAATAAAAACCTCAAAATGCATAACGGTATTTGGAGATATAGATAAAAAGAAAGCTGGTAAAACAGAGGGTAAGACTGACAGATAGATAAAGAGTAAGATGGTCAGAGGGCAGAGGGTGATTAGAGGGTAAGACAGAGGGTAAAATGATTAGAGGGTAATACGGACAGTGGGTATGAGACAGATAGATGAAGAGTAGGGTGGGGTTAGGGGGTAAAATAATTAGAGGGTAAGACAGAGGGTAAAATGATTAGAGGGTAAGATGGACAGATAGATAAAGAGTAAGATGCTTAGAGGGTAAGACGGACAGAGGGTAAGACGGACAAATAGATGAAGAGTAAGATGGTTAGGGGTAAAATAAAGGGTAAACTGGTTAGACAGTAAGACAGACAGAGGGCAAGATGGACAGAGGGTAAGATGGTAATAGGGTAAGATGGATATAATTAAAATAAACTTTTATGGCTGTGCAGTAAGCACAACATAAGGACAAATACCCAAAAGGTTTTTTATTATATTGCCCTATAACGTCGTCTATAATGAGCAGAATACAAAGAAAGTAACTACACACTTCATACTGAGTGCTGTTTACCTAGATCTGGTTCCAAGATAGTACACCAGACAGAGTACTAAACATGTCTGCCTTCCCAAAAGTCCCACTATTCAGAACAAAAAGAAAGCAACAGATCGTTGCCTTGTTTCTGAACATGTCAGACAGTCTTATCAAAGCTGCGGACATTTCTTCAAGCTTGGTTTTGATTGTGTTGGCAGGTTACCAATCGTCTATCCCTTCCATCAGAATCCTACCAGAAAAATTTTGCCTCAGAAGAGAAAAGAACAGGAAATGCCAAGCATTCATCCAGCATTAGGGCAATTAACGCCGAGGGCAGTTCCCATGAATAACACTCCTGAACAAACAACTAAATGAATTAATCATAACTCCATCGTAAATGCCCTGGTCTAATAAATGTAAAGCTGCTCATCCATCATTCCATGCAGCATTCTCAGGGACATCTCATCTCATCTGTCCCATCATTTCCAACCCCTTAAACAAACAAACTCACACATTCCTCTGTGATGCACTCCAGCTTTTTATAACTTTAGTTCTTATTTATAACTGTGCTGAATCAGTTTATTATGCAAACATGAGCCAAGCACGGCAATATTCAGAATCCAGTTTAGTTTATTTATATAACTGTATACTTTTACAATACTTTATTGTCTACCTACATACACACACACACACACACATACATATATATATATATATATATATATATATATATATATATATATATATATCTCTGTGTGTGTGTGTGTGTGTGTGTGTGTGTGTGTGTAAATATGTACGTATTTATATGTGTATATATATTTAAGATTTTAATTAATGGATTTATCTCTCAACTCATTGAGAGATGAGTTGAGAGATGAGTTGAGAGATGGGGGGGGGGGGGGGTTGGTTACCCATGTCCATCCAGAGGAGAACGTATTGAGTGCTGGGCAGAAAAACCCATGACAGGGTGCCACCAATCCAATATTAAATACACTCACTAACACAATTGGGCAATTTGGAGCAGCCATTTCACCTTGAACCCATGTTTTTCGACAGTGGGAGGGAACCTGTCCCCAGTGCTAAGAGGTGGACGTGTTAACCACTAATCCACCATGCAGCCCTGACTTTATATACAAGTGTTATAAATAAACTAACATTAAAAAAACATAACTTAATACTAAGTGAAGAGGACTAATAATAAACGTTAACATCTCAAACACCCGGCAGCACGGTGGCTTAGTGGTTAGCATGTTCTCCTCTCAGCGCTAGGGATTCCCGGTTCGAATCCCGATCTGGGTGGAGTTTCCATGTTCTCCCCGTGTCCACGTGGGTTTCCTCCGGGTTCTCCGGTTTCCTCCTACAGTTCAAAAACATGGATCAAGTTAATTGAATTCTCCAAACTGCCCCATATAGAGTGTGTTTGTGAGTGATTGTCCTGGCTGTGTCTGCCCAGCACCCGATTTCATGGGGAACCCCCTTGCGTCCCTAGTACAGGATAAAGCAGAAGATAATGGATGGATGGATCTCAAACACCTCATAAATAACTTTCAATAAAGTATCAGAACCCCGACCCTTCTGCAGCTGATGCTGGTTGATACAAACGTCTTCTGCTCGTCTCATCACCATGATAACGTCTCCTGGTCGTCATATTAAGCTAGAAGAAGGTTTTCCAACTAGTTTAATTAATTTAATCACACAAACTGGTCAATATTATTCCTGGATCTGAGTGCGAACATAAATAAATATCTGGATGAAGCGAGTGAGCTCAGTGTGGTTTCAGCAGACAGCACTGACCTGAGAACTAAGCTTCCTGCATGAGACAAATATCAAACAAGCCATAAAAAAAACATTTAGCTTCGGGGGAAAATCTGGACTTTCAACACTCCTCTAAGCTGATCAACAGGTAGCCTCCCGACACACTGGGTTTTATCTCTGCCGTGCTGCATTATCTGACTAAGGGGCTTTCGCTCTTTGAAACGGCTTGGATTCTTTAGGGGCTGAACGGAACAGCGAGTTCACTGCTGCTCGCAGAGGGAGGGTGGATCAAAAGGAGAGCAGGCGGGAGAGTCATGCACTGTATTACATATTGTCCACACAAATCAGGCACCGAGCCATAAAGCTACCAACATTGCTTTTGTAGATGGTGCTTCAAAAGGGCTGAACATTTATAGCTCTGATGAGCTTTTATACAAAAAAAGATAATGAAACATCCAAAAAATCCAATGTTAATCCATTTCCTGGACATTGAGGTATTAAAAGGTGGCGCTCTGTCTGCAGCCTGATCATCTGAGGAGCCGGGCCGGTCTGATTAAGAGGATGTGCCATTGTTCAGGAGCTCGATGTACGCAAGCATTCAGCTGTCAGAGAGCATTTTTATGGGAGTGTGTGTGAGAGAGTTGAAGAATGTGTGTGTGTGTGTGTGTGTGTGTGTGCAGATCTTGAACAATAGAAGGAGCAAACTTTAGCTAAGCATTCCCAGTCCAGATTTCCTTATTTGCTCTCACTTGTCCAACCACTGCTTCTTTTCTTCAACCCATTCCACATGAATGATCGCTCAGAATATGCAGGTGGTGTCATGACGACCACTGAACCCAACATTACCCCACTAATGGTGACCCGTCAAGCGACGAAGCCAGAAGTTTAAAAGCTGCAGACATAAGGAAATAAACAAACATTCATTTAACATAAAAAAAAATAAATTTAAATTTAAATTCTCAACATCATCTTCATCAAACATGAAGCCAAAGGTTCAAGTCGTTCTTAAATTCTACAGGAACCCAACGACTGCACACATTTGAAAACCAACAGGTCATGATTTCATGTCCACATGTCATTTATAAAGGCTGATTAATTTTTTTTTGTATCTGATAATAGACCACAGGCAGCATGGTGGCTTAGTGAGTAGCACGTTCTCCTCTCCTCACGAGTTTGTGCCCAGAGATAGATTGGCGCCCTGTCCTGGATGTATCTGCCCAGTGCCTGAAACATTCTCCCTTGGATGGGCATGGGGAACCCCCCCACGACCCTAATAGAGGATAAAGCAGAAGATATTGGATGGATGGATAATAGACCACCTGCATGATTCTCCAGTGTTTAAGACTTTTATTTGGCACCTTTTGAAAAATTCATAAAAATATTTTTTATTATAAATCAATGACAAATAAAATAAATCATGCAATAGTATAATGCCTACCCTGTTTCCTTTAACAGATGATTACTTGTAAAAGTGTGTATTTTGGTAATTTAATTTCTCTGGGGTACCATATTGGGGTGATGGATTAGCAACACCACTGGTTTCACTTTATCACTGGGTTTTATAAAAGCATCACTTCACTCTACTCATCATTGAACACAACAGAACAGAACATACTGCAGAGTGCACACCTTCTGCCTAAATGAGAAATTAAATTACCAAAATACACACTTTCACAAGTCATCATCTGTTAAAGGAAACAGGGTAGGCATTATACTATTGCATGATTTATTTTATTTATTTATTAGTGGTTTAATGCCATTTTGGACATAATTGTCATTAAATGGCAGCTTCTGATTTTATTTCAGTGTGTTTATACTTTCTTATGCTTTGGTTTATTTTACATTGTAATCTTTATTTTAATAATTGTGAGGTAGGTTGGGGCTGCTCTTGTGTTGTCTTTTATAGTATTGCATGATAAAAACCATCAATGACGTTACATCATCATACTGATGCATTTATGTGTAAATAAGATGTTACTGCTGGTTACTGAGGATGGAGAATATTTGAACTACTGTTTAGACAGACGCACATTCAGGGCCAGTAAATCAAAATGAAGAACTGTGAGGGAAGAAGGAATGACATTCTCGACCGACTTTGACTTTTTGGGAGAAATCAAAATTTGATTGGCTGTTCAATTAAAAAATATAACAAAATAATCTCATAATCCCTCATAACTACTTCATCTCTCCACAAAATCCGCAAGAGTTCTCTTATAATCAACATAACATTTTTATTTGCAAGCATGAGTTGCTATAATATGCATAAAATTACATTAACAGAGGTTTCTTAAGCAAAACATTGTAAATAAATAATACATTATAGTGATGCACATGAGTGTGTGTGTGTGTACACACACTGTACAACAGCAGTAGCTCTGTAATTGAATTGTTTCGGGGGTTTTTTTTTTTTTTTTTTTGCATTGCTGAATGGCAACCTTAGTGAACATGTCAGGTCCGCTGGTGTTCCTGATGATTTCAGTAGGCCAAGTCGAGATAAGAGTATCGTTTCCATGGTTACAAGCCATCACCTCTTTCTATAAGAAATACTTTCATTAGGTTATTTGATGTGTACTGTCTGATCTGTGTCCTTACAACCTTAAAAAAAACATTCTGCAGTTTTGCCTTGATACACAGAGGACTAAAGATTATTCATTTTTCATTCGATTCTTTTGAACTCAAGCAACATGTTTCAACAAATTCTGTTAGAGGCAATTATTGGCTAGATCTAAAATACAAACACTTATGAGCAGACTACAAGTGACCCAGCATCACCTGGAAACAGGTCTGTCTACAAAAACATATGCTTCCCGTCCAAAATACACGTCATTTGAGAATACACTTAAAACAGAGGTTTTGAAAAGTGTTGCTGCTCTATTTTCTTTGAATAAACCATCACCACCACCGAGCTCGGTTTCCACCAATACACAATAACCGCACTACATGCTCAAAAAATTTAAAAAATCCTAAACATCACCTTATCAACGTCTCTACAAGCTTAATATGAACTCTAAAGTAAATCACGGTGATTAAAAGATCAGTGGTCTTGAAGCTGCTGTGTGCAGCCAACATATATAATCCCACACAACAGTTAGGCTACATTACTTCTTTTACATGAAGCTTATTAATATAATGAAGATCTAATAGTCAACATATACAGAGTCTAATGTGTGAGAAAGGGCAAAAGTAACAGCTCCACTGAAGGGAGTGTCTCTGTTCTACACTCCCAAATCAAACGGGTCCGAGTTGAGACATGTTCTCATGAGATTTACAGTTGCACCTGATGACTATGGAAACAAGGTGAACTTGATACGACTGCCAAGTCCATTACAAACACTGATAAGTAGGAAATGTAAAGCTCTGGTATAGCTGTCGTGGCTGGCACTGATACCCGTCTTCCAGTGGGGGTTATTTATTCTATATCTCATTAGAATACGGTCCAAATGTTGCAGTGCAATCAATTACATTTGCATTCAGTCATTTAGAAGATGCTTTTATTCAAAGCAACTTGATAGTCGTGAGAAGCATTGATAGCAATGAGTTAAGAATCTTGTTCAAGGACCCACGTTGGTAACTTGGTAGCCCTGGGTTTGAACCCATAACCTGATGATTGATAGCCCAACACTAACTCTAACCACTGAGCCACCACACCCTACATGCCACTGAGCAACAGGAGATTACAAACTGAAAACACACCATATACAATGCACAAAGACAACAATATTCAATACAATGTCAGATTGCATACCCTCCACAAATCTATTTACGTTTCCAATGCTATTTAGCAGGTGTGTAATTAGAAAACACTGAACTATTAATATATATATATATATATATATATATATATATATATATATATATAGCTCAGACTAAATTTTTGCTATAGATCCAGCTGTGACCACCTCTGTCCCATGCTCTATTTTAGTCATTTTAGTTGGTTCTGCTTGGTTTAACTTTTCCTACTTTATTTAAAGAAGGAAGGTTCCACCAGTGAAGGATTATTAAACATGATAAATCACGCTTGCCAATTTAAAGCCAAACCTTCCATTCAGCGCGAGAGGCAGAGCCACGGAGTGAGGAATCACACTCCTCTGTCTGAGAAAATAAGAAATAATCTCAGTGATCCGTTTTACAAACACAATAGAGAAAGTGCAACTCCTCAACTAAACACACTGGGACTTTCCATGCTTCATTCCTTCGATTTACTGAAAAGGATTTGGAGTAGGTGTGCTGAAAAACATTGATTCTTCAAAGAATCGCGATTCGTAGTCCTGCCGATTCTGAATCGATTTAAAACGCCCAAAAATCGATTTTAAGTTTTATTTTTTGCCGCTCTAACTCAAGAGCGTACCACATATCGTATTACGTATCCGCTCGGCCACCATACAGCAAGCTTATTCGCTGCCAGCTCCCGTAGTCCGTTTGTCCCTTTGTTGTCGTTAAAAGCCAGTATTTGGGCACACTTTGGATTCTACAATTCTACAGTTGCAAACAACTCGACAGAGCTCTTTGTAAGGAGTGTAAAATGAAAGTGAGGTACTTTGGAAATAGGACAAATCGTAGATCCCCCATGGGTTTCCTCCGGGTTGTCCGGTTTCCTCCCACAGTCCAAAAACATGAATCCAGGTCAATAGAATTCTCTAAATTGCCCCATGTGGAGTATCTGTGTGAGTGAGTGTGTGCCCAGTGATAGCTTGGTGCCCTGAAACATTCTCCCCTGGATGGGCATGGGGAACCCCACCGCGAACCTAGTAGAGGATAAAGCGGAAGATAATGGATGGATGGATGGATTATTCCAAATGGTCTGTGCGCTTCCTTTCATAGTGTTTCCGCGGTTACCCTGATTCTAGACGTGTATTTTCATATTAAAGCATTTTGTTGCCATTGTTACTTGGTAAAACTAAATATAAATATCAAATAGGGCTGTATTTAAAATTACATACCAAACTGCAGCTAATAACTTTGATCAGGTTTCACCAGGAAAGTAGTAGGAAACCTTATAACATTTGATGTTGGATATAATCTCAGTTATGTTTATTTTTGTGATTGTAGGAACTTATACTTGTAAATAGTCAATGTCCACTTTTTTGGTCTTATTTATTCAGCCTCAGTTAAATCATGGAATGGCAGTGTGCTGAGGACACCTACTTTAAAATGGTATCCTGCTCTTAGGGTCATCCGGGGAATTTTGCCTGATGCACAGTCAGACATACTTATCATTCTCACAGCTCTCATGGTCTGCATGATTTCAGACATGGCCTGTGTGTTAAAAGATCATTACAAAAACTGTATTATACATCAATACTTTTAAAAACCAATACACAATAATCATAAAAAAGATGGAAGCCCATTCATAGTCATTTTTTGGGCACCTGGACAAAATGGGGTCACTGGGAGTTTAAAGGTGATCTGAGCTTATAAGTCAAAAGGCAGGGGAGACAGGATGGAGAAGTCCTCTGTCCATCACACGCTAGACATTAACACATGCACATCCTCCTTTACATCAGGGGGTAGTTTAGAAACCCGAATTCACCTGACTTCCACGTGTTTGGAATGTGTCAGGACAGACGGGTAAAACTTGACGCAGAAATGACCCTACTCACCCCGACCACTGCCAGAAATCAAACCCACGAGCATCTTGCTGTGAGTAAACACGCCGAACTCAGCGTTAAAGCACTTACAAAACCACAGGCTCATACAGCCAATCAGATTTTCCAATAAACAGTAAAGAATTTTGGTTAAAAGCTGTAGCTCTTAATATATAAATATATGTAATAAAATTATTTAACTAGATATATTTGTTAAAATCATTCTGCCATTGCTCTGAAAGGCTTAAAAAGGTTTTATTTTGGTTAAGCTGACTTTACAGAACCCCATGATGCATGGCCAATTGGAAGTAGCGTGGTCACAGGGTCCAACCCCAGTCTTGTTTTATTAAACCTGCTGTTCTCTACAGGCCACCAGCGTTGCCACAACAACTGGGGCATCATAAAAATGTCCCGGTTCTGATCTATGAGCCTGTTAACAAACATAGGACCCAGTTTTTAAGTAGTGAAGGAATATATTCAGAAGTTTTAATGCATTTTACTTTTCCTGTGGAGATTTATTCTAACACTTTTTGCTGCTTTTAGTAATCATTATGTGCAAAATATAAACATGGGCAATCAAGCAGTTGGTACTGTTTCTATTTGCGTGTAAAAAAAATGCTAACATGCTGGACAATCGCTTTCTTGCGGAGCCACAGTCGTAGTCGGCTCGGCTGCAGATGTCAGGTCAGTGGCCCTGTTCTGCTCCTTTGAAATGAACAGCATGGACCGACTGCAACCACCTGTTTAAAGCTTTTTTTTTTTTTGGCCAACTGTCCATGTGAGTGACCGTTTCCTGCTATTACAGACGTAGTCGACAGATCGATCACCCACTTCCATGGGACAAGAGTGACTCCCACATTTTAAAAGAACACGTTAAGCTTATTCAACCTGAACAACTCACGTTTCACTACAACACGTTCTTTTTTTTTAATAAAATACTGATTGAATAAAGCAGCCCAATACAAAGCACGATTCACAACCTGAACACTGCATACATGTACAAAGCTGACAACTTTACACGACTCAGCATTCAATTACACCTTATCGGAGACATTCAGGAAATTCTAGCCCCGCCGAAGCAGCTCTCTGAGCGGCTTGATAAGAGACGTTTCTTTGTGAAGCGCATGTCGTCACGCCATTTACAAGCACTCGTAAGAACTCCATGTGGAACCAATATACAGGGCTGGGTCAGCCAAACGACCACAGCTCGTGTAAAACTCATCGGACTGGCGTTACAGAATACACTTACAGTGATAAACACCTCAGTATAGTGTTAATGAAGCTCCACACCCCATTTAAAAAGAAGCACTCTATTTATTTAAGAATTTGGTCACGTTAAAAAAAACGTTGCATCAACCGGGACTTTGTTTCCCAAACAAAGCGGGTCACCATTGAACCATCGCTCAAATAACCTGTGTACTAAACAACTATAATGCCATTTTAATCCTGGTACTGAAGTTATTTAGCACTAACACTGTCTGGTGTGATAAATGCAACCTGCACTTAGAAATCAATACTATAATACATTTGTAGTAAGTGCACCTTAACATCGTCATGACGATATCCATAAGAAAAATACGCATTATGCTGTAAGCTGGAACTTTAGACCAAGTGATGCAACAAAATAAAAAAAAATAGAGTTACACTTGCAGCACACACTCGTCTTTTCACTTTATACTTACAGGGGGAAAAAAAAAAACTTAATTTCAAATGACTGCTAATATAATACATATATACACACACTTTATATATATATGAGCCTGAGTATATATATATATATATATATATATATATATATATATATATATATATATATATATATATATACTTTTAACTCAAAGATTATTTGGAATCATGTCTTGTGCTTATAACAAACATAAGAGACTGCACTGTTCCTGGGATTTCTGGCACATTTTGAGAAAGTTAATTATTTCCTAATAATTCTATAACCGTAATTGTTTTAGACAATAATCCATCCATTCATTATCTAAATTGGGTTATTTAGCAGACGCTTTTATCCAAAGCGACTTACAAGGTGAGCACAGGGTTATCACAACATCCCTGGAGCAATGAGGGTTAAGGGTCTTGCTCAAGGACCCATACTGGTAACTTCAGTGGACCTGGGATTTGAACCCCCAACCTTCAGATTGATAGCCCAACACCCTGACCACTGAGCTAACCCGCCCCATCACTGAGCTAACCCGCCCGCATTATCTTCTGCTTTATCCTCTATTAGGGTCACGGGGGGTTCCCCATGCCCATCCAGGCAAGAACGTTTTGGGCGCTGGGCAGGACACCCAGGACAGGGCTCCCATCTAACACTGGGCACACAATCACTCACACAGACATGCACACATACACACTCTACATGGGGCAATTTGGAGAACTCAATTGACTTGATCCATGTTTTTGGACAGTGGGAAGAAACCAAAGAACGCGGAGGAAACCCATGCGGACACGGGGAGAACATGCAAACTCCACCCAGATGGGGATTCGAACTGGGAATCCCTAGTGCTGAGAGGCGAACGTGCTAACCACTAAGCCACCGTGCCTCCCCTAGACAATAATCATACCATCAAAATCTATAATCCCTCATCCCTAATTGCAGCTAAAAAACTCTTTAACTTTTTAATAAACTGCTAACTTGTGCCGATGGAGTAAAATTATAACACGGATGCAATAACTAGCTTCAATGGAATGACTAAAGTGTATTATTATACGAAGTTAAGCACTTCTCTGCACTTTGAAATACCTCAGGCGCTGCAGTGACGCGAATGCTAAACACCACATATGCTCAGAGCCAACGTTCTACAGAATGCTTTTTTGCTCTTAACAGCATTTCCGTTAACTTGCACCGTACACAGTAACCTTAGTTATTTTGAGGTGTCAAGTTCTCTGTGGAGGGAAAATTAAGGTTCTAAAACCTTTACAATGCAATTCACTTTTGTGCAATTAGTGTTTAAGTAATAATTAACTGTAATTATTTAATAGTACAGTGGCTTAGTGGTCAGCACGTTCGCCTCTCAGCACTATGGATTCCCGGTTCAAATCTCCATCTGCGTGGAGAAATTTCCCCATATAGAGTGTGAGTGAGTGTGTGCCCAGCGATAGATTGGCACCCTGTCCTGGGTGTATCTGCCCAGCGCCCGAAACATTCTCCCCTGGAATGGCATGGGGAACCCCACCGCGACCCTAATAGAGGATAAAGCAGAAGATAATGAATGAATGGATAAACATGTGGCTTGTGCAATTTGTTGTGTTATTATTTCCAGTATAGCTGTCACCCAGAAGTTTGAAAACATGCAGAAATGCTGTGGCTGATCCATTCCTACTGGCATAACACCACCATCACATTATCACAGCAGTGCTGGAAATCTTTTACCACCTTAATAACCTAAGCCTTTGGTGATCCTGACTAGAGAAACAGAATGAGATTTTTTTCATGCATTGGTAATGCAGTCACCACAAACTAACTGAAAATTAACCAGACTGCTAACTACAGGATGAGGTTTATACTACACAGCTTTAAAATATGGATTTTCATTCGGACCCTGGAGTTGGGGTAATCCTCCATCACTGAGCTTTTAATAAAACTGAACAGTCACAAACTAATAACCAACTAATAATAAGACACATTAATTACTGTGTGCTGCTTTATGAAATAACAGTAGGATTTTTAGAATATAACCAACATTTAGAATTTCCAAAATTTACGTTGGCAGATTAGCAGTGGTAGAAGTTCTCAAACGTTTCAAAGAACAAATATTTATATCACTCGGCTACAACAATTAGTCTTAGATGGCGCCGTCAAAGAAAACCCATTTTTCTATTGATCTGCGGCAGTTAGTTGTTCTTGCATTAGAAATCCCAGTTTTCTGACTCCGGCTTTAACGTGTCCACAACAGACGCCCTCATGGATCAAACACAGCGAGACCTCAAGAAAGGCTTCCTTTTAGACAATACAGAAATAAACCACCATGAAATAAACAGGAGCTAAAATTATTCTCCTTCTCAAATTTTTAAAGCACGTTTATTCAGCAGCACTTTTTTCTTTTTTTCTTATTCAGCAAGAATAAAGTTCTCTGTTAACTGGTGGTGTGTGTATGTGTGTATATATATATATATATATATATATATATAAAATGTTCTCCCCATGTCCGTGTGGGTTTCCTCCGGGTTCTTACCATAGTCCAAAACCATGGATTGGGGGGGGGGGGGGGGGGGGGGGGGGGGGGGGGGGGGGGGGGGGGGGGGGGGGGGGGGGGGGGGGGGGGGGGGGGGGGGGGGGGGGGGGGGGGGGGGGGGAAAAAAAAAAAAAAAAAAAAAAAACATGCATACAATTATAAACAAATAAAAACTAATATGCGATTCATTTCTATAGTGCATGGATAAACAGTAGTATTAATCCAACCATCCATTATCTTCTGCTTTATCCTCTACTAGGTTCAAGGGGGGGTTCCCCATGCCCGTCCAGGGGAGAACATTTCAGGCGCTGTGCAAATACATCCAGGACAGGGTGCCAATCTATCGCTGGACCCACACACTCAGACACACTCTATATGGAGCAATTTGGAGAATTCAATTGACCTTGATCCATGTTTTTGGACTGTGGGAGAAAACCGAAGAACCCAGAGGAAACCCACGCGGACACGGGGAGAACATGGAAACTCCACCCAGATCCCCAGCGCTGAGTAGAGAATGTGCTAAACCACTGAGCCACTGTGACACCCAAGTAGTTTTACACTTTGTATACATTTTTTATTGATTTTTTTAAATAATACAACCAAAAAACTGAGCAAATGTGGATATAAAGGCAAACAAAGAATATTAAGCATTTTCAACATCATTACTGTGGTTAAGTGCGTTCGATGAAACATTGCGATATACCGAATCAACCAAATATCGCGATATCCCAGAGCCATTAACGTACCTACACCTCCAGCCGGCTTCACATTTAAATTAAAGCTTGTAAATAATCAACCTGGGAGGATAAACGAGGTCAGCTCACTGTGAGAAAATGGCAACACGGAAAACTAGGAAAGAAAATACAAACAAAAATAAATAAAAATAGGAAGTTGTTTGTTAGATTTCCTGCAGCGGCGTTTGTTTAAACGCGTGGAACTTTAAACAGTCAGCAGCGGCTCTGCGGTTAATGATTCAGCCACAACAAAGCGACACAAATGTTTAGTAAACGATACACCACCTAAACCTATCAAACAGAATTAACCCCCAAAACGGAGACATGTGCGCGGGGCAAACTTCCAGCCCCGGACCCAGCCGAGCTCAGCACGTCCCGCGCGTGTAAATGCGCTTTTACGCAGCGTTCCAGACGGATAACCAATAGGCAGCGTGTCTCAGGAACCGGATTATTAATGTTATTTGTTTTTTTAAAGCTTACCTGCTTTGTAACATGAATTCTTCGTGCGGGGGAAACTTTTTCCTGCGTCTTATCGCTCCGACTCCCAGACAGCGCGCTGGAGGCTCCTCCCGTTCAGCCAGAGCGCCGTGACGTCACCGAGGACCAGAGGAATCAGTGCGCTGCTCTCTGTGTACTTTAGTTTTATATTTATATAATGTATATATCCATCCATCCATTATCTTCCGCTTTATCCTCTAATAGGGTCACGGTGGGGAGGGGGGGTTTCCTCCATGCCCATCCAGGGGAGAACGTCTTGGGCGCTTGGCAGATACACCCATTCTATCGCTGGGCACACACTCACTCACACAGACACACTATATATGGGGCAATTTGAAGCATTCCATTAACCTTGATTCATGTTTTTGGACTGTGGGAGGAAACCGGAGAACCCGGAGGAGACCCACGTGGACATGGGGAGAACATGGAAACTCCACCCAAATTGGGATTCAAACCGGGAATCCCTAGTGCTGAGAGGAGAACGTGCTAACCACTAAGCCACCGTGTCGCCCTCTTGCCAATTGAACTTAATTCAATAATTTTTTCACTTTAATTGACTTCTCTCTTTAGGGGTATATATATATATATATATGTGCCAATTAGTGGGCACACACTAACTCACACAGACACACTGTGACACATGTGGCAATTTGAAGCATTCCATTAACCTTGATCCATGTTTTTGGACTGTGGGAGGAAACCGGAGAACCCGGAGGAAACCCACGTGGACACGGGGAGGACATGGAAACTCCCTAGTGGAATCCCTAGTGCTGAGTGGAGAACATGCCAACCACTAAGCAACCATGCTGCCAAATATATATATATATATATATATATATATATATATATATATATATATATATATATATATATATATATATATATATATATATATATATATATATATATATATATACCCAGGACAGGGTGACATTTAGTGGGAGTATTCCATTAACCTTGATCCATGTTTGGACTGTGGGAGGAAACCGGAGAACCCGGAGGAGACCCCCGTGGACACGGGAAGAAAATGGACACTCCACCCAGATGGGGATTCGAACCGGGAATCCCTAGCGCTGAGAGGAGAACGTGCTAACCACTAAGCCACTGTGCCGCCCTCTTGCCAATTCAACTTAATTCAATAATTTTTTCACTTCAATTCTCTCTTTAGGGATATATATATATATATATATATATATATATATATATATATATATATATATATATATATATATATATATATATATATATATATATATATATATAAGGCGGCACGGTGGCTTAGTGGTTAGCCCGTTCGCCTCTCAGCGCTAGGGATTCCCGGTTCGAATCCCCATTTGGGTGGAGTTTCCATGTTCTCCCCGTGTCTGCGTGGGTTTCCTCTGGGTTCTCCGGTTTCCTCCCACAGTCCAAAAATATGGAACAAGTTAATTGAATTCTCAAAAATTGCCCCCTATAGAGTGTGTCTGTGTGAGTGAGTGTGTGCCCAGCGATGGATTGGCGCCCTGTCCTGGGTCTATCTGCCCAGCGCCCGAGACGTTCTCCCCTGGATGGGCATGGGGAATCCCACCGCGACCCTAATAGAGGATAAGCGGGAGATAATGAATGAATGAATGATATATATAATGTGTGTGTGTGTGTGTGTGTGTGTGTGTGTGTGTGTGTGTGTGTGTGTTAGTGGGCACACACTCACTCACACAGACACACTCTATATGGGGCAATTTGGAGCATTCCATTTACCTTGATCCATGTTTTTGGACTGTGGGAGGAAAATGGACTGGCAAACTGAAAATGGACTGGCAGTCGGAGCAGGAGGGACTTAGTTTCTTAGTTGAATACAGACATCTGATCCTGCACTGCTGATGCTGCCCAGCTGCTGAAGGAGGATGAGTCCCCCACTGAGCCTTGGTCCTCCCAAAGTTTCTTTCTTAAAAAAGTAATAAAACATAACAGGAGGTTTTTTCTTGCCACTGTCGCTTCAGCTTGCTCTTTATGGGTTTCCAGCTTATAACTCTGTAAAGTGCTTTGTGACAATGCACTATGTAAAAAGTGCTATATAAATAAATTATTTGAACTTGAAAGATCTGGAAGTGCTCTATTTTCAAGGCTGCTGATCGTTTATTTGTGTAGTCAATTCGGCATAAAGAAGTTTGACACCTGAGGAAAAATCTATTAAAAATATTTTAATTTTTTCTTAAGGGAACATTTTGAAAGCAGAATATAACATTAGCTCAGTGGTCAGGGTGCTGGGCCTGTTATCTGAATGTTGGGAGTTCTAATCCCAAGTCCCCCAAAACTGTCAATCTGGGCCCTTGACCATGGCTCTTCGTTGCTCCAGAGGTTCTGCAAGATAAACCTTGTGTTCTGGCTTGCAAGTCACATTAAATAAAATCCTTCCAGTCATCAAGCAGCTCAGGCATTGTCTTGTGCAGAGACCAAAGCAATAGAGTTGACCCTATCCCTGCTGCATGTTGGGCTGGAGGTTAATAGGTTGAGGTTCCGGTTGGTTGTAGCTTCAGCGTCACTGTATTTTCTGACTAGACATTTAGTACTAAGTTCTAAACCCATGGATAAAGATTGTCGCACAGTGCCGGCTGGCTGGTCTCCTGCAGGGACTGACTGATGTGGTGACATTAATGGCTGCATTATATATAAAAGCACATGTGCTGCACATGCCTACAATAAAGCACGTACAGTAGAACCAAATCAAAGAGAACTGAACATGCTGTTATGCTGCTGTGGGTGAGAGAGAGAGAGAGAGAGAGAGAGAGAGAGAGAGAGAGAGAGAGAGAGAGAGAGAGAGAGAGGGAGAGAGAGAGGTCTGATGTGCGAGCAGGTTGAAAAGAACGTGGAGAGTTAAAAAATAAATGCAACAGTGACACCTACAGGACTTTAACGCTCACTACATGTTGAGTAGATCACATTTCCCACAGTGTATATAGAGGGTAATCTGTATTTATAATTTATATTGGTGTCAAAATTTATTTTCATTATATCATTCTAACATTCTGGTAATTTGTGTAAATAAAAAAAAATTATAATAATTAAAAATAATAGGAGGCACGGTGGCTTAGTGGTTTAGCATGTTCTTCTCTCAGTGCTTGGGATTCCCGGTTCGAATCCCCATCTGGGTGGAGTTTCCATGTTCTCCCCGTGTCTGCGTGGGTTTCCTCCAGGTTCTCCGGTTTCCTCCCACAGTCCAAAAACATGGATCAAGTCAAATGAATTCTCCAAATTGCCCCATATAGAGTGTGTGTGTGTGTGTGTGTGTATCTGTGTGAGTGAATGTGTGCCCAGTGATAGATTGGCGCCCTGTCTTGGGTGTATCTGCCCAGATGGGCATGTGGAACCCCCCCGCGACCCTAATAGAGGATAAATCGGAAGATAATGGATGAATGAATGAATTAATAATAATAATAATAATAATAATAATAATAATAATAATAATAATAATAAACACTGATACCGCCCGTATTTTTAAGTTTAGTTTAAATAAATATTTGGGTGTTAATGAGTTGGGAGGTAACGTGTTAAATGTTGTTAAAAATTTAAATGTAAATGTAAATTAAAATGAAAACTTTGTGTTAGGGTTTGTCCTGGTGTTATTCTGCTTTTTACGTCTCTTTTCATCACAAAGACGAAGACTGAATCTCATGTTCATGAACAGATGGGAGCTGTTTTATACCTGCTCATAGAAACCTGTCTCATGTTATAATCCTCTAGAGTAATACATCTCTCTCTCACACACACACACACACACACACACACACACACACACACACACACACACACCTGTTTAAAGTTTCGAGCATTAAATACTGACAGACTTAAAGCTTCTCTTTGTGTGTGTGTGTGTGTGCATGCCATCATGTCCTTTTCACATGTTTATTAGAGCCATCCTGCTGAGCCCTGTGATAACATGCAGCTGCTGGTCAGAATGATTAGTTATGTGGGTAAATTTCACACAGGGACTTCCAGAGAAGATCAGTTTATTTAACTAAGTGATAAACACAAGGCCATACACATATAAACACACAGAGCATGCCTGTGTGCCACACACACACACACACACACACACACACACACACACACACACACACACACACACACACACACACATTACACAGATTATTCCAGATTTAGTATTTAGAATAAGGGATATAATATAGTCCTGTCCCACTGATGTATTATTAAATGTAAATATAGCTGTTATGATCAAGGTGAAAATACAAGACTTAAAATATTGCTCTGACAGAATCATAAATGACAATAAAGATTTAAAGTGCGCTGAGTTTCATTTCTGACTCTCAGTTAAACATGAAAAGAGGTTCAGCCACAGACACCTGGAAATGTTACTCTGATGCTTTTTGACCTTAAAATGTAAGCTACAGTAGCTTAGACAGTTTAACTACATTCCTACCCATCATGCAACGGGATTCCATTAACCTCAAGCCCTTTTCGAACTTTGACCAGGGTGCACATGAAGACCGGTTGGTCTAAACATTTGGAACTTCACTGTTTACAAGAACAAACTTAAAATAAATCTGTTCTTTTAGTTGATAACATACATCTTAAATATAATTGTTAATCAATTAATTTAAGTGTATCACAAGGAATTAATAATACTTTAATTAAATACTTTCTAAGTTCTGATGTGTATTTTTCAATATCATCACGTTATATTCTGCTTAATCTTTTGCTAGGGTTCCGGAGGTGTGTGTGTGTGGGGGGGGGGATTAGGAGTATTAGATAAGGCAATTTCCCACATGGACACAGGGAGAACATGCATGCATGCATTTTAAGCCTATACATTAATGTATGAGAGCATGTAAGTCTATATAAAATTATCATTCATTCATCCATTATCTTCCACTTTATCCTATATTAGGGTCATGGGGGGGGCTTCCCCATGCCCATCCAGGGGAGAACGTTTCGTACGCTGGGCTGATACACCCAGGACAGGACACCAATCTATTACTGGACACACACTCACACACAGACACACTCTATATGGGGCAATTTGGAGGACTCAATTGACTTGATCCATGTTTTTGGACTGTGGGAGGAAACCAGAGAACCCGGAGGAAACCCACACAGACACGGGGAGAACATGGAAACTCCACCCAGATGGGGAATGAAATTTAATTAAATATAATTAAAACAGGTGGCACGGTGGCTTAGTGGTTAGCACGTTCTTCTCTCAGCACTAGGGATTCCCGGTTCGAATCCCCATCTGGGTGAAGTTTCCAACTTCTCCCTGTGTCTGCGTGGGTTTCCTCCTGGTTCAAAAACATGGATCAAGTCAATTGAATTCTCAAAATTGCCCCATATAGAGTATGTCTGTGTGAGTGAGTGTGTGCCCAGCGATGGATTGGCGATGGACTGGGTGTATCTGCCCAGCGCCTGAGACGTTCTCCCCTGGATGGGCATGGGGAACCCCACCGCGACCCTAATAGAGGATAAAGCGGGAGATAATGAATGAATGAATGAATGAATAATTAAAACACGTAAAATTCCTTTAGTCAGCAGGATTCATAGAGGTTCTGGAGTCTGTGGTATCACACCTACTGACTGACCACGACATGACCTTTAACCCTTTATTGCTCCATTGCCATCCTGTGTGCTGGCCATGTGTCTTTCCTTGTACTGCGTGTTCTGTGAGTGAAAAAAACAAAGTGTTCTATAAGAATGTTTTTATGAACAATATCATGCATGGTGGCACGGTGGCTTAGTGGTTTAGCATGTTCTCCTCTCAGCGCTAGGGATTTCCGGTTCGAATCCCCATCTGGGTGGAGTTTCCATGTTCAGGTTTCCTCCGGGTTCTCCGGTTTCCTCCCACAGTCCAAAAACATGGATCAAGTAAGTTGAATTCTCAAAATCGCCCCATATAGAGTATGTCTGTGAGTGAGTGTGTGCCCAGCGATGGATTGGCGCCCTGTCCTGGGTGTATCTGCCCAGCGCCTGAGACGTTCTCCCCTGGATGGGCATGGGGAACCCCACCGCGACCCTAATAGAGGATAAAAGTGAAATGAATATCATGCATTATATTTCATATCATTCAAAAGCCAAAGGGGGTTTACATGTTCTCCTCTTGTCTGCTCGGGTTTATTCAGGTTCTCTAGTTTCCTTCCACAGTTCAAAAACATGGATTCAAGGGGAAGTGACTGCTCTAAATTGCCCCTATATAGTGTGTGTGTGTGTGTGTGTGTGTGTGTGATCTCTATGTGATTGTCTCAGGTTATTCCTAAAAAAAGTTGGTCTAAAATAATGACAACCTCCTCCCTACTTGTTTATTGCTCTCATAATATTGTTCATCAGCTGAAGATTTATGTAAAACGGAGGCAAAAAGTTCGTAGTTGTTCTGTGTGTCACGTTTATCTGCCATGGAGATGTTTTTAGTGTAATGTGGCGCTTTATTACGATTGGCTCGTTGAAACAGCAATACTTGTTATATTAAAGCTTCAATTCCTGCAGCAGTGGCACTACTTTTAAATGTTCACAGATGTTCCAGCTAAAGCCTCGGTACTTGTACATTATTCTATGTTCCTGTGTGTGTATGTGTATAAGTGCAGCATAACCAACAGGTAATGAAAGACAGACATTACTATTGTGTATGAAGACAGCCTTGAGGCTTAGCAATAGTGAATCAATGAAAAGACACCATTGTGCCTGTTCATGCTCACAACCCGTCAATGTCAGTGTGGCATTTTTTTAGGTCAAATATACAGTTTTGAAAGAACTTTTCATACCAGATGACAGCAGACGCATTTTTTAAGGGCATTCGCTTTTGATAAATCTGAATTGCATCTGGTTATTAAGCTCAGACTATGTACTGAGATCTAGTTTTTTTTTTTTTTTTTTTTTTTTTTGATGTACTTATCACCATCTACGTATAAACACAGAGACGACACTGTGCTGCTGATTTTAGACCGTCTACAGACAGCGGGCAGAACTGCCAAGATACGTCCAGACATGCCTTATCTATAAAATGCCACTGAAGTCGTACAGATTCTATCAAAAGCTAGGAATTTGTCTTTATAAAAAAGGGAATTATTTTGGTGATATGTGATAGAATGGAAATCGTTTAAGAAATTGCAAAAAGATTTTAATCAAAAAGAAAGAACAGAAATAAGGAGCTTTTTATAATTATGAAATGAATTTAAAATTCATTATACACACGGCACGGTGGCTTAGTGGTTAGCATGTTCTCCTCTCAGCGCTAGGGATTACCGGTTCGAATCCCAATCTGGGTGGAGTTTCCATATCCTCCCACAGTCCAAAAACATGGATCAAGTCAATTTAATTATGCAAATTGACCCATATGGCGTGTGTGTGTGTGTGTAAATGAATGTGTGCCAAGTGATAGATTGGCGCCCTGTCGTGGGTGTATTTGCCCAGCGCCCAAAACATTCTCCCCTGGATGGGCATGGGGAACCCCCACCCCCGCGACCCTAGTAGAGGATAAAGCGGAAGATAATGGATGGATAGATACGCACACTGCAAAAAATCTATATATAAAATATATATGTATAAAAAAAAAGAAAAATAAACTTAAATCTAGGGGGGAAATGTACATGATTCAGGTGAAATTATCTGCCAATATAATGAGAAAATTAATTTGGTTAAGATTTCTTAAAATAAGAAACAGTTCCTAAAACAGAATAATTTATTTTGCTTAGAAATATTTGGTTTCACGATCGGGGCGCGCTGTCCATCGAAGGCACGGCGGGACGTGCCGGGAGCAAAACACAAATATACAACGGCGGGAGCGCCGCTGAAGGCACGGCGAAACGTCCCGGGAAAAACAAAACAAAACAAAAGGGGGCTCGAGGAGACCCCTAGAGGGTGCGGGGGCGACGTGATCGGGAGAGCGGCGGCGCCGTGAACCCGTGTGATGGTGTGGACGACGTGACCCCTTGTGAGTGCGAGGGAAATGGGACCCCTTGAGGATGCGGGGACGCGACCCCTTGTGAGTGCGGTGGCATGGCTCCTCCTTGTGGGCACGAGGGTGACGGGACTCTTTGAGGATGCGGGGACGCCGTGACCGCTTGAGAGTGCGAGGGGGGCCTGACCCCAGGTGAGCACGTGAGGGACGTAACGTCATGAGAACACGTAGTTGGCGAGGTTCCTTGGGTGCGTGTGGCTGCGAGACCCCTTGTGAGGGCGGCGAGACCCCTTAAGGATGCAGGGGCGCCGTGACCCCTTGTGGTTACGAGGGAGGCGTGACCCTCTGTGGTTCCGGACGCGCCCCAACCCCTTGAAAGACCAAGGGCGACGTGACCCCATGTCTGCACGGCGGCGCTGTAGCCCCTTGTAAGCGCGGGGGTGACTGAACCCCGGTGCGGGAGAGCCGAACGTAGACTCAGGGACCCTAAAAACAGCTGGTTCGGAGACTGGAGAGGAAACCGCGGGCCTAGGGACCAAAACGACAAGCGCGGCCCAGGAGAGACCGGGGTACACGCGACCGCAGGGGTGAACCGAATGAACGCAAAAGTGGCCCGAGTGGACGCACAGGTGAGCCAGTCTTGGCCCATGAGCGGGGAAGCCGGTCCAGAGTCCCATGCAGGTGGAAGAGCCCTCGAAACCTCCAGTCCAGAAAACAACTTGTCCGGAGCGGGTGGCACATTGTCCTGATACAGGGACCAATAGTCCAGCGCGAAGGCACAGTAGTCCAGGGCGAACGTGGTACGTCCCGAGTGGGGAACATAGACGGCCTCAGCCTTCTCCTCGGACCACAGGACTGCACCCCAGATGATGCTCTGGACACCACGCCTTGGCTCTCAGTCTCCCTCCTCACCGCCACCTAGACACAAAGGGAGAGCCAGTACCATAGCCACACCACATTAAACATAGTTCTGGTCTACCAAGGCTGGTACCGAGCACCCTAGTGAGAACCCGGACGGTTTGGGGACTGACGCGACCAACGCAGGACAGCAACCGTTGACCGGCTCGATGGCCTGAACCCTGCAAAACGTGCAGGCGGCACTACGCGGGTCTACTGGTGGCGCTGAACCGGGTCACAAGCGCCACGCGCTGAACATGGAGCGATGGGCGGACCACGTTGCGTGAGTCGCCTTGCGGAGCGCCAAAGAGGAGTGGCGGTTCGCCGAGGGCGAGCGAGAAAACGCTCGAGGCGAGCAGGGTCTCGCTGACGTTGAGCGAAGACGCCCTAGCGGCGCGGCGCAGCGCGGCTCACAGTCGCAGGCGGTTGCTCCGTGGATTGCTGAGGAACCCGAGGAGCACCGCTGGGAGAATCGCGAGGACAAACCCGAGGTACATCGCGGGGAGAACAGCGAGGGGCACGGCGGGGAGAGCTGCGAGGGGCACCGCAGGGAGAATTGCGAGGACAAACCCGAGGTACATCGCGGGGAGAACAGCGAGGGGCACGGCGGGGAGAGCTGCGAGGGGCACCGCAGGGAGAATTGCGAGGAGCATCGCGGGGAGAGCCGCGAGGAGCATCGCGGGGAGAGCCGCGAGGAGCATCGCGGGGAGAGCCGCGAGGGGCCCAGCGGGGAGAGCCGCGAGGGGCACCGCAGGGAAAATTGCGAGGGGCATCGCGGGGAGAAACGCTAGGAGTACCGCGAGGGGCATTGCGGGGAGAAACGCGAGGAGCACCGCTGGGAGAATCGCGAGGACAAACCCGAGGTACATCGCGGGGAGAACAGCGAGGGGCACGGCGGGGAGAGCTGCGAGGGGCACCGCAGGGAGAATTGCGAGGAGCATCGCGGGGAGAGCCGCGAGGAGCATCGCGGGGAGAGCCGCGAGGGGCCCAGCAGGGAGAGCCGCGAGGGGCACCGCAGGGAAAATTGCGAGGGGCATCGCGGGGAGAAACGCTAGGAGTACCGGGGGGGGGGGGGGGGGGGGGGGGGGGGGGGGGGGGGGGGGGGGGGGGGGGGGGGGGGGGGGGGGGGGGGGGGGGGGGGGGGGGGGGGGGGGGGGGGGGGGAGAATCGCGGCGAGAGCCGCAGCGAGAACATCGAGGGGCATGGGGGTGCACCGCGAGGAGAGCCGCGAGGAGAGCCGCGAGGGGCATCACGGGGAGAGCCGCAGCGAGAACAGCGAGGGGCACAGGGGTGCACCGCGAGGGGCATCGCGGGGAGAATCGCGAGGACAAACCCGAGGAGCATCGCGGGCAGAATCGCGGGGAGACCGCGAGGGGCATCGCTGCGAGAGCCGCAGCGAGAACAGCGAGGGGCAACGATGTGGGGGTGCACCGCGAGGAGAACCGCGAGGGGCACTGCGGGGAGAGCCGCGAGGAGCATCGCGGGGAGAATCGCGAGGACAAACCCGAGGAGCATCGCGGGGAGAATCGCGAGAACAAACCCGAGAACCATCGCGTGGAGAACCGCGGCGGGAGCAGCGGGGAGAGCCGCGAGGGGGCACCGCGGGGAGAACCGCGATGGGGCAAGGCAGGGAGAGCAGCGAGGAACAGCGGGGAGAACCGCGGGGAGAGCCGCAGGGGGCATCGCAGGGAGAATCGCGAGGACAAACCCGAGGAGCATTGCGGGTAGAATCGCGGCGAGAGCCGTGGGTAGAGCCGCAGCGAGAACAGCGAGGGGCACGGGGTGCACCGCGAGGAGAGCCGCGAGGGGCATCGCGGGGAGAATCGCGAGAACAAACCCGAGGGGAATCGCGAGGACAAACCCGAGGGGCATCGCGGGGAACTGGGGAGCATCGCTGGGAGAAACCTGAGGAGCATCGCGGGGATAAACCTGAGGAGCATCGCGGGGAGAATCGAGAGGGGCACCGCGGGGAGAGGAGCATCGCAGGGAGAATCGCGAGGACAAACCCGAGGAGCATCGCGGGTAGAATCGCGGCGAGAGCTGTGGGGAGAGCCGCGAGGGGCACCGCGGCGAGAGCCGCAGCGAGAACAGCGAGGGGCACGGGGGTGCACCGCGAGGAGAGCCGCGAGGGGCATCGCGGAGAGAATCGCGAGGACAAACCCGAGGAGCATCGCGGGTAGAATCGCGGGGAGACCGCGAGGGGCATTGTGGCGAGAGCCGCAGCGAGAACAGCGAGGGGCACCGCGAGGAGAAATGCGAGGAGCATCGCGAGGACAAACCCGAGGAGCATCGCGGGGAGAATAGCGAGAACAAACCCGAGGAACATCGCGTGGAGAACCGCGGCGGGAGCAGCGGGGAGAGCCGCGAGGAACAGCGAGGAGAACCGCGGGGAGAGCCGCAGGGAGAATCGCCAGGACAAACCCGAGGGGAATCGCGAGGACAAACCCGAGGGGCATCGCGGGGAGAGCCGCGAGGGGCACCGCGAGAAACTGGGGAGCATCGCTGGGAGAAACCCGAGGAGCATCGCGGGGAGAAACGCGAGGACAAACCCGAGGAACATCGCGTGGAGAACCGCGGGGAGAGCAGCGAGGGGGCACCGCGGGGAGAACCGCGAGGGGCATCGCGGGGAGAATCGCGAGGACAAACCCGAGGTACATCGCGGGAGAGCTGCGAGGGGCACCGCGAGGAACTGGGGAGCATCGCGGGGAGAAACACGGGGAGCATCGGGGGGATAAACCCGAGGGGCATCGCGGGGAGAAACACAAGGGGCATCGCGGGGAGAATCGCGAGGACAAACCCGAGATACATCGCTGGGAGAATCGGGGAGAGACGCGAGGGGCGTCGCTGCGAGAACAGCGAGGGGCACGGGGGTGCACCGCGAGGAGAGCAGCGGGGAGAATCGCAAGGACAAACCCAAGGGGCATCGCGGGGAGAATCGCGAGGGCAAACCCGAGGGGCATCGAGAGCCGCGAGGTGCATCGATGCGAGAGCAGCGGGGAGAGCCGCGAGGGGGCACCGCGAGGAACCGCGATGAGAATCGCGAGGAGAACCGCGGGGAGAGCCGCGAGAAGCATCGCGAGGACAAACCTGAGGGCCATCGCGGGGAGAATCTCGAGGACAAACCCGAGGAGCATCGTGGCGAGAGCAGCGAAGGGCACCGCGGGGAGAGCCGCGAGGGGCATCGCGGCGAGAGCCGCAGCGAGAACAGCGATGGGCACGGGGGTGCACCGTGAGGAGAGCAGCGGGGAGAATCGCAAGGACAAACCCAAGGGGCATCGCGGGGAGAATCGCGAGGGCAAACCCGAGGGGCATCGCGGGGAGAGTCGCGAGGACAAACCCGAGATACATCGCTGGGAGAACCGCGGGGAGAGCAGCGAGAAACATCGCGGGGAGAATCGCGAGGACAAACCCGAGGAACATCGCGTGGAGAACCGCGGGGAGAGCCGCGAGGGGGCTCCGCGGGGAAAACAGCGAGGGGCATCGCAGGGAGAGCCACGAGGAACCGCGAGGGGCACCGCGGTGAGAAACGCGAGGAAAAACCCGAGGAACATCGAGAGCCGCGAGGTGCATCGCTGCGAGAGCAGCGGGGAGAGCCGCGAGGGGGCACCGCGATGAGAATCGCGAGGAGAACCGCGGGGAGAGCCGCGAGAAGCATAGCGAGGACAAACCTGAGGGGCATCGCGGGGAGAATCGCGAGGACAAACCCGAGGAGCATCGCGGCGAGAGCAGCGAAGGGCACCGCGGGGAGAGCCGCAGCGAGAACAGCGATGGGCACGGGGGTGCACCGCGAGGAGAGCAGCGAGGAGCATCGCAGGGAGAATCGCGAGGACAAACACGAGATACATCGCTGGGAGAACCGCGAGGACAAACCCGAGGAACATCGAGAGCCGCGAGGGGCATCGCTGCGAGAGTAGCGGGGAGAGCCGCAAGGGGGCACCGCGGGGAGAGCCGCAAGGGGGCACCACGCCGACGGAGCGGGCCGGGGGAAACCGGACCAAGAGCGCCGCCTCGAACAGGCTCGCTGAGATGAGGCAGACGTCCCCGGAGGCCACCAGGCCCTCGGCCCACCTCAGCGCAGGTCCTAGGAGTCGGGAGAGGTAGAATAGCACCCTCTCTCGCTCCGAAAGCTCCCGACTGGTCACCAGTTCGAACACTCTGCGGCAGCCGATAATAAACGGCAGTGGCTTCAAAGCCACCCCGTCGCAGGGTGCCGGGATCTTAATTGGGGCCGAGAGGGGGAGCACAATCTCCCCATAATCCGGGACACGGTTGGTTCCCCTCATCGCTCCAACCTCCGGGGAGCGAGCACTGCAGCAGAGAAGAGAAGGCGGGGCTAGCGCCAAGCTAACGTAGCCGTATGCTGCAGTAGGGGAAATGGCTATTGGAGGGGCTAGCACCGGATTAATGTAGCCGGGATGCTGCAGCCGGGACTCGATTAATGGCGGGGCTAACGCCGAGAGAATATAGCCGGAGCTGCAGCGGGAAAACGCGGCTAATGGCGGCGATAGCATAGCCGGTGCCGCAGCCGGAGAACGCGGCTGCTGGCGGCCTAGCGCAGAAGCTAACGCGGCTAACGGCGCTAACCGCCGGAGTGGACCAAACGCCGGGGAACGCGACCGCGGAGGGAAAAAAAGAAGCAGCGCGCTTACCCGCATGAAGACTCCTGGACTTCGCAGGGCTTTCGGAGGTCAGCATTTGTTTCACAATCGGGGGGCTGTCCGTCGAAGGCCGCGCCGCGCGGTGCGGTTGCAGGAAGCGAAGCCAGGCGACCAGGTAAGCAAACAAATATCTGGTTATTTACAGACTGTAGCGGGAACGCCGCTGAAGGCACGGCGGGACGTGCCGGGAAAAACTAAGCAAAACAAACGCAGACACCCGACGTAAGACCTGTACACGCAAAGCACGTACGTAAGCAAATGCTGGCTCACGGGAACAGCGTGCTGAAAATACCGCCAGATGTCACATGAGATCGGGTAGGACCAAGAGGATGGGGCCCTACCCACGGAAGCCCAACACGGCCAACCCCGAAACACAGGAGACAGGGGGGAAGTGGCCCAGCCCTCCCAACCTGACATATTGATTTGTTACACTTTGTAAAGATTTTCTGACCTTTTTTTTTTTTTTTTTAATTTTCTGAAGGGCGGCACGGTGGCTTAGTGGTTAGCACGTTCGCCTGTCAGCGCTAGGGATTCCCGGGTTCGAATCCCCATCTGGGTGGAGTTTCCATGTTCTCCCCGTGTCTGCGTGGGTTTCCTCCTGGTTCTCCAGTTTCCTCCCACAGTCCAAAAACATGGATCAAGTTAATTGAAATCTCAAAATTGCCCCATATAGAGTGTGTTTGTGTGAGTGAGTGTGTGCCCAGCGATGGATTGGCACCCTGTCCTGGGTCTATCTGCCCAGCGCCCGAGACGTTCTCCCCTGGATGGGCATGGGGAACCCCACCGCGACCCTGATAGAGGATAAGCGGGAGATAATGAATGAATGAATGAATTTTCTGAAGATTTTTTTTTGCAGTGCACAAAAATGAACACGAAGCAAATTCTGTGTTCACCAGTCTAGCTCATTTTGGTTTTCTCTATTTTGCCCGTATTTAGATTTAACTGTGTCATTAATAGTAATAGGCTGTTGCTTACAGAGTGGTGTGCCGACGGCATGGGTGCGCAGAGGTCGCTTGAGATGGCACTGGTTTAGTGCTGGCAGGAATGCCCTCATGGCAACAGCTGATGCATGATGTTATATTTGAATGTTGTTTTCAGGATTTATACCAGACCTTAAACTCAAAAAGAGATAGAAGTGTCAACATACTTATAGATTTACAGGACATACTGTGAACATCTTCCTCTCATTGTCCTGCTTGTGGTAGCTCAGTGGTAAGGGTGTTGGGCTGTCAATCTGAAGGATGTGGGTTCAAATCCCAGGTCCACTAAAGTTTCCAATGTGGGGTAGGCAAGACCCCTAACACTTATTGCTCCAGTGATGCTGCATCAACCCTGTACTCTGACCACAATCATCAAGTTGGGATCCTTGAAAGTCGCTTTGGATAAAAGCGTCAGCTATAAATGACTAATTGAAATGTAAACTTTGATTCTGAGTTACAACATAGAACATAGTTTACATACGCCCTAACGCCACTAAATGGCAGAATCGTAAAGACGCCTTTAAACAGCACAGGTTATTCATACTCAAATTAAAAAGCTATTATCGAAAAGTTGATTTTATTTAAAAATGTTTATTAAATTTTCATATACCACTTTACAGTTATACAGAGACTGACTGTTTTTCTGTATTGTTTCTAAAGGAAACAACACATATATACACAAACCCATTTTCTTTTTCTATTATACGAAACTTCTTTACTAAGTAGTTTTACATTATATTCATTATATTCAACTACAATATATTATACTTATATATTTTGCAGTTTCTGTTATAAAGGTAACATAAAAACCCATTGTTTCTTTTTCTATTATATGAAATTAACTGCTTTACTCCACTATACAGTATATATATTTTACGTTATAAACAAATATTATACTGTTTCACGTTATATTCTACAATATCTTATACTGTATTGACTATATTGTATTAAATGTAATTAAATCAAATGTACATGACCCATTGTCTTGTACTATTACGCGTTTGTTGCAGTTTTTGTATTGTTTATATTGGACACACACACACACACACACACACACACACACACACACACACACACACACACACACACACACACACACACACACACACACACATCAAACGTCCTGTGAGGCTGAAGCTCTGTCCTACGTCATTTCCGCACTGAATGGGCGCTATTTTTTGAAAACAGCAGTGTTCGCTATCCTCTCTAAAGCATTTCAGGTAAGTTCGCGTCAATCGGGTTTTATTTTGTATAAAAAACGCGATTTGCTCTGTAAATACGTAACCTTCACCATCTATAAACTTATAAATAACTTATTTAAGTTTATAAACTTATTTAACAGAAACGTTGACGCCTTTAAAAGCTCGGTTTTCTTTATATTTTCCCTACCCGTTTTCCACACGCCCCGCCTCCTGGGCCCCTATTGGCTGGTAGTCATTTTTCTCACTGTCGATTGGAGGATTCGTCCGTTCTTCGGGAAACTGACCAATCCTAGTAGAGGAGTGGGTGTAGGGGTAGCGGTTCGGCAGTGTAGTGTGACAGTGTTTCTCAGAGTTTGGATCTTTTAAAGGTGAAGATGGCGACGATCAGAGATCTTGATGTGGGTGAGAAGTTCAGCAGCAAGCTGGAGGAGATCAGGAGCAAGCTGCTGGTGCAGGCGATGGGGGAGGCGATGAACGAGGCCACGGCGGATTTCTGCCAAGCTCACAAAGAGTACATGAAATCTGTAGTTGGTGAGAAACTGAGTGTTTACAGTATTTATACTGCAGTAGAATCTCTGTGGAGGGGATCGAAATGACGGGAATTCTTAACCAAATATTATCCATCCATCTACTAGGGTTCCCCACTCATCCATACTATCCATCCATTATCTTCCGCTTTATCCTCTATTAGGGTCACGGGGGGTTCCCCATGCCCATTCCCATTCAGGGGAGAACGTCTCAGGCGCTGGGCAGATACACCCAGGACAGGACGCCAATCTGTCGCTGGGCACACACTCACTCTACATGGGGCAATTTGGAGAATTCAGTTGACTTGATCTATGTTTTTGGACTGTGGAAGGAAACAGGAGAACCCGGAGGAAACCCACAGGGACACGGGGAGAACTTAAAAACTCCACTGAGATTGGGATTCGAACCGGGAATCCCCAGCGCTGAGAGGCAGACATGCTAACCACTAAGCCATACTATATAAGGGCAATTTAAAGCAGCCACTTCACCTTAAATTCATGTTTTTGGTCTGTGGGAGGAAACCCACAGATTGGGTTTCGAAGCTGGATCCCCGGTGTGCAGAGGAGAACCTGCTAACCCTTCGTCACCATGCCGTTGTCAGTTATCATGACAGTTTATGATTAAGTTGTGCTGTTCAACACAACACAGCACATTGAGCTCTACAATCCATCATTCATCCTTTACTAGGATTGGGGGGTGTTCCTTATGCTCATCCAGGTAGAACGTTTTAGGCACAGGCAGGGCACCGATCTATCACTGAGCACCCACTCACACTATATGGGGCAATTTAGAGCATTCAATTTATGGAACATGGAAACTCCATCCGGGCGGCACGGTGGCTTAGTGGTTAGCACCTCCACCTTTCAGCACTAGGGATTCCCGGTTCGAATCTCCATCTGGGTGGAGTTCCCATGTTCTCCCCGTGTCTGCGTGGGTTTCCTCCGGGTTCTCCAGTTTCCTCCCACAGTCCAAAAACATGGATCAAGTCAATTGAATTCTCCAAATTGCCCCATGTAGAGTGTGTTTGTGTGAGTGAGTGTGTGCCCAGTGATAGATTGGTGCCCTGTCCTGGGTATAACTGCCCAGAGCCCGAAAATTTCTCCCCTGGATGGGCATGGGGAACCCCCCCCTCTCCGTGACCCTAATATAGGATAAAGCGGAAGATGATGGATGGATGGAAACACCATCCAGATTAAGATTTGAACATAAATCCCCAGCGCTGAGGCGAACATGCCAACCACTAGGCCAGCGAGCTGCCTACAATCCATTAGTGAAATGCAAATAAAAAAAAAAGAAAGGAGAAAAGGTCACCGTCCAAATGTCAATAGAACCCGTCTTTATACTGTCATGGAGACAGATGGTACATCTGTTTAATGAACCTGCATGTTTGTAATCGACTGTTACGCAAGTTATCCTCACTAACATTATTTTTTTAGATACCTGCTCCAAGAAATGCAGAGAGGATGAGACCATGTTTGAAAGCATTCGTGTCTATACAGAAGGTGAGAAGGTGTCTCCATCATTACCTCTTCAATCCGGAGAAAAAAAATAGAAATCGACCCTAATTCCATCTGTCCCACTGTCTCCCTCAAGAGTTAAAACTCCAGAATTCCGCCTTGATGGAGAAGAGTGGGGAGCGCCCCGACATTTTGGAAGCGATTGAAGATAAAGAGAACAACAAAGAACTGATGCTGCAGAAGATTGAGAAGCTCAAACAAGAACAAGCCAAGAACAGAGAATGTATGGAACCTAAGACTGAGACATGTTCAGATGTAGACCTGTCAGTTATTACATCCATCCATCCATCCATTATCTTCCGCTTTATCCTCTATTAGGGTCGCGGGGGGTTCTCCATGCCCATCCAGGGGAGAACGTTTCGGGCGCTGGGCAGATACACCCAGGACAGGACGCCAATCTATTGCTGGGCACACACTCACTCACACAAACACACTCTACATGGGGCAATTTGGAGAAATCAGTTGACTTGATCCATGTTTTTGGACTGTGGGAGGAAACCGGAGAACCCGGAGGAAACCCACACAGACATGGGGAGAACATGGAAACTCCACCCAGATTGGGATTCGAACCTGGAATCCCTAGTGCTGAGAGGAGAACGTGCTAACCACTAAGCCATTGTGCCATCGTCAGTTATTACAGTCTCACATAAAGCAATAAGGCTCGAGAGGACATGTATTATTGTAAATAAATCACAGGACGGAGGTGTAACAGCTTCGTGCTTCATGTTGTACCCAACACCACTTCTTTTCAATGACTTATTCACAATAATGCACACCCTCTCGTGACTATTTTCTAAGCCCTGTATATCAAAAGGGTTACTTGTTGGTACCATGGTTGACAGGAAATTAAAGCATTTAATTGTATTTATAAGCATAAAATTTTAGACTAATGGTCTATTTGTATATGTTTTCTTCAGCTGTAGCCCATTCACCCTTATCTAACCTCATGCTTATAGGAATAGGACATGATGATCAAGCACTATATTAACAAACAGTATGTCCTTACCCGTCCAAATGATTACATTTAGGCATTCCATTCACTGCCCCGATTAAAGGTGTATAAAACCAAGCACGTAGACATGTAGCTTGTTTCTACAAACATTAGTGAACGAAAGGGTGTCTCTGAAGAACTCGGCCATGAAGTTAGATGCCCCAAGCTTCTTTATATCGGGCAAACTCCACCCAGACTGGGATTGGAATCTAAATCCCCAGCACTGAGAGGAGAATGTGCCAACCACTACGCCACATGGCGCTCGACACATAATTTAGGTTGAGGCAATTCAGAGCAGCCATATATTGCTCCTATAAAATGATGGAGCAGGTCAGTAGCTGCTGAAGTGCATAGGCACAGAGGTCACCACATTTCTGCAGATTCGGTCGCTACAGACTTCCAAACTTCACGTGACCTTTAGATGACTTTGAAAACACGGGGGTCTTGCTCAAGGTCACAAATTTGGATTTGAACCAACAACCTTGCAACAGCCCAACACACTAACCAATGGGCTGCCACAATTTCATGCTGACAACATTTAAACTCACCTTTATATTGTTGCCTGTTTGATATTGGGTATAAATTTGTTAGCACATTAGACGTCATTGTAAACTGTCGTTTTCAGTAATTTACCTTGAAATGTCACCCGTTTCAGTGGTTCACTCCCAAAACAAAGCCAACAAAGACAGACTGAAGAACCTTAACAAGGTGAAAGAGGTCTTCCAGGAACGACTGAGTCTAGAAATAAGAAAAATCCAGGGTAAGGATGAGCTGCCATGCTGACTGCATTGATGATGATGATGATGAAGCACCGAACACTGACTGACTGACTTGTTTGTGTAACAGGGGAGAAGCTGCAGTTTGTCTTCAGAAACATCAATCACAAGAATCCACAAGGTGCCTACACCTTTCTCTTGAAGATCAATGAGGATGGATTGTACCAGAGTAAGTCGAGAGCATTTTACCGTCTAAATAAACAGACCAGACATTTCGTTCCTCACTTTTAACAGCTATAGATTATACACCGTGATCACCTCACACGACTTTAATCTTTCCAGAGGGACAAAAGGACCTGGAGTATTGAACTCATTCCATTGATCTTTTGTACACATCACACTCTCTGTTCTGATGGACAGAACCTCATCTTATCATCCTGTTTCCCCATGTCCATCCGGGGGAGAAGGTTTCGGGCGCTGGACAGATACACCCAAGACTGGGTGACAGTCTACACCTTATATGGGGCAAACTCCACCCACATTGAGATTTGAACCTGAATCCCCAGCACGCAAAGAAGAATGTGCTGACCACTACGCCAACTGCCGCTCAACACACTGTTTAGATTAGCAGTTCAGAGCATCCATGATTTTGGACTGTGAGCAGGAGAACATGAACGTTCCACCCAGCACTAAGAGGTGCTATGACGCCCTAGAATCTACAGAGACAGCATAGAGACAGCGTCCTCTATGGTGGTTCAGTCTCATCACATTGACGATGCTTTGAGACAATGTGCTCCATCCATCCATTATCTTCCGCTTTATCCTCAGTTAGGGTCATGGGGGGTCCCCATGCCCATCCAGGGGAGAATGTTTCGGGCGCTGGGCAGATACACCCAGGACAGGGTGCCAATCTATCGCTGGGCACACACTCACTCACACACACACACACACACACACACTCTATATGGGGCAATTTTGAGAATTCATTTCACCAGATCCATGTTTTTGGACTGTGGGAGGACACCCGAGAACCCGGAGGAAACCCACGCAGACACGGGGAGAACATGGAAACTCCCCCCAGATTGGGATTGGAACCAAGAATCCCTAGTGCTGAGAGGAGAACATGCTAACCACTAAGCCACCGTGACGTCCGAGACGATGTTCTATTTTATTATTTCTATATCGATTTTTACAGCTGGGCGGGACGTTAGTGGTCATCCAATCCCAATCTGGGTGGAGTTTCCATGTTCTCCCTGTGTCTATATGGGTTTCCTCCAGGTTCTCCAGTTTCCACAGTCCAAAAACATGGACTCAAGGAAAATTGAATGCTCCAAATTGCCCCATGTGTAGTCTGCGTGCCCTCTCCTGGATGCTCGAGATATTCTCCCCTAGATGGGCATAGGGAACCAGCGCCCCCACACTGCATCCATAATAGAGCATTAAGCAGAAGAACTCGTTCATGTTCTGTAGGTGCAACAGTTAATGAAATAAGGATTAATTAATGATCTGAATGTTGAATGAATTGTAAATAAAATCCATCCATCCATTATCTTCCGCTTTATCCTCTATTAGGGTTGTGGGGAGGGGGGGGGGTGTGTTCCTCCATGCCCATCCAGGAGAGAACGTTTCGGGCGCTGGGCAGATACACCCAGGACAGGACGCCAATCTATCGCTGTGAATATGAAATCATGCAGCTGAATTTGTAAGTAATTTATTTATTTATTTATTTATTTTTAGTCGTGTCCTGTGATCCACCTCTCGAGCAGATCAGTCACCTGGAACTCCGGCTGCAGGAGACCAACAACTTCTCGGCCTTCCTCGCCAATATCAGAAAAGAGTTTGTGGCTCTGCATAAGACCAAGACATCCTGAGTTCGTGGTTCGACGTGTTCACGACGGCTGTGCGATTTAACCTGTTTGTCTCTTTCAGTGTTGTATTTGAATCCTTTGTATATAATTCATCTTTTATTCCTAATAAACTTTTAAAACCCTGACGTATCAGACATTCAGGAACATCAGACTTTATATATATATATATATATATATATATATAAAAACTGCAACTGGTAGCTTAGTGGTTAGCATGTTCTCCTCTCAGCGCTAGGGATTCATGGTTCGAATTCCAATCTGGGTGTAGTTTGCATGTTCTCCCTGTGTTCGTGTGGGTTTCCTCTCACAGTCCAAAAACATGGCTCAAGGTCAATTGAATTCTCCAAATTGCCTCATATAGAGTGTGCCCAGCGATAGATTGGCGCCCTGTTCTGGGTGTATCTGCCCAGCGCCCGAAACGTTTTCCCTGTTTCCATGTTCCCCCCGTGTCTGCGTGGGTTTCCTCCGGGTTCTCCGGTTTCCTCCCACAGTCCAAAAACATGCATCAAGTCAATTGAATTCTCCAAATTGCCCCATATAGAGTGAGTGTGTGCCAGCGATAGATTGGCGCCCTGTTATGGGTGCATCTACCGAGCGCCCGAAATGTTCTCCCCTGGATGGTCATGGAGAACACCCCCTCCCCTCTTGCAACCCTAATAGAGGATAAAGCGGTACATGATGGATGGAAAAAGTGCAACTCAACTGAGTTCAGCATTGTAACTACACCAATGCAACTGAAACATTCATTCATTCATCCATCATCTCCCACTTTATCCTCTATTAGGGTCGCGGTGGGGTTCCCCATGCCCATCCAGGGGAGAACGTCTCGGGCGCTGGGCAGATAGACCCAGGACAGGGTGCCAATCCATCACTGGGCACACACTCACTCACACAGACATACTCTATATGGGGCAATTTTGAGAATTCAATTAACTTGTTCCATGTTTTTGGACTGTGGGAGGAAACCGGTGAACCCGGAGGAGAACATGGAAACTCCACCCAGATGGGGATTCGAACCGGGAATCCCTAGCGCTGAGAGGCGAACGTGCTAACCACTAAGCCACCGTGCCGCCGCAACTGAAACACTTTCCTGTTAACTACAACCTCTGACCTGAGTGTTTGTACACTGTGTTTTAAATAGTGCGCTTAGTTAAAACACCCGTTACAAGTTCTAGAATTTTGGCATAATTTAAAAGCAATAAACTCACAGCCCAGGTATTCAGTGGGTCCTTTATCCTCGCTCACACCGACTCTGTTGATGACTGCACTTTGCTCCGTTTTCCTCCCACAAGGCATGCTGCAGCCTCCAGCACGCTGGCCATGCAAATGAAATGTGTCTGCACAGAAGACTGAAAATAAAGAAACATCTACTATTGTGCATCTTTAGCATTAAAAACCATCAAGCTATGCAAAACTTCGGCTTCCTGAATGAATCTAAAGTCGCGAAACGGAAGATTTTTCAATCTAATTGTGCATTTGTAGTCAGTTTTTTTGGAAGATAAACAAGGTCGGATGGGAAAAATGTAAACTTTAAAGCTTTTAAATCTGTTTTAAGCTGTGTTGGAGCATTTCCAATGGCTGCAGGTGTAGGGCACGTGCTGTTGTTCATGGAAATTAACCGAAGTCTGGGGAGAGTTTTGACCAGTACACATCAATAAACAGTGAAAACAGCTTTTTTTGTCTAATATGGACCAACAGGAGCCTCTCTGAAACATACCGCAGACATTAATAGTGTTGCCTACAAACGGCGTGTACCATACCAACTTACAATTTAAAGGCCAGTGTGACTGCAGACCAGTTCTGATGGTTATGGTACCACCCGGGGCGCTGGGCAGATACACCCAGAGCAGGGCACCAATCCGTCACTCACGAAAATTCTATATGGGGCAATTTAGTGCACTCAATTTACCTTGAGCCCATGTTTTTGGACTGTGGGTTTCGGATAACTTTAAAATCAACTGTACTGTGGTTTGTCGACGTCTTCAGAAAAGGTCCATTGAGGAAATTGAGACTTCCTAACAAAGGAAACAGGAGAAACCGGAAGAAACCCACATGGACACGGAGAGAACATGGAAACTCCACCCAGATTTTGATTCGAGTCCCCAGCGCTGAGAGGAGAACATGCTAACCACTAAACCATCATGCCATCCTGCACGTTAGAATATTGTTCTAAAATCACATGGAGAACTTGTGGAAACATCCATCCATCCGCTTTATCCTCTACTATTCCTCATGCCCATCCAGGGGAGAACGTCTCAGGCGCTGGGCAGATACACCCAGGACAGGACGCCAATCTATCGCTGGGCACACACACACTCACTCACACCGACGCACTCCATATGGGGCAATTTGGAGAACTCAATTGACCTTGATCCACGTTTTTGGACTGTGGGAGGAAACCGAAGAACCCGGAGGAAACCCATGCGGACATGGGGAGAACATGGAAAATCCACCCAGATTGGGATTCGAACATGCCAACCACTAAGACACGGTGCTGCCCACTTGTGGAACCACGCTTTACTAAATCTAAGAGTAGTTTGGTGCACTGCGCTGGAAAGTTCTCGATTGTTGGCACCTTATAAGGACACGTTACCTTAAATAAAGGTCATGGAATGAGCAGAGATTTCTTTTTCACTGCTGTGGCCTTCAAATTCCTCAGGTCACAGTCTGAGTGTGAGAGACGCTGCATATGTTTATTCTGATGATGCACAAAAATGACATTTATGCCTATATATATATATATATATATATATATATATATATATATATATATAAACAATATTAAATTAATACACATTTATATAATAACAAAGGAAGAAAATATTAGATTAAATGACCTGAACTAAAAATATTTACTATGAGCACAAAATCTATGTCCACTTAATTCTCTACTAGGGTTGCGGGGAGCCCATCCAGGGGAGAACATATCGAGTGATGGGCAGATACACCCAGTACAGACTCACACAGACACACTATATAGGGGCAATTTAGAGTAGCCAATTCACCTTAAATCCATGTGTTTGGACTGTGAGGGAAATCCAGAGAACCTAGAAATAATAAATATTAAACATAATTTTTGCAGTTAGCACGTTCACCTCTCAGCACTGGAGATCCAGTTTTAAATCCCAATCTGGGTTTCCATGTTCTCCCCGTGTCCACAAGGGTTTCCTCAGGGTTCTCTGGTTTCCTCCCACAGTATAAAAACATGGATTCCAGGTAATCATGCTCTAAATTGCCCCAAAGAGATTGTGTGTCTGTGTGAGTGAGTGTGTGCCAGCAACAGACAGGCACCTTGTCCTGGGTGTATTTGTCCAGAGCTCAAAATGCTCCTCTCCCCTCGATGAGCATGGGGACCCCCCCCCCCCACCCTATTAGAGGATTAAGTGGAAGATAATGAGATAATAAATGAATAAACAAAAGGGGAAAGATAAGCAGGAGAAACAGTAGGTGTGTTACTGGGGTGGATCAGGTACAGTAGATTTCCTCAGGGCAATTAAAAAACAAAAGTCATAGGAAAAAAATCCGAATCCCCATCTGGGTGGAGTTTCCATGTTCTCCCCGTGTCTGCGTGGGTTTCCTCCGGGTTCTCCAGTTTCCTCCCACAGTCCAAGAACATGGATCAAGTCAATTGAATTCTCAAAATTGCCCCATATAGAGTGTGTCTGTGTGAGTGAGTGTGTGCCCAGCACCCGAAACATTTTCCCCTGGATGGGCATGGGGAACCCCCCCGCGACCCTAATAGAGGATAAAGCGGGAGATAATATATGAATGAATTTTTGAACCAACACAGACATCAAATATTACAAAAACAAAGTGATACCGATGTCAAAGGCCAAAGTTGTCTATGATTTTTATTCTAAATACATGACAACAATGTTCATTAGTACCGTTCATAATGTGGTGTCTTAAGAAAAGCAGGGAACAGAAGCCTCTGAAAATATTTGGAAATCACATCTCATTCTGACATCATTCGGCATCCGCAGACTGACCGCGCTGCGCGATAGGCCAAGAACTCGGGCTTTTCTCTGGAGCTCGCCAAAGGGAGATAAGCGTGAGTTTACCCTGATTTCGACAGCATTTACAGGAGACATTCACGACGTTCAGTGAAGAACACTATATCAAGAACAGCAGGACGACGCGGGCTTCCAAAATCCACGAGGCAAAAACAGAACGGCACTGGTTCAGTTATTAAACAACATGCGTATGTCCTTATATGTGTGTATGAGAGGGAGATGAGCTAACAATGAAACTACCTCGATCTAGCACACAACCGATTCTAATGTAAACTCTGAGGCGTGTGATGGGTACGGCAGAAAGATAAAACGGGTTTGGATTCGTAGTAATACTGGATAAACCATCATGCAACTAAGAATATTACAGAACGCATACATAATGTGGAATGTAGCTTGAGTTTAAACCCGACAGAGGATTAGATTATAATAAGAACCCAAATAAAAGCTACTGATGCTCGATTAAACAATACAGGATGCATCCTACTGTAATCCTACAGTCTCACCCAATTACATTACATTACATTTGGTTATTTAGCAGATGCTTTTATCCAAAGTGACTTACAAGGTGAGCACAGGGTTCATCACAACATCCCTGGAGCAATGAGGGTTAAGGGTCTTGCTCAAGGACCCACATTGGTAACTTCAGTGGACCTGGGATTTGAACCCCCAACCTTCAGATTGAAAGCCCAACGCCCTAACCACTGAGCTACCGCGTCCACTCTTGCTTGACACTAGAGGATGTACTTTATGAGAGTGATAAGTTCAAAACTCTGCAGCCCGACTTGTGTTTAACCAGCCCAAGCGCATTCAGTACAAGTCACTGCCTCTGGCCTACAGGACCATTTCTGGATCTGTCCCCTCCTACCTTCACTCTATCTTTTCAAAATACACTCCGACTCGTTCACTTTGCTCCAGTGATGATCGCCGCCTGGCGATTCCACCTCACCGAGGAGCTCATTCTCACTCCGTGGCGTTCACCACTGCAACATGGTGGAATGATCTTCCAAACTCTGTCCATAAAGCAGAATCACAAAGCAGTAGTTAAGAAACTACTGAAGACGCATCTCTTTGAGCATAACTTCTGACTTGTGATGTTCTCATTTGTAAATCGCTTTGGATAAAAGCGTCTGCTAAATGACTAAATGTATAATTATGTAAAACTGATTGGTGAACTGGAGATTCCTAGGAGAACCCATGATCACGCAATACTGGTACGGATTGAGCGTCAAATGTTTCACTAGTGCAAATATAACGACTGGTGGTGGTTACATGTTTGGATCTGTAAGCATGTGATGAGAGCGCTAAAGCAGAGTCATCATGGAGCCGTGGACCGTGGATCCTGAAGCGGGAAACGGGAGAGAGCTCTTAAAATAGTGCATCGTATTAAAACACTGACAAGTCGACCGTTTCGGAACAATGACTCTAAAATCTCGACCACAAATGCGCATCCTATATATAGATATAAAAAGAAATAAATAAATACAAAGGGGCCGCGTCCTTAAACACAGCAGCAGCATGCGAGCAGGACCGAGATGCCTTGGTTAGGCCATCAAAAAATAAAATAAAATAAAAAGGAATACAGGAGGGGTTTAATCTAGAAGGAGGAATTCCATGATTGAACAAATGTCATGTGGTACTGAAGCAAAACGAATTCTACGTCCAAACTCCGGGCATGGACAGCAGCGTTGGTTATGTTTGGACACACAGGAGTGCTGTAGAGTCTGATGAAGCGGACGGAGGTGGGTCTGATGCTCTAGTGTTCATCGTGACAAAGGGACGAGGACAGGAAGCCGTTGGTGTGCGCCCCGTTAGTCCCGTTGGTGTGTTGTTTGTGGCCTGGCAGCACGTCCTCCTCGTCAGAACTGGACTCGATATCACTGCGGTCGTCTTTCGACACCTGGGAATGAGAAGGGCGCGAGAAGGGGCTGCTTTCAGGATTTAGGGAGAATCTACCAATCACAGCAAGGATGCAAATGAAGCCTTTCTAATGCCCATGTCTTTAACTTCCATTATTTCTTTATTTAGCCCAGCGATAGATAGGTGTCCTGTCCTGGGTGTATCTGTCCAGCGCCCGAAACTTTCTCCCCTGGTAGGGCATGGGGACCCCCCCCCCCCCCCACGACCCTAGTAGAGGATAAAGCGGAAGATAATGAATGGATGGATTTTTTTATTTATCCAGTCAGCCCCCTTTATTTTCAAAGTCATTCAATCCTCTAAAAGAATTATTTCTTGGTCGCTCAGTCTGATCTTTTTATCTTGTGTAAATCCCTCATCCTATTCTCATCTCATTATCTTCCGCTTTATCCTCTACTAGGGTTGCGGGGGGGTGCTTTCAAGCCCATCCAGGGGAAAACGTCTCAGGCGCTGGGCAGATACACCCAGGACAGGGCGCCAATCTATCGCACACACAAACTATAACACACTTTCTAAGGGGCAATTTCTCTCATCTCATTATTTATTATCTTCCGCTTTATCCTACATTAGGGTCGCGGGGGGGTCCCATGTCCATCCAGGGGAGAATGTTTAAGGAGTTGGGCAGATACACCCAGGACAGGGCGCCAATCCATCACTGGACACACACTCACTCACACAGACACACTTTATATGGGGCAATTTGAAGAATTCAATTGACCTTGATCTATGTTTTTGGATTGTGGGAGGAAACCGGAGAACCCGGAGGAAACCCACGCGGACACGGGGAGAACATGAAAACTCCACCCAGATTGGGATTCGAACCGGGAATCCCTAGCGCTGAGAGCTGGAGGTGATAACCACTAAGCCACCACCCTTATATATTTATATATTATAGAATTGACATATTTATACAGTTATATACACACACACACACACACACACGTCTACTTGTTTTTTTATTTTTATCCTTTACAAATACAAAATCTATACTTGCAACAAAATTTCGTTCTGCGTACACCAAGTGTATAATTGAATGACAATGAAGGTTATCTCTAAGTCTAATGTAATGTAATTATTTGAATGGGGTGGGTGGGGAGAACGTTTCGACTGCCGGGTAGATGTGTATCTGCACACAGGACAGGGAGCCAGTCCATTGCATGCACATTCAAAACTCAAAGGTATAATAACGCAAAAGTTATTGTCCAGACCTCAAAGTGTGTGTGTGTGTGTGTGTGTGTGTGTGTGTGTGAGACCAAGGCTAGAGCAAAGAGTTTCATAACAAATGATCTATTTAATGAAGTCCCACCATCCCGCTGTGCAGTTCCAGTTCTGTTGAATGCACGTTATTCGGTTAACATGGCAACATCGTTAATATACTGAATGTGTCAGCGAACATGTTTTAAATCATCCAGATTACATATGATGATCAAAAATCTCTTCGAAATGGAAGATGAATAAGAAGCCATGAAAGCTCCCGAGAACAAACTGTTCTCCACACACGTTCCCTTCCAATCTGAAGGTTGTATTTTGTTCGTCCTTAATAACGATCCCACAAAATATTCTCATTCTGATTCCACAAATATACCAGCCAGCGATGATTCCTGGCTCCTGTGACTTTATATTTGGTCGTATTCACTGTTCCTATTACAATAGAATTTTGCGATCATCGTTTACAACGCTCTCTGATGTCCTTATCTTTTCTAAACAGTCTTTTGATGATGCACTTAATCTCTGAATAAACACCTTCTGCTCTGCCGCTACATTTTTGATGCCATGCAACCGATTGACATTGAACAATAAACAGCCGTCGAGCTTATAAACAAAGGCTTTTACTAATAAAGAGATTAGTTTTGCTTTTACTCACATGTAAAGGATTACATTTTCCAACCTGGTGCAGAGCCGAGTTAGCCGGAGAAATAAAGACATTTAAATGAAGTGAGAAGAGAGCAGATGCATTCAGCAGAGCAAACTTTAATTCTTAAATCTCTCACAAGCATGAGTGAGTTAAATTTATTATTTTTTTAAGGAAAATGTTTTTTATTTACTATTAAAAAAATTTGTCATAAGGATCATTTACTGTTAATATTTTGCAAAAGCCCTGCGTTGTCTTTTTCTTTTCTTTTTCTTTCTTTTCAATAATATTTATTGAGGAAAAAAAAAAACAGTGCATGAGTGAGTTTTATTTCAACATCACATTTCGATTTAACAGAGAAATAAAATGAAAAGCGTGACGTGTGTGAAAGCTGCGCTCGCTCACCTTGCCTTTGCAGATGGCTCTGCAGGCTAACTTCAGGATCAGATACGACCAAAAGGTGTGCAAAGCCTGCAGCAGAGCCAACAGCCCATTAAACACCCACCAGGACGGGTACGGCCCCACGATCTCCCAACTCTCAAAAAGAGTGGTGTTAAGAATCCTATATGAAGAACAACACAGATATTAACATCAGAGAATCACTCAAATGGACTTAAAGTGACGGAATGGTTTTAAAAAGAAAGTTTTAATAAGGCGTCGGACCTTAAAGCGTTAATTTCCATAAATTAATTACAGGGAAAGCCCGGCACGGTGGCTTAGTGGTTAGCATGTT
>JAFMOD010000754.1:865839-895834 GCA_019802435.1 Corydoras maculifer
GACCCTAATAAAGGATGAAGCGGAAGATAATGAATGGATAGAGATTTATAAGGGACCATAGCAGTTTTGGAAATGGTTGTTTCTGTCGCACATGACCGGACACAGACGAAAAAAAAATAAAAACATCGGGTTCAAAATAATTGAACAAAATGTACAAATAATTATGCTGCAGCATAATAAAACCCTAGCATTTAAATAAAAGATAAAACCGATAAGCTGTGTGTTCAGCCTCCTAAAAATATCTGAGCATGTCAGGAAGCCTCACATCTGAACGCAGAAGTGCTGACACAGCACTGCCACTTCTTCTTGTGCACGGATAAAATAACAAGAAACAGATTTCGACTTCTTACCAGACCGGATATAATCCCAATCTGGAGCTGATGAAGACCAGGGCGAACATGACGAAGAGGAGATTACAAAGCCTCTGACACTTTGCATAGTTGGCCATTTTCGAAGCCTGGAAATAAAATACATATAAACATACATTATTATACGTTACAAAATTGGAATGATGGTTGAAAAAAAGACGATTATAAAGCTGCTGTAAAGCTGCTTTGTGACAATATACTGTTGTAAAAAGCGCTAAATAAATGAATAACTTGAACTTGAACATTTATGGCACATTAAAAAATCCATATGGGCAGAAACTGGTTGTGAGTGTCTTTATTTCACAACATTTTGCTTCCAAAGCTGATACAACACTTCAAATAATAAATTAAATATCATTAAATATCGGGCGGCACGGTGGCTTAGTGGTTAGCACGTTCGCCTCTCAGCGCTAGGGATTCCCGGTTCGAATCCCCATCTGGGTGGAGTTTCCATGTTCTCCCCGTGTCTGCGTGGGTTTCCTCCGGGTTCTCCGGTTTCCTCCCACAGTCCAAAAACATGGATCAAGTTGATTGAATTCTCAAAAATTGCCCCGTTTAGAGTGTGTATGTGTGAGTGAGTGTGTGCCCAGCGATGGATTGGCGCCCTGTCCTGGGTCTATCTGCCCAGCGCCTGAGACATTCTCCCCTGGATGGGCATGGGGAACCCCACCGCGACCCTAATAGAGGATAAGCGGGAGATAATGAATGAATGAATCATTAAATATCAAAGAGGCGGCACAGTGGCTTAGTGGTTTAGCATGTTCTCCTCTCAGCACTAGGGGTTCTCGGTTCGAATCCCCATCTGGGTGGAGTTTCCATGTTCTCCCCGTGTCCGCGTGGGTTTCCTCCGGGTTCTCCGGTTTCCTCCCACAGTCCGAAAACATGGTTCAAATCAATTAAGTTCTCCAAATTGCCCCATATAGAGTATGTCTGTGTGAGTGAGTGTGTGCCCAGCGATAGATTGGCGCCCTGTCCTGGGTGTATCTGCCCAGCGCCCGAAACGTTCTCCCCAGGATGGGCATGGGGAACCCCCCCCACGACCCCAATAGAGGATAAAGCAGAAGATAATGGATGGATGGATGAATATCAAAGAGAGCATATAGCTTCATGTTGCTTCTTGTCGCTCCTCGACTCCTTAATAAACACTTTATTCTAACTTTGTAAACTTTGAAGCCTTGTAACCTTGGAAAGTAACATTGTCAGTGTTCTTAAAGAGGCAGGAACCATAAAATACCATTAAATTAAAATATAAACTGCTCCAGTAGAAGGCAGTTACAACAGCATCTTGCATTTTTCCAACAAGCCTGAACCGGAACCGATAGCAGTAATCAGTTAACGGGATGAGTTTACCTCCAGCAGGACATCTGCGGCATCATGAAGACACATGATCAGGGTCCCCACCCGAGCCATGTTGTTCACATAAGACAGGGAGATCAGCGAGATGGTGGCTACGTGGTGCATGAACATGAGCAGAAAGTCCTGCACATAAACACCATTAGAGTTTCAGCTTTCTGTAGCATTCTCAGAACACAGGGCAACGATTATGATTGTTAAATTAAAATGATAATAAAAAGTACGTAGATACAAGGGCAGCACGGTGGCTTACTGGTTGGCATGTTCTCCTCTCAGCGCTAGGGATTCCCGGTTCGAATCCCAATCTGAGTGGAGTTTCCATGTTCTCCCCGTGTCCGTGTGGGTTTCCTCCGGGTTCTCCGGTTTCCTCCCACAGTCCAAAAACATGGATCAAGGTCAAGTGAGTTCTCCAAATTGCCCAATATAGAGTGTCTGTGTGAGTGAGTGTGCCCAGTGGTAGATTGGCGCCCTGTCCTGGGTGTATCTGCCCAGCGCCCGAAACGTTCTTCCCTGGATGGACATGGGGGGAACCCCCCCCCCCCGCCGCGACCTTATTAGAAGATAATGGGGATGGATAGACGGATTTTCTTTAAATCAGAATCAAAACAGCGACATATCTGCTCTCATACTCCGCACAGTGGTGAGAACTGGAGATGTTGTGCATGTTCTCCAGGTGACTCATAGGACAGCAAAGGCTCAGCGGGACAGACCGATGATGATGACGATGAAAACGTAACAGAAGCATGGAATACAGACAGGAGGGAGTGTACAGGAGGCAGGGGAGGCAGGAGCTCCTCGATGCATGATGGATTTCGTGCAACGAAAAGAACTGAAAGAAGAAAGAAAACATGCTGATGGTCAAAAGCGCAATGCGAGATGGAACAAAGACGAGAATGTGGAGCAGACAGAGGGCTGGATATAAAACTGAGGAAGCGGAATACACAGCAGCATGTCAGGCAGCAGAGACGCTTTCGTCTCTGAACGTCAGCACATTGGGTTTGAGTGAATATTGATTAGTTAGGGGGGAAAAAATCAGCCTTTATTTTTAAAGTGTTAACTCATGTTCTAGTTTCGAGGCCAATCTGTAAACAATGAAGTTCCAAACACGTGCTACAGCAGATAAAGCAAAACAATGAACAGATCATTAGTCATAAATGAGAACAGCATGCGTCCTGTGCAAGAATTTGAGGCCAGAATTTATTAATAAAAAAAATAAAAATAAACCCATCATCTATGTGTTTGTGTGAGTGAGTGTGTGCCCAGCGATAGATTGGCACCCTGTCCTGGGTGTATCTGCCCAGCGCCCGAAACGTTCTCCCCTGGATGGGCATGGGGAGGATAAAGCGGAAGATAATGGATGGATGGGAAGATTTAAAGCTGTTCTTTCTTTTAGGAAATTACTTTTAATAAATCATGACTGTATGAAAACAAACTACATTCATAAAAAGACAGGAGTTTTATGAAATGTAATTTTATTGATTTAGGTACAATGACCAGCAGAGCTGAAAAGGCAGCAGAAGATGGTGTTGACCGCAATAGACCATCGAAAAAGCAATGGATTGGCGCCCTGTCCTGGGTGTACCTGCCCAGTGCTCCATTTCTATACTGCATATATAAAAGCTTTAATGAATTGTTAGTTGTTCAGGTTCGACAGATATACTCTGTTACTATGTTTTTTTTTTATTGTCCAACTTAACTCAAAATAAATAACTTTAAATAATATTATAGTGATAAAGTATTTCAGTGATAACTATACCTACACACACACAGGAATGTGTCCTCCACATTTAACCCATCTGTACAATGAAACACACACACACACACACACACACACACACACACACACACACACACACACACACACACTGATGAGCACGGAACAGTGGGCAGCCCTGTACACGGCGTCCGGGGAGCAACTGGGGTTAGGTGCCTTGCTCAAGGGCACTTCAGCTAGAGTACTTGGTGGGACTGGAAATGGAACCGGGGACCTTCTGGTTCCTTTACAAGCCTACGACTGCCCTATTTACTGTTTTTGTAGTAACGTCTCAAACGATTTAATAGAAATAGCTTTCACATGCAACATTTATTACCTAGTGTTAAACTTAATTACTGACTAATGATAATATTTCAGGACGAGTTTTGCTGCGAGGAGAGGAAAATGTAAAAAGTTATGACCGGTGACAGAGCAATCATTATACACTTTTACCCGATATTAACACACATTTATAAAGACTATAGTACATCCACCATCATCAGAACGGGAGATTTAATGACGTTAATCTAAATGAGAGTGGTACTCGTTACATAAAGCTTTCTTCTGAAGTCTTCAAACAAAATGGCATGAGTCAGTGCCACTGATCCAAACCAAAATGCCTTCAGCCATTCAGTTCTGTCACTTCAGATAAGACCAAAGAGAAAGAACTGATATAAAGCACAACCACTGAGGGCCACACTGCAGCCGAGAGTCTTCAATTTACTTCATTATATTTCGGCATGATCTGAAGGATATGTCATCTATTATACTCAACTTTATTAATAAAGCACTTTAAAAACAACAGCAGCTGAAACAAAGTGCTATACATAGTTTAAACTTAAAATCATAACATTATAAAAACAAGAATACAATATAAACAACGGGTGGCACGGTGGCTTAGTGGTTTAGCACGTTCGCCTCTCAGCTCTAGAGATTCCCGGTTCAAATCCCAATCTGGGTGGAGTTTCCATGTTCTCCCCGTGTCTGCGTGAGTTTCCTCCGGGTTCTCCGGTTTCCTCCCACAGTCCAAAAACATGGATCAAGTAAATTGAATTCTCCAAATTGCCCCATATAGAGTGCGTATGTGTGAGTGAGTGTGTGCCCAACGATAGATTGGCGCCCTGTCCAGGGTGTATCTGCCGAAGCGTTCTCCCCTGGATGGGCATGGGGAACCCCCCGTGACCCTAATAGAGGATAAAGATAATGAATGAATGAATGAATATAAACAACACAAACCAATGTAAAATCATGGTGTGTTAAAAGCCAGAGAGTAAAAATAGGTTTTAAGACTAGATTTAAAAATGGCAAGGCCTGTCTAATATATAGAGGTAGGTCGTTCCAAAGCTTAGGGGCCGCAATCGAAAACGCTCGGTCCCCTCTGAGCTTAAGTATTGACCTCGGAACCTCCAGGAGCAGCTGATCAGCTGACTTGAGGCACCGTGCGGGCGCATGTGGGTGGAGGACCTCAGAGAGCTAAGAGGCGAGTCCATTTAAAGATTTAAAAACAAATAAAAGAATCTAAAAATGAACTTTAAAATGCACCGGCAGCCAGTGGAGGGAAGCCGGGATGGGAGTTATGTGTATTATGTACCTATTATATAACTCTGATTCTGTGTGAAGGGCAAAAAGAAAAGAAAAGAAATTGGGAGAACATTTTTGGTACCTTTCTCCTGATGTCTGTGAACTGGGAGAAGAGCAGTGACAAGTAGAACGAGAGTTCCACAATGTAGTAATAATGCAGGTCTACGGTTAGAGCCTGTGGAAAGAAACGCAATTCGTCGTTCACAATGACTCGGATGCAAAATGGACCACAGCCAACATACTGCTGACACAATGCCTCCTATAAAACCAATCAACTGCAGAGCGGGGCGGCACGGTGGCTTAGTGGTTAGCATGTTCTCCTCTCAGCGCTAGGGATTCCCGGTTTGAATCCCCATCTGGGTGGAGTTTCCATGTTCTCACCATGTCTGCGTGGGTTTCCTCCGAGTTCTCCGGTTTCCTCCCACAGTCCAAAAACATGGATCAAAGTCAATTGAATTCTCCAAATTGCCCCATATAGAGTGTGTCTGTGTGAGTGTGTGCCCAGTGATAGATTGGCGTCCTGTCCTGGGTGTATCTGCCCAGCGCCCAAAACGTTCGGGCATGGGGAACCCCCCCCCACGACCCTAATAGAGGATAAAGTGGAAAATATTGGATGGATAATTACAATAGAAAAATAAATCAGTATAAATAAAAATTCAGTTATGTACACAACTAAATAAAAATCTTTATATTAATACAGGGCGGCACGGTGGCTTAGTGGTTAGCACGTTCGCCTCTCTCCTCTCAGCGCTAGGGATTCCCAGTTCGAATCCCCATCTGGGTGGAGTTTTCATGTTCTCCCTGTGTCCGCGTGGGTTTCCTCCGGGTTCTCCGGTTTCCTCCCACAGTCCAAAAACATGGATCAAGTCAATTGAATTCTCCAAATTGCCCCATAGAGAGTGTGTTTGTGTGAATGAGTGTGTGTGCCCAGTGATGGATTGGCGCCCTGTCCTGGGTCTATCTGCCCAGTGCCCGAAACGTTCTCCCCTGGATGGGCATGGGAAACCCCACCGCGTCCCTAATAGAGGATAAAGCGGGAGATAATGAATGAATGAATATTAATACAGTATACCATGTTATTTTGGTTTGTCTGCTGATATGTTAAAATGTTCATTGTCCAATATATAGATTTTTTAAAATTTAAAAAACAAGACAAAATGGGCGGTGTGGTAGCTCAGTGGTCAGGGTGTTGAGCTATCAATCAGAAGGTTGTGGGTTCAAATCCCAGGTCCACTGATTTTACCAATGTGGGTCCTTGAGCAAGACCCTTAACCCTCATTGCGTCAGGGATGCTGTACCTACCCTGGGTTCTGAACCCAACCATCAATTTGGGACGCCTGTAAGTCGGCATGGATAATAGTGTTTGTTAAATAACCAAATACAAACGTAAAACTAGATTTATCCTATTTAATGCATGCAATGGTGAAAAAAGTGGCAGAATTTGTGACCGTATTAATTTGTTCATTCACATTTTTGTATACATTTACAAATAAAAGGTGAACAGTACCTGATAGGGGTAGTTGTACCAGCATTCTCTTGTGTTCCACAGCCACGGACTCTGCAGAAAAGAAAGCACAGCTGTCACAATCCACGAGAATTTAGCCAGAATCTGTTTAGTTCCAATGTAATGCTTAAATATTTTGCAGTGCTTTAGAAACTAAATTATAAATTATGCAGGACTTCATTTGTAAACATAAAAAAATAAGGCATCCTATTAGTAACGCACCGCACAGGCGTAATGGACTAATGCACCTGAGACAGGAGGAAGAGTTAAAACAGCCACAGCCGAACCAATGTTCGACCCTCCGTGACCATGACCTTGACTTTTTACCATCAAACCATGACCATGGGTCACGAGTTGAGATGCAAGTCACAATAAAAATGTATAAATTAATTATGTTCCCACCCATAGTGACAGCTCATTGTGGAAGGTTTAAATGACACTCATGGTGTAGAGAACTTTCTCCTCCAAAACACCCTCATAATACTTCACTTTGGTTTTAAGACAGTTGAATATAAAACAAAGTGTAAATAAAAGGCACTTTTTGAAATAAAAAACTAAATGTACTGTGGTTTTAGATAATGCTGCAATTCTGGTTGAGCATCCATCCAATTATTATCTTCCCCTTAATCTTATAGTAGGGTCATGCATGGGTGGGCATCCAGGGAAGAAGTTTCAGGCGGCTACACCCAGGACAGGACGCCAATGTATCATTGGGCACACACACACACACACACACACACACACACACACACACACACACACACACACACACACACACACACACACACACCATATAGGAGCAATTAAGAGCAGTCATTTAACCTTGAATCCATGTATTTGGTCTGGGGAAGGAAACCAGAGAACCTGGAGGAAACCCACGGGGACACGGGGAGAACATGGAAACCTCCTCCAAAATGAGGATCAGAACCTGCATCTGCAGCCCTGAGATCGAGAAGGTGCGAACCACTAAGCCACCGCGCCGCCCTGTGGCTAAGCAAGTTTTTACATCCATCCATCATCTTCTGAGAACGTCTCTGGCGCTGGGCAGATACACCCAGGACAGGGCACCAATCCATCACTGGACACACACTCACTCACACAGACACACTCTATATGGGGCAATTTGGAGAATTAAATTGACCCTGATCCATGTTTTTGGACTGTGGGAGGAAACCCACGCGGACACGGGAAGAACATGGAAACTCCACTCAGATTGGGATTTGAACCGGGAATCTCCAATGCTGAGAGGAGAACATGGTAACCCACTAAGCCACCGTGCTGCCCCACAAAAAAAAATGTATAAATTAATTATGTTCCAACCCGTGGTGTACAACCTTCAGACGTATGACATTCAGAAATGAACAAGAACCACAAAGGAAGAAAAAAAGAAGGTAAAAACTAAATTGCAAAGTTTGTACATTACACTAATATTTGACATTCTTGTGTTACGAGACTTTCACTTAGTATTTCCTGAAGCAGCAATGAACTCAGTTAAGTAATAATAAAACACGCAACGCTGTCATCACACAAGATCACACACTTAACTGCGTTATCCTGTCTTGACATTTTTAAGAGTCTCAAAGGTTTTTCTTTTACAATATTATTTATGACAGTTTGTTACAAAAAAAAAAAAAAAAAAACGAAAAAAAATAAAAATAAATAAATAAATAATAATAAAAAAAAAAACCCAAACCTAATCATACCCTCTTGTCTTTTACCAGTATTGTAGTTTTTTAATGAGCTGGCATAGTCTTTATAGTTTTTTCTTTAATTTAATTGCATCACTGTTACATCATTAAATGTGTCTGCAACAATTGAAAGAAATCTCTGAGCTAGAGTTCTGATACAGTCCCCCTTCTGTTTTAAAAACAAGACATAATATAGTCAAAAATAAAATAAAATAATAAAAAATATATTTAAAAAAAATCGGGCTGCACGCTGGCTTAGTGCTTTAGCATGTTCTCCTCTCAGCGCTAGGGATTCCCGGTTCCAATCCCAATCTGGGTGGAGTTTCCATGTCCTCCAAGTGTCCGCATGGGTTTCCTCCTGGTTCTCCGGTTTCCTCCCACAGTCCAAAAACATGGATCAAGTCAATTGAATTCTCCAAATTGCCCCATATAGAGTGTGTGTGTATGAGTTAGTGTGTGCCCAGCGATAGATTGGCGCCCTGTCCTGGGTGTATCTGCCCAGCGCCTGAAACGTTCTGCCCTGGATGGACATGGGGAACCACCTTTCTCAGCGAACATTGGGTTTTTATCACAAAAAACTTTTTCTGTGGGATGTAAACACAAATGGACAAATGATCGCCCGCTACAGTCATACACAATCCAGGCAATAACCGTAACGCATCACTGCAGGATCCGACGCAACAGACTTTAATGCCTGCAGTTTAACGAACTGAACATTTGGCATAACAGCACATTTAAGGTGTATAGTTATGGTTCAAGCAAACGATCTGTATAATGTTTCTTTAATGCTCTATCGCCATTAAACTTTACAGCCTGTGTAATTAATGTTTGGAATGCTGAAAAATGAGCAAGCTGCTAGTAGAGGACTGAGCGGAAACTCATTCATTCATTCATTCATTATCTTCCGCTTATCCTCTATTAGGGTCGCGGTGGGGTTCTCCATGCCCATCCAGGGGAGAACGTCTCGGGCGCTGGGCAGATAGACCCAGGACAGGGCGCCAATCCATCGCTGGGCACACACTCACTCACACAGACACTCTAAATTGGGCAATTTTTGAGAATTCAATTAACTTGATCCATGTTTTTGGACTGTGGGAGGAAACCGGAGAACCCGGAGGAAACCCACGCAGACACGGGGAGAACATGGAAACTCCACCCAGATGGGGATTCGAATCGGGAATCCCTAGCGCTGAGAGGCGAATGTGCTAACCACTAAGCCACCGTGCCGCCCGCTGAGCGGAAACTGATGCATAAATTTACAGAATATAAAATTCTAAAGGGTTCACAAACTTTTTTAAGCACCACAGCGTTAGCACCAGAGGAGAAATTTCATATTTTCAGATAAAAAAAAAAACTAAAAAAAACTGTTTGTTCACACACACACTTGCACTCTTACCTTTTTAAGGTAGCGCACCCCATAGGTAAATATGTACAGGTAAAAGGTAAACCTCCACCTACAAAAGACACGCCAAAGAAAAGATTACTCAGTGAAAACATTGCTTTATTTCATTTTAAACAACATTAAAAGTATTGTATAAGCAAGATTTATCCAGTTTTGTTGCAGGGTTTAAGGATTTAATAACCTTACAATTTGACAATTAATTAATCATTAATATACGCACCTCAAACGAGTTTAATTTATCATGGCATAGAAAAACAAAATCAGTGTTCGAGTTTATTAGGTGACTATTTTTCCTATTTCTGGACAAAGGTCGGCTTTTTTAAAAACCATTGCACATGTTTAGTCCAGTTAACAATATATCCATCCATCATCTTCCGCTTTGTCCTCTATTAGGGTCGCGGGGGGGGTTCCCCATACCCATCCAGGGGAGAACGTTTTGGGCGCTGGGCAGATACACCCAGGACAGTACGTCAATCTATCGCTGGGCACACACTCACTTACACAGACACACTCTATATGGGGCAATTTGGATAACTCAATTGACCTTGATTCATGTTTTTGGACTGTGGGAGGAAACCGGAGAACCCGGAGGAAACCCACGCAGACACGGGGAGAACATGGAAACTCCACCCAGATTGGGATTGGAACCGGGAATCCCTAGCGCTGAGAGGAGAACATGCTTACCACTAAGCCACCGTACCGCCTTTAACAATATATGGTATATATTATACTATATATACGCCCCATATTGAATGTGTTTGGGTGTGTGTATGTGTAAGCGAGTGTGTGCCCAGTGATAGATTGGCGCCCTGTCCTGGGTGTATCTGCCCAGCGCCTGAGACGTTCACCCCTGGATGGGCATGGGCAACCCCACCACGACCCTAATAGAGGATAAAGTGACCTAACTATTTATTTTTGGTAAGTAGTGTGCTGTCATTTAAAGAGAGGAATAATAAATATTTTTACTTTAAGTCATATTGATGGATACATTCATTCATTCATTATCTTCCGCTTATCCTCTATTAGGGTCGCGGTGGGGTTCCCCATGCCCATCCAGGGGAGAACGTCTCGGGCGCTGGGCAGATAGACCCAGGACAGGGCGCCAATCCATCGCTGGGCACACACTCACTCACACATACACACTCTAAATTGGGCAATTTTTGAGAATTCAATTAACTTGATCCATGTTTTTGGACTGTGGGAAGAAACCGGAGAACCCGGAGCCCCCCCCCCCCCCCCCCCCCCCCCCCCCCCCCCCCCCCCCCCCCCCCCCCCCCCCCCCCCCCCCCCCCCCCCCCCCCCCCCCCCCCCCCCCCCCCCCCCGATGGATACAATATTAAAAAAAATGTTTTTATGTTTCATTTTGTTCGGTTTCAGCCGAAAGCCCGTTCATTTCGCTGCATCCCTAGTTCCTGTTTTCTAAAATCACACATCGCAGACACAGGAACCGATACCTTGCAGTCCCTGGCCCTGTGTGCAGACAGTAAGTCATGTGCAGGGGTGTTTAACATGATGTACAGCACTGATTAAGCCCGGTGTTATTAATGACCTCGTTTTTCGACGGGATGCCACTCAATGGCTGTAAGATCTTTCTGCCATTAAAGCAAATTAAGCAGCAGGACGAAAGCTTATTACACTATGCATCAGCGCAGGCGATTAATAACCGAACAACTTCCCTTTGCTTTTGAACTGAACGGTCTCTGTGTAGTTAACTGTACTATGTTGTGGAAAGCATATTCAACATGGTTATAAGGCCTCTTTTTATAAATATTTTATACATAAATAAATAATAAACCTAATTTCTAATTCCAACAGCAACCAATAGCTCCCGTTTTAAATTATTTAGTTATGCAAAACAATTAGGGCTCATTCATTCAGCCATCCATTATCTTCTGCTTTATCCTCTATTAGGGTCGTGGGTGGGGTTCCCCATGCCCCTCCAGGGGAGAAAGAACGTCTCGGGCGCTGGGCAGATACACCCAGGACAGGGTGCCAATCCATCACTGGGCACACACACTCACTCACACAGACACACTCTATATGGGGAAATTTGGAGAATTCAATTGACCTTGATTCATGTTTTTGAACTGTGGGATGAAACTGGAGAACCCGGAGGAAACCCACACGGACACGGGCAGAACATGGAAACTCCACCCAGATGGGGATTCGAACCGGGAATCCCTAGTGCTGAGAGGAGAACGTGCCAACCACTAAGCCACAGTGCTGCATACAGGCCTTTAGCTTTAATTACAGAATAAATCAATGTATTTTTTGTCACCAAAAACGTCAAAAGACCAGCCAATTAGTAATAAATCTAGCACTTGAGAGAAGATTAAAGATCAGTCATAAAGGAAGCGCTGGGCCCTGATTCATGTGCAGAGTGCTGGAGTTCGCTGTAGATTCTGATTAAGAATGACACGTCAGGACACGGTGTGTACTCTACATTTATCACACCAGAATGAATAGAGTGTGGAGGAGCTGCTGTAGTTCTGTAGATGTTTCAGTTGATAACATGTTGGGGACTAGTTATGACTATTTACATGATTGTGTGGTGTAGACATCCCCTGGATGCAACCCTAGTCCTTAGTAAAGGATGAAAAACATAATTACATGACAAATGTGTTGTACTTCTGTAATTGTATGTAAATTATAACTACATATTATATATCAGAAATCATAACGCACATTCGCCTCTCAGCACTAGGGATTCCCGGTTCAAATCCCAATCTGGGTGGAGTTTCCATGTTCTCCCAGTGTCCCCGTGCGTTTCCTCTGGGTTCTCCGGCTTCCTCCCACAGTCCAAAAACATGGATCAAGGTCAATTGAGTTCTCCAAATTGCCCCATATAGAGTGTGTCTGTGTGAGTGAGTGTGTGCCCAGCGATGGATTGGCACCCTGTCCTGGGTGTATCTGCCCAGCGCCCGAAACGTTCTCCCCTGGATGGGCATGGGGAACACCCCCTACCCCCACGACCCTAGCAGAGGATAAAGTGGAAGATAATGGATGGATAATTACATTGGGGTGGCACGGTGGCTTAGTGGTTGGCATGTTCTCCTCTCAGCGCTAGGGATTCCCGGTTCGAATCCCAATCTGGGTGGAGTTTCCATGTTCTCCCCGTGTCCCCATGGGTTTCCTCCGGATTCTCCGGCTTCCTCCCACAGTCCAAAATCATGGATCAAGGTCAATTGAGTTCTCCAAATTGCCTCATATAGAGTGTGTCTGAGTAAGTGAGTGTGTGCCCAGCGATGAATTCTCACCCTGTCCTGGGTGTATCTGCCCAGCGCCCGAAACGTTCTCCCCCCCACCCCACCCCGACCCCCGCGACCCTAGTAGAGGATAAAGCGGAAGATAATGGATGGATGGATAATTACAACCAGCCAGGGTGTGGTAGCTGTTGTGTAGTATTGGGCCGTCAATCTGAAGGTTCGGGGTTCCACTCCCAGCTCTACTGTAGGTACCAATGTGGGTTCTTGAGCAAGGCCCTTATCCCTCAATGCCTCCGGGGTGCTGTATGTCCAATACCGTGTGCTACGCCAACCGTTAAGTTAGGATAGTTGGGATGAAAGCATCGGAAAAATGACTAAACGTAATGGATTTTGCTTCTTCACTACGGAAGGACTGAAAACGAGCGCCTTCATGGCAATTAAACCAACTCTGACCTTGTTCAATCGAAAAGAAGTGGAGAAAGTGAGGCAGCAGCTGTGAATCTAATTCTTTCTGACTTCATTTTAGCAGTGGGGTGGCTCGTCCTCCTCTCCAAAAATTTCAGGCGTTCGCATTGTCGACAATAGACAGCGTGAGAATTACAAGCGACTGATGGCCCTCGATGTACGGTCTCATATGGCCTGTCGATATTCTGGAGGAAACGAGCCTTTCGACTGAAGCACCGAGGGTCTGTTTACTAGAAAGTCCAGTCCGCCTTCATCACGGTAAAAAGGAGGGCCAATTAATTCTGCCATTTCCGAATTAAAAGAGCAGCCTTTAAAAGAGGCTTTTAGTCAAATTAGGCCAAAATGCTCGGGAGGCCTACGTTTGATTCATTTTAGAAGCAAATGACCAGCAACCTAATGATAGGTCAGGACCGTTGCTTGGCAACAGGTAAGTCAAACACTACAGGAACGAGTCAGAGAAAGAAGGTTTGGCTCGTGATCTAATCAGAGCTATTAATATACCATTACATTTAGTGCAAACACGCAGTGTAAGGATTCCTGTACCGGTCATAAAGCTGTATGAAGTATTAAAAAAGGAAAACGTGACTCAGATCCAGGCACCTGGAACAGTTCGAAAAACCCAATGCCCTCATTTTGGGCATATATCAAAATAGCAACCGGATTTAGAGACGGGATAGGAGTTCAAATGGGTTTCCTCTCGCCAGCACATGTCAATAAAGTGACCGGCCGCATGCTCCGAGCGTAAAGTCATATGGTGTTTCTATGACGACTTCACCCCCCCCCCCCCGCTCTGTGGGCGTTCAGAAATTGAATCTTGCCTAAGCGTGGACTTGAACGTTTAACCAGATACTGTAAGAATCAGTATGATGGGATTTGAAAACAGCCTTTACATCCCCAAATGAATGAAGAGCAATAATAATGAAGCAAGCTGTTAACAGGGACACCGACTCTCACCCTGAAATATAATTAACATCTTATGAGCAGGTAAACATTAACATACAGGACCCCCCATTATATGATGTTCTCCATTAGTGACACTGAGGTCTGTGAGTACATTTATTCCAGGGACACACACACACATACACATACATATATATATATATATATATATATATATATATATATATATATATATATATATATATATATATATATATATATATATATATATATATATATATATATATGTATATGTACATATACATATATCTCCATCCATTATCTTCCGCTTAATCCTCTACTAGGGTCGCGGGGGCTTCCTAATGCCCATCAAGGGGAGAACATTTTGGGCGCTGGGCAGATACACTCAGGACAGGGTGCCCATCCATTTCTGGGCACACGCTCACTCACACAAACACACTCTATATGGGGCAATTTGGAGAATTCAATTGACCTTGATCCACATTTTTGAACTGTGGGAGAAAACCGGAGAATCCGAAGGAAACCCACGCGGACACGGAGAGAACATGGAAACTTCACCCAGATTGGGATTCGAACCGGGAATCCCTAATGCTGACAGGCGAATATACATGTATATATATGCACACACACACACACACACACACACACACACACACGCATTGTATTACCAAAAATATTTGCCTGTCTTCACACACACACGAACTCGGGTGACTTTCTATTCTCAGTTTAATACAATCTTCCACCCTTTGCAGCTGCAACAACCCCCATGGGAACGCCTTCCAAAAGGAATCTGAATGGCGTTTCCATGTCCTCCCCATGTCCACATGGATTTCCTGCGGGTTCTCCGTTTTTTTTTCCCACAGTCCAAGAACATGGATTCAAAATAAACTGGAAGCTCTAAATTGCCCCATATAGTGTGTGTGTGAGTAAGTATGCGCCCAGAGATAGATTGGCACCCTGTTCTGGGTGTATCTGCCCAGCCCCCAAAATGTTCTCCCTTTGGATGGGCATGGGGAACTTGCCCCCCCTAAACAGAAGTGCCACAGTTTCTAAATATAAAAATCTTAATATCATTGTGTCAGTGATCAGCAGACCTGTGCTGACGGACTTAAAAACTAATGCTCAGGATTGCAAGAGATGATTTTCTTACATAAACATTTTTTAAAAAGTAATTTTCCTGGATTTTACTGAGACGCATCCATAAAACTAATTTCTTGTTTTTTTTCGTCAAACAAATCTCATTGTCTGTGGTTAACACCGGCGTGATTATCTCCATCTTCCTTCAAGGAGACAGAAGGAAGGCATGTCTGGGGTGGATTTTGCGTCTGATGCCGTATAGAGAGCCAGCCTGACACAGAAGAGAGACAGCAGCGGCAGCCAGTGACTGTGCTGCCAACCTGTGTAATTAAGATTGGTGTGTCCAGTCTCCCAAATCAACGGGTTTCTGCTTCAGCGTCTCCATCGTTTGTCATGGTTACTGGCATTACTGTTACAAAAGCACAAAGCAGCATTTTCTAGCCACTTGGCAAAAAAAAAACCTGTAATTACACACAGAATTTCTGTCTAGACCAAAAGTAGAATTCTGTCTGTTCCATACACACATCTGTTTTCATGATCCTTAGACACTGAGTCTGCCTTTACACAATAGGAAAATAAAAAACACTGGAAATAGTGTTCAACTTGTTAATTCCATCCATCCATTATCTTCCGCTTTATCCTCTATTAGGGTCGCGGGGGGGTTCCCAATGCCCATTCAGGGGAGAACGTTTCGGGCACTGGGCAGATACACCCAGGACAGGATGCCAATCTATCACTGGGCACACTCACCCACACAGACACGCATACACACTCTATATGGGGCAATTTGGAGAACTCAATTGACTTGATCCATGTTTTTGGACTGTGGGAGGAAACCGTAGAACCCAGAGGAAACCCACGCGAACACAGGGAGAACATGGAAACTCCACCCAGATGGGGATTCGAACCGGGAATCCCTAGTGCTGAGAGGAGAACATGCCAACCACTAAGCCACCGTGCTGCCTTGTTGTTAAATGTTATTCAAAATTAAACAATTACATATCATCTATTATCTCCCGCTTTATCCTCTATTAGGGTCACGATGGGGGGTTCCTCATGCCCATCCAGGGGAGAATATTTCAGACGCTGGGCAGATACACCCAGGACAGGGCGCCAATCTATCGCTGGGCACACACTCACTCACACAAACACACTCTATATGGGGCAATTTGGAGAACTCAATTGACTCGATCCATGACTGTGGGAGGAAACCGGAGAACCCGGAGGTAATCCACACGGACACGGGGAGAACATGCAAACTCCACCCAGATTGGGATTCGAACCGGGAATCCCTAGAAAATTCAAAAAGATTAATATCCATAGCAAATTGTCATCCTTAAAATGCAATGTTCTCAGTTCTCAAGCTTTTATTAAGGCTTTTAACTAAATTACATTTTTGTATTTTAAAATAAAAGTTATTAAAAGAAAATAAATAACAAAAAAAAAAGAAAATGGGCTGTTTTTCCAAATACATTGTGTTTCAAAGTAAATAAAATACACAATTACACAATTTTTTTTTTAAATTTAGTCTGCTGAACCAAAGATAATAAAGTGGGTGGTTTCCAAGTCTGAACATATAAAATATAGTGGTGGAAAATAATCAGATTACAAACATGAATAAATAAATACATACATTCATTTATATTTATATAATTAATATGAAATGGGGCGGCACGGTGGCTTAGTGGTTAGCACGTTCGCCTCTCAGCGCTAGGGATTCCCGGTTCGAGTCCCCATCTGGGTGGAGTTTCCATGTTCTCCCCGTGTCTGCGTGGGTTTCCTCTGGGTTCTCCGGTTTCCTCCCACAGTCCAAAAACATGGAACAAGTTAATTGAATTCTCAAAATTGCCCCGTTTAGAGTGTGTCTGTGTGAGTGAGTGTGTGCCCAGCGATGGCGCCCTGTCCTGGGTGTATCTGCCCAGCGCCCGAGACGCTCTCCCCTGGATGGGCATGGGGAACCCCACCGCGACCCCAATAGAGGATAAGCGGGAGATAATGAATAAATGAATGAATAATTAATATGAAATACGACAGGGCATTCACAGGCTGGTTGTTAAGGAACCAGTCATGCGACCTGAAGTGTCCCTGGTTTAATTCCCGGTCCCAACAACTACATGTTGGTTAGTGACCTTGGGACCTAACCCCAATTGCTGTATACAGGGCTTCCCACTGCTCTGGGCAAATGCGCTTACATCACTCAGCGTGTTTATACAGTGTGTGTGTTTCACTGCACGGATGAGTTAAATGTGGAGGACACATTCCTCTGTATGTAAGCACTGTAGGCAAATAGATCACACACTCTAACACACACACACACACACACACACACACACACACACACACACACACACACACACACACACACACACACACACACATATCCATCCATTATCTTCCGTTTTATCCTCTGCTCGGGTCGCGGGGGGGAATATTTCGGGGGCTGGGCAGATTCACCCAGGACAGGGCGCCTATTTATCACTGGGCCCACACTCACTCACACAAACACACTGTATATGGGGCAATTTGGAGAATTCAATTGACCTTGCCTCATGTTTTTGGACTGTGGGAGGAAACCAGAGAACCTGGAGTAACCCCACGTGGACACGGGGAGAACATGGAAATCCACGTGGGTTTCCTCCCACAGTCCAAAAAACATGGATCAAGGTCAATGGAATTCTCCAAATTGCCCCATATACAGTGTGTTTGTGTGTGTGTCTGTGTGAGTGAGTGTGTGCCCAGGCGATAGACTGGCGCCCTGTGGTGGGTGTATCTGCCCAGCGCCCGAGACGTTCCCCTGAATGGGCATGGGGAACCCCCCCAGCTGTCAGCCTTTAAATCGGGGGTGTAATTATTTCACATGTCAAACTGATCATTTTGGAATTACACATCTGCGACGCGGCGCTGTAATCGAGCAGATTTGTAAATGAGTGAATCAGGTGAGCTGATGACTTCCATCTGGGATGAGTTAGTGTTCAAACGTCACGTTGCAGAATGAGAACAGCGTCCTCGGCTGTGCTGTGCATCACAACATTGTACCGTGACGGGTAAAAAAAAAAACACTGTCAAATTTCTTTGACCCAAATAAACGCATCACCCAATCACTTTGTTTAGAACTTCCCTGCTGGAAACAGATTCCCTGATAGATCTTGTGCCATTGGTGGTTCTCTGATTCCTCAAATGCAGTGCTGCTGTTCACAGAAACATCTATAAACCCCACAGACGTCTTACACTGCAGTCCTTTTTACTAATAAAATAAAAGGTACAATACTGATACCTCTCAGGTACGTTTAGACAATACTCCACACATACTGTAGTCAACTGAGTCCAAATTGCCCCATATAGAGTGTGTCTGTGTAAGTGAGTGTGTGTTCAGCGATAGATTGGCACCCTGTTCTGGGTGTATCTGCCCAGCGCCCGAAACTTTCTCCCCGGGATGGGCATGGGGAACCCCCCCGCGACCCTAATAGAGGATAAAGCGGAAGACATTAAATGAATAAATAAATGAATGACCGTATTGACATTTATTATATACAGTAGTCATCTTGGCAGCACGGTGGCTTAGTGGTTAGCACGTTCGCCTCTCAGCGCTAGGGATTTCCGGTTCGAATCCCCATCTGGGTGGAGTTTCCATGTTCTCCCCGTGTCTGCGTGGGTTTCCTCCGGGTTCTCCGGTTTCCTCCCACAGTCCAAAAACATGGATCAAGTTAATTGAATTCTTAAAATTGCCCCATATAGAGTGTGTCTGTGTGAGTGAGTGTGTGCCCAGCGATGGATTTGCGCCCTGTCCTGGGTCTATCTGCCCAGCGCCCGAGACGTTCTCCCCTGGATGGGCATGGGGAACCCCACCACGACCCTAATAGAGATAATGAATGAATGAGTAGTCATCTTTCAGTTTGTTTTCTATTAAGGTGGTAGATTTATAAAGTTTGTTCTTTTTTTTAAACTTGCCTTGTATTTGTGCTTTCAGGTCAGTCGGTGGAAACTGACATTTTTCTTTCCTGGTTGCTTGTTAGGTNTCTGCCCAGCGCCCGAGACGTTCTCCCCTGGATGGGCATGGGGAACCCCACCACGACCCTAATAGAGATAATGAATGAATGAGTAGTCATCTTTCAGTTTGTTTTCTATTAAGGTGGTAGATTTATAAAGTTTGTTCTTTTTTTTAAACTTGCCTTGTATTTGTGCTTTCAGGTCAGTCGGTGGAAACTGACATTTTTCTTTCCTGGTTGCTTGTTAGGTCGCTTTAATTGCTTGTTTAGTTTAGTTCCACTTCTACTACAATTTTGCCTACTGTATTTATACACACAGAGAGATCTGTCCTCCACATTTAACCATCCATGCAGTCAAACACACACTCTCTCTCTCTCTCTCTCTCACTCTCACACACACACACACACACACACACACACACACACACACACACACACACACACACACACACACACACACACACACTGAGAGAAGAGACCACACATGCCAGAACGCCTTATATATGGTGCACAGGGAGCAATTTGGGTTAGGTGCCTTTCCCAAGGGCACTTTATACATAATAGTTGTTGGAACTGGGATTCGAACCAGGGACCTTCAGGTCGCAAGGTTGGTTCCTTAACCAAAAGCCTACGACTGCGCCAATGGCTCATGGCTGGAGTTAGATCCATGAAACAGCACCCCTGCAATTGGGATTTGAACCCCAACCTTCAGACTGATATCCCAACACCCTAACCCTCGAGCTAAGACCCCCTGAGGGATACATTTTGCGAGGCTATGACATCATCCCAAATGTAAAAAAAGGTCATGGCATCATCATATACATGAAACTACAGAGTGCACTCCAACAAATACTGACACCGGGTCATTAGGTCGCTGTTCCAGTTTGGATCCATAAGTGACCCATTAAAACCCCCCTGCTGTCTGAGTTGAGTTATATTGTATAATGCAGATTACTTGTAGCAGAATGTTATTAATAAAGCTTTATAATGAGATTAATTAGTAAAGCTTTAATGTGTCTTACATGCTCTCACAAAAGCGGGTCAGTGTGCTCGGTCTCTCCTGATTGCGTCTCTGTCTGAACCACCGCTGGATCGTCCTCACGTCCCAGTCCAGCTGTTTTGAGAGGCCCTCTAACCTTTTCTCATCAGGATGCTCAAGAGAAGAAAAGAGAAGAGAAGAAGAAAAAAACTAAGCATTTAAACACACATTTTGGTTGCAAAACCAAAATAACACATAAAAACCCTTTGTAAAGCTGAATAATGATCTTACATTATGGGGGGGGGGGGGAATATATATATATATATATATATATATATATATATATATATATATATATATATATATATATATACACACACAGTGCATACTTTTTCCACATTTTGTTACGTTACAGCCTTATTCCAAATTTTATTACATTAATCTCTTTCCTCAAAATTCTACACAAAAAACCCCATTATGAACATGTGAAAAAAGTTTTCTTGAGAGTTTTGAAAATTTATTCAAAAACAAAGAAATCATACTGACATAAGTATTCACAGCCTTTGCTTAATACTTTGTAGAACCACCTTTGGCAGCAACTACAGCCTCAAGTCTTTTTGAATATGATGCCACAAGCTTGGCACACCTATCTTCAGGCACTTTTGCCCATTCTTCTTTACAGTACTTTTGAAGCTCCATCAGGTTGGATGGGAGATGTCTGTGCACAGCCATTTTCAGATCACTCCAGAGATGTTCAATTGGATTCAAGTCTGGGCTCTGGCTGGGCCACTTCAGAACATTCACAGAGTGGTCCTGAAGCCACTCCTTGGAGATCTTGGCTGTGTGCTTCGGGTCGTTGTCCTGCTGAAAAATGAACCGTCGCCCCAGCCTGAGGTCAAGAGCGCTCTGGAGCAAGTTTTTATCCAGGATGTCTCTGTACATTGCTGCATTCATCTTTCCCTCTATCCTGACTAGTCTGACAGTTCCTGCTGCTGAAAAACATCCCCATAACATGATGCTGCCACAACCATGCTTAACTGTAGGGATGGTATTGGCCTTGTGATGAGCAGTGCGTGGTTTCCTCCAAACATGACGCCTGGCATTCACACCAAATAGTTCAATCTTTGTCTCATCAGACCAGATAATTCTGTTTCTCAAGGCCTGAGAGTCCTTCAGGTGCCTTTTGGCAAATTTCAAACGGGCTGCATTGTGTCGTTTACTAACAATGGCTTTTGCCTGGCCACTCTGCCATACAGGCCTGATTGGGGGATTGCTGCAGAGATGGTTGTCCCACTGCAAGGTTCTACTCTCTCTACGTAAGAACGCTGGAGCTCTGACAGAGTAATCATCGGGTTCTTGGTCACCTCCCTGACCAAGGTCCTTCTCCCCTGATTGCTCAATTTAGACGGCCGGCCAGCTCTAAGAAAAGTCCTGGTGGTTCCAAACTTCTTCCATTTACGAATGATCGAGGCCACTGTGCTCATTGGGACCTTCAAAGCAGCAGAAATTTTTCTGTATCCTTCTCCGGATTTGTGCCTCGAGACAAATTTGTCTCAGAGGTCTACAGACAATTCCTTTGACTTCATGCTTCGTGTTTGCCCTCTGACGTGCAGTCAACTGTGGGACCTTATATAGACAGGTGTCTGCCTTTCCAAATCATGTCCAATCAACTGGATTTACCACAGGTGGACTCCAGTTAAGCTGCAGAAACATCTCAAGGATGATCAGAGGAAACAGGATGCACCTGAGCTCAATGTTGAGCTTCATGGCGAAGGCTGTAAATACTTATGTAAATGTGATTTCTTAGGTTTTTATTTTTAATACATTTTCAAAACTCTCAAGAAAACTTTTTTCACATGTTCATAATGGGGTATTTTGTGTAGAATTTTGAGGAAAGAGATTAATGCAATACAATTTGGAATAAGGCTGTAACGTAAGAAAATATGGAAAAAGTAAAGCGCTGTGAATACTTTCCGGATGCACTGTATATTCATTCATTCATTATCTTCCGCTTTATCCTATATTGGGGTCACGGGAAGGGGGGGGGGGGGTTCCCCATGCCCATCCAGGGGAGAACATTTCGGGCGCTGGGCAGATACACCCAGGACAGGGCGCCAATCTATCGCTGGGCACACACTCACTCACACAGACACACACGCATACACACTGTATATGGGGCAATATGGAGAACTCAATTGACTTGATCCATGTTTTTGGACTGTGAGAGGAAACCGGAGAACCCGGAGGAAACCCACCCAGATGGGGATTCAAACCAGGAATCCCTAGTGCTGAGAGGAGAATGCGCTAACCGCTCTCGCTCTCTCTCTCTATGGAACAGAAACTGTGGACCGTTCGAATTGAGCTCCATTCATTTTGCCTTTAGTTTTGATTAGTTTCACTATTTTAGCATTAATTATTTATTTAATAACACACACCTCTGAGTGCTTCACGTTTGTATTAATGCATGATATACAATACATTCTTTTCGCCATTTTATAAACTGCATTCTGTAAACTGGCCACAAGAGATCCAAACATGGCCAAGTATTTGTAGATTGTAAATAGATTACGTTGCAGACCAGATTATTAATGATTTTTTTTATTACAGTGTGTTTGTAACCAATTTATAAAAGCAATAAGATACTCAATGTAGTGTATAAATCACAGGAAAGAGGTGTAACTGCACTCTGCAACATATTGCGCTTTATTAGAGAGCAGTTAATAAGTTGTTGTGGAATTTTTGGAAAACAGAGTGTAGGAAGTACGAAAAAGATGCAGAGACTGTCCTGTAAGCCAGAGTCAGTGCTTTGTATTAAACGTAGGCGAAACCAATATGCTTTCAATATGCTTTGAAGGAAACCAATTCTGAGAAATGAGAAGTGCAGGAACATGGGTTCTCTTGGGTTCATTACACACAAGCTGAGATGCTGAGTACAGGACTGGCTGTAGAGGCTTAATAATAATAATAATAATAATAATAATAATAATAATAATAATAATAATAATAATAGTCCATCCATAATCCATCCATCCATTATCTTCCGCTTTATTCCATATTAGGGTCGCTGGGCAGATGCCATTCTATCACTGGGCACACACTCACTCACACTCACACTCTATATGGGGCAATTTGGAGAACTCAATTGACCTTGATCCATGTTTTTGGACTGTGGGAGGAAACCAGAGAACCCAGAGGAAACCCATAGGGACACGGATAGAACATGCAAACGCCACCCAGATGGGGATTCGAACCGGGAATCCCTAGTGCTGAGAGGCAAACGTGCTAATCACTAAGCCACCGTGCCACCAATATTAATATTAATAATAATAACAACAACAACAACAACAACAATAATAATAATAATTCATTCATTATCTTCCGCTTATCCTCTATTAGGGTCGCGGTGGGGTTCCCCATGCCCATCCAGGGGAGAACGTCTCGGGCGCTGGGCAGATAGACTCAGGACAGGGCGCCAATCCATCGCTGGGCACACACTCACTCACACAGACACACTTTAAACGGGACAATTTTTTTTTGAGAATTCAATTAACTTGATCCATGTTTTTGGACTGTGGGAGGAAACCGGAGAACCCGGAGGAAACCCACGCAGACACGGGGAGAACATGGAAAACTCCACCCAGATGGGGATTCGAACCGGGAATCCCTAGCGCTGAGAGGCGAACGTGCTAACCACTAAGCCACCGTGCCACCAATAATAATAATAATAATAATAATAATAATAATAATAATAATAATAATAATAATAATAATAACAGTTTTGTGAATTGCATTGTGAGCATTTTTTTCCGTTTAATTTTTCCTGCTCCATTAGTGTGCGGTCCTTCTCATAACTATCACATCTCCCGAACACATTTAATTAGCTAATGTCTCATCTTCCAGAACAAGTAGCCCTGAGGTCGTTCCACATTTACTCTCCATCAGGAAAGAGTCTTCAGTTTCCCTTGGTGCTGGGTGAGTCGGTTCACATAAAAGAAAGGTTTATTACATATAAAAATAGATTTTAAAAGGCCAAAATACTTGATTGAATTAACAGAAAAGCCTCTACTGACAAACGATTAATGGCTATACCCCTGCAATCATTTTTTAATTATTATGACCATATTAGCATTTAATTATATACAGTAGACATCTCTCGGTTTGTTTTCCATTGAGTTGGCAGATTTATAAAGTTTGTTCTTTTGTTTTTGTTTTTTAACTTGCCTTGTATTTGTGCTTTCAGGTCAGTCGGTGGAAGCTAACATTTTTCTTTCCTGGTTGCTTATTAGGTCGCTCTAATTGCTTGTTTAGTTCCACTTCTTCCACAATGGCCCGTTTTCCAGCCGCAAATAATGCTGAATGTTTTTTTTTTTTTAAATGTCTGCGCAGACTTTTGGGTCTGCGATTGCAAGATGGCCTGTATTTATAGACTTCATGTCCTGAGGGGACAATTGAGTCTTAGCACATCAGAGAGTCTTTGTTTTGTTTTTATTTTGACCTGATGGTGGATCGCTACAGAGGATGTTAGTCAGTTTCTTATTTTTATTAATTGCTCTTGGTATTTTAGTGAATTTTATTTATGAAATAAAGTACATGCTTTGTTCTTTTAGGTCCCATGGTGAGATTGGACTACTGTGGAATCTTTTTTTGTTGGTAATCCGTCCACAAACAATCGGTAAAATTTCAAATCGATGAAAACTGATGCCCCCATTTCCATTTAGATCAATGGAAATCCAATTCATTTGTTCTAGAGACTCCAAAATACAGACGAGCACATATTATAAAGAATAAATATCATGTTTAATACTGAAAACAGAACATAAAAGTGATATAAACAGTATTTTTTAATTAATTCATTCATTTTTTCTCTTCTGCTTAATTGTACACTAGGGTCGTGGGGGGAGCCAATCTGTTACTGGGCACACACACACTATATAGGGGCAATTTGGAGCAGTCATTTTACCTTAAATCCCTGTTTTTAGACTGTGGGAGGACATTGGAGAACACGGAGGTAACCCACATGGACACGGGGAGAACATGGAAACTCCACCCAGATTAGGATTCGAACCGGGAATCCCTAGCGCTGAGAGAAGAACATGCTAACCACTAAGCCACTGTGCCACCCTGGATCTAGAAATTTAACTTTATATTTATTTAGCCAGAAAAACACTTAAAAGAAACCAATGAAATTAGTTTAGGCAACGAAGCAAATAGCAAAACCAGACATCGTTTTGCAAAGAAAATCAATGAACCCGCTGTATTTAACTATTTTATGGTTATTTAACTGAAATGAAATGAATAATTTGTTTACCCAATCCCCAGTCTATTGTCTTTTTATAATTATAGTTTTTTTTTGGGACCTTTGTTAAGGCACCGCAGGATTGCTGCTTAATTCTGTTGTACGCTGTGCAAAGACAATAAAGGCATCTAAATTTTATAAGAACCCTTATAGGTCAGGTTTTGTTTTTGTGTTTATTTTTTTGTTTATATCATTAATGTTCATTATCCTTATGTTTTATAAACTTTAAGCTAAAAATCCCCAGCATGTCGTTAAAGGCTGAACGATCTGGAACCAGACTGAGGTAAAAGATGAAATGGGTGTGCTCGTACCTTGGTGATCGCAGTGAAGACTTTTTCCAGAATGGCATTATGTGGAGCCTTCTGAGGTCCATTTGCTTGAATTCTGAGTCCCAGAGCACAAGGTCTTGCAATAAACCTGCAGCAAAATAACAACATTATAAACCTAACAAACCAGATCATACTTTAATTCAAGTATTAAATAAAATCTCAAATTAAAATGACCTGAAACGCTCACTTTTATCCATCCATCCATTATTGTCCGCTTTATCCTATATTAGGGTCGCGGTGGGGTTCCCCATGCCCATCCATGGGAGAACGTTTTGGGCACTGGGCAGATACACCCAGGACAGGTTGCCAATCTATCGCTGGGTACACAATCACTCACACAGACATGCTCTATATGGGGCAATTTGGAGAATTCCATTGACCGTGATCCATGTTTTTGCACTGTGAGAGGAAACCGGAGAACCCGGAGGAAACCCACGTGGACATGGGGAGAACATGGAAAATCCACCCAGATGGGGATTTGAACTGGGAATCCCTAGTGCTGAGAGGAGAACATGCTGACCACTAAGCCACTGTGTCGCCCACACTTACTTTTAAATAAATAAAATAAAATCCACACCTTTAATGCAAATACTGATGTTACTTCAGGCAGCATGGTGGCTTAGTGGTAGAACGTCCAGGTTCGAATGCTGATCTTGGTGGAGTTTCCATGTTCCATTTGTCTGTGTGGGTTTCCTCCAGGTTCTCCATTTTCCTGGATTTAAGGTGAATTGAATGCTCTACAATGCCTCATATAGTGTGTATACCCGGTGACAGAGTGGTGCCCTGTCCTGGGTGTATCTACCCAGCTCCCAAAATTTTCTCCCCTAGATGGGCATAGGGGAACCCCCCCAACCTCAGTAGAGGATTAAGCAGAAGAAAATGAATGAATGTTTGTTGTTCATTTTTATAGCAGGTGGAACCCTTTTATAGAAGCCAAATTTTTCGAACTGATTATGAAACAAACGGCTGAATCAGCAAAAGTGGGTGAGAAATTCATAATTTGATTCATAAATGTGTTTATTAAAAGCAAAATCACTAAGCCAAATTTTTTTTTTTAACTGATTATGAAACAAACGGCTGAATCAGCAGTAGTGGGTGAGAAATGATGACTGGAGATGCAAATGAATATAGTTTTGTTTATACCACATCTGAACTTGTTTTTTTTAACCAGGCTAAATCATTCTAACAGTGTACACAGAGTAAAGCTTAACCTTACCTCATATCTGGTGCTTACCAGATGCAAACACATAATTATAAAAATATTTAATGTGAAAAGTATTAATGCAGACTCCGTTCTGAAATAAAATTCTGCCATTTTTGTCAGTAACAGGAGAATTTTTAGGTTCTACGCAACTCACAGACAAAATGAAAACCAGGTCTTGCAGAACAAACAAAGGACATTGAGTAAAGCAGCACAAAGTGCATCAGCCTCTAAAGAGGAAGCAGCAGTTTCACCACCATGATACAGACAGGTCAGAAATCAGGCATTATATTTATAAAATAGTCTAGATCAGTGGGTCCACCCATCAAATCAAAAGTTCCAAGTACCATTTGGAATATTTTTCGTTACGGAACGACATGTGGTGACCATCAGTTAAGTGCGAGTGTATGTATAAGCAATGAGGTACGAGAGGTTGTGGCATTATTAAAAATAAATCACGGGAAAGAGGTGTTATTAGTCCCGACACGTGGAGGAATACAGTTACTCCTCTGTCTCGTGATTTATTCCCAATAATACACAACTTCAAGTGTCTTATTGCTTTTATAAAATGCATACAAACACACTGCAAGAAAAAATAACAAGGTTTGATTCATAAATGTGTTTATTAAAAGCAAAATCGCTAATTAACATGAATACTGTTCTGTTATATGGTCACTATATGGCATTGAATGTTGGAGAAACCGGTATCCTGTTACTGAGCGAACAAGTTACATCAGGAAATAGATTAGATTATTAATGATTTGGTTTTTAATTAACACATTTACATTTCAAACCTTGTTTTTTTTATTATATTGTACTTGATTATTTTGAATTAATTAAATAACTGCACTCCACTTCATGTCTCAAATAATAACTTTCCTCTTTCCCATGATTTATTAACAATAACTCACAACCTCGAATGTCCTATTGCTTTTATAAAACAAATACAAACACACTGCAACAGAAAAATAACAAGGTTTGATTCATAAATGTGTTTATTAAAAGCAAAATCGCTAATAAACAATAATAGTGTTCTGTTATATGGCTACTAGATGGCATTGATTGTAAGAGAACCCGGAATCCTGTTACTGAGCGAACAAGTAACATCGATTTGGTTTTTAATGAACACATTTATGTTTGAACCCTTGTTTTTTTTATTATAGAGTGCTTGTACCCATTTTGTCAATTATTTTGAATAAATTAAATAACTGCACTTCATTTTGTGTCATGAATAATAACACCTCTTTCCTGTGATTAATTAACAATAATACACAGCCTCAAATGTCTTATTGCTTTTATGATTAAAAAAAAAAAAAAAATTAACACATTATGTTTCAAACCTTGTTTTTTTATTATAGTGTGCCTAAAGCCGTTTTGTTTAAATTACGGGAAAGAGGTGTAACTGCACTGCACTTCATGTCGCACATAATAACACCTCTTTTCCATGATTTATTAACAATAATCCCACGCCCTCTCATACCTTATTGCTTTAGTAACAGCATCCCAAGTTCTCTTAGTAGCAAAAGCTGGTAATCGCTCCCTTCCAACTGGCTCACGCTTAAAGGTATCCAGTAGCCTTAAACATTTGTACTGTTTCCTCTCCCAGGGCACACTGATTGGGAAGGGGACATCATCTTGAACTTGCACAGACCTGCATTTCTTGATGTAATAAGTTACGACCCAAGTTTAAGGTCACTGTTCAGTTTAAAAATAAATGAAAACAAAGCAATAGCTTACAGAATAATACCATCGTGGTGTCATCACGTGTAATTCAGAGCTTTGATGCACCATCATGAATATGGACATCCTGCATTAAACAGGTAAATCCACAGGGGTTTCCACAACTATTTTTAACTATTAACTGCATTACAGCGTTATAGTTATGTGTATAATAACCTGTACAATGAGTCATTGTGCTTTTATTAGCGCAGAATAATCCAACAGAGAGCTTCTTCAGGACACCTTTCAGGTTTTCACACTGATAGATCAGCCTGGCTGAAGGTCAAAGGCAAGGATGCAGAGATTTCTGGTTATTATTGCTGACCAACGGATTTAGAGCCACAAACAAACAAATGAAGATGTCCTTATCACTATTCTATTCTATATTATATTATATAAATTCTATTATAAATCACAAGTATGAGCAAACTGAAATCACAACAATGGGGACAAATGTTTCTTCTTCTTCTTATTATTATTATTTTTTAAGTTGCCAATATTTAATAATCATAGAAATAATTCTGCTAGTTTAAACGCACGGTGGTGTAGTAGTAAACACTAGGTATCAAGGTTCGAATCCCAGTATACAGGTGCGTGTTTATATAGGGTTGTGGTATTTTATTTTAGATTACAGCCAATGCCTGTTGTCTTTATTTCTGTTTAATTGTAAATATCTGTAGTATCATTATATTCGGTTTGTCTATAATGTATTTATTTTCAATAAAATTTTGTAAAAAAAAAAATAAAGGTTTGAATCCCGATCTGAGAGTTTTCATGTTCTCCCCGCGCCGGTTTCCTCCCACAGTCCATACTGCATAGTATTTGGGAGTCTGTGTGTCCAGCGACAGATTGGTGCCCTGTCCTGGGTTTATCCGTAAGTTAATGAGAGGAGTTTAAATGCCTAATGCACAACAAAGCAAGATTTATTAAGCTGGAATCCCACACTGATTCTTTTTGCTGAAGGCTGAATGATTATAATTTATATTTATTTAGTTTATATGTGCAATATACAGTATATATATAAACCTTTTGAACAATAATCAGGCAGCCATTCTCAACTGGTGGGTCCACACGTTCTGGTCGGGTCACAAACAGCTTGTAAAAAAGAAATAATTTAAATAATAATAATAATAATAATAATAATAATAATAATAATAATAATAATAA
>JAFMOD010000754.1:912188-934693 GCA_019802435.1 Corydoras maculifer
ATATATATATATATATATATATATATATATATATATATATATATATATATATACATGAATATGTGTGTGTGCATACCACATGGCCATGTCTTCTTTAATTACTTCATAGTCAGATGTTATATCTAGAATACATTCATAAATATGAATCTAATTATCAGAAAAGTTGGGACTTCTATATATAAGTTCAAGTAATTTATTTATATAGAGCTTTTTACTATAGTACACACAAACACACTCTACAGTCATGGCCAAAAGTTTTGAGAATGATACAAATATTTCTTTTTACAAAGTTTACTGCTTCAGTTTTTATAATGGCAATTTGCATATACTCCAGAATGTTATAAAGAGTGATCAGCTTAACAGCAATTAATTTCAAAGTCAATATTTGCACACAAAATGAACTTTATCCCCAAAACACATTTCAACTTCATTGCAGCCCTGCCTTTAAAGGACCAGCTAACATCGTTTCAGTGATTGCTCCATTAACACAGGTGTGGGTGTTGATGAAGACAGGACAGAGATCAATCTGTCATGATTAAGTAAGAATGACACCACTGGACACTTTAAAAGGAGGCTGGTGCTTGGCATCATTGTTTCTCTTCTTTTAACCATGGTTATCTCTAAAGAAACACATGCAGTCATCATTGCACTGCACAAGAATGGCCTAACAGGGAAGAGTATCGCAGCTAGAAAGATTGCACCTCAGTCAACAATCTATCGCATCATCAAGAACTTTAAGGAGAGAGGTTCCATTGTTGCCAAAAAGGCTCCAGGGCGCCCAAGAAAGACCAGCAAGCGCCAGGACCGTCTCTTAAAAGTGTTTCAGCTGCAGGATCGGGCTACCAGCAGTGCAGAGCTTGCTCAGGAATGGCAGCAGGCAGGTGTGAGTGCATCTGCACGCACTGTGAGGCGGAGACTCTTGAAACAAGGCCTGGTCTTAAGGATGGCAGCAAAGAAGCCACTTCTCTCCAGAAAAAAACATCAGGGACAGACTGATATTCTGCAAAAGGTACAGGGAGTGGACTGTTGGGGACTGTGGTAAAGTCATTTTCTCTGATGAATCCCCTTTCCGATTGTTTGGGACATCTGGAAAACAGCTTATTCGGAGAAGACGAGGTGAGCGCTACCACCAGTCTTGTCTCATGCCAACTGTAAAGCATCCTGAAACCATTCATGTGTGGGGTTGCTTCTCAGCCAAGGGAATCGGCTCTCTCACAGTCTTGCCTAAAAACACAGCCATGAATAAATAATGGTACCAGAATGTCCTCCGAAAGCAACTTCTTCCAACCATCCAAGAGCAGTTTGGTGATCAACAATGCCTTTTCCAGCATGATGGAGCACCTTGTCATAAAGCAAAGGTGATAACCACATGGTTCAGGGAACAAAACAGAGATTTTGGGTCCATGGCCTGGAAACTCCCCAGATCTTAATCCCATTGAGAACTTGTGGTCAATCATCAAGAGACGGGTGGACAAACAAAACCCTGCACATTCTGACAAAATGCAAGCATTGATTGTGCAAGAATGGACAGCTTGGTCCAGAAGTTGATTGAGAGCATGCCAGGGAGAATTGCAGAGGTCCTGAAGAAGAAGGGTCAACACTGCAAATATTAACTTGCTGCATTAACTCATTCTAACTGTCAATAAAAGCTTTTGTTACTTATAATATGATTGCAATTATATTTCTGTAGGTGATAAAAACATCTGACAAACACACATAAAAACCAGAGGGCAGCAGATCATGTGAAAATATAATATTTGTGTCATTCTCAAAACTTTTGGCCATGGCTGTATATGGGGCAATTTGGAGAATTCAATTGACCTTGTTCCATGTTTTTGGACTGTGGGCAGAAACTGGAGAACCCGGAGGAAACCCACGTGGACACGGGGAGAACATGGAAACTCCACCCAGATTGGGATTCGAACCAGGAATCCCTAGCGCTGAGAGAACATGCTAACCGTGCTGCCCCAACCAACAATTTATTCATTCATTCATTATCTCCTGCTTATCCTCTATTAGGGTCGCGGTGGGGTTCCCCATGCCCATCCAGGGGAGAACGTCTCGGGCGCTGGGCAGATAGACCCAGGACAGGGCGCCAATCCATCGCTGGGCACACACACTCACTCACACAGACAGACTCTATATGGGGCAATTTTTTAAATATTCAATAAACTTGATCCATGTTTTTGGACTGTGGAAGAAAACCGGAGAACCCGGAAGAAACCCACGCAGACACGGGGAGAACATGGAAACTCCACCCAGATGGGGATTCGAACCGGGAATCCCTAGCGCTGAGAGGCGAACATGCTAACCACTAAGCCACCGTGCCGCCCCCCCAACAATTTATATAAAAGAAAATTATGAAAATGATCAGGAGTGTCCAAACATTTGCATACCACTGTATAATTAAGTTCTTTAAAGTTTTAAAGGTTCTAGTAAATCGGCATCCCACAGATTTCGGATTTTACTCCCCCTTTTTTTTTTAAATTAAAAAAAAAAAAAAATTTCATTAAAGTATTCTAACTTTTCTGAGAACAGTGTTGGCACACAAGCAGATGTGTCACTGAGGGCCTCATAATTGAAATGTTTTTCATGGTTGTATTGGCTATGCTGAGCCTGATGAGAGATGGCTTTGATGAACGAGCGTGCGACAGCAAAACCGTGTTTGGGGAAAACAAAGTGAACAATACACATCTCTACTGCGACAGATCAGCAGATGCATAATAATAGACTTCTGTTAATTTATGCAGAGCCACAATAATCAGCCTGATTACTGCTTGCTGATTTATAATACAGTGATTTATAATAGATTTATTGTGTGCATCTTCTTTTTTGTGTGTGTGTGTGTGTGTGTGTGTGTGTGTGTGTTGTTTTATAGTTTTCTACAAATGTATTACCTTTATGACTGATAGTTTGTGGAAATGTGAAACACTATTTTAACAGCAACTAAACAAAAATAATTAGGAAGTCCTTCCACACATCTTTAGGATTATTTCAGAGCATCTTTAACCAGTTGCTTTAATCCCAAATGGGAGGTTGGAAGATTTGTAAGTTGTTTTGCGAAATGCTCCAATGTTCCATAGTTGGCCATTTAACTGGCAACAGTCATAACAACTTAGTACTAAACTTTATTAAATAATAATTAATTAATAAGAAAAGTGTACGAGTGGAAATAGTGTAGGGTTTTTAACGATCTTCAATTCATCATGTATATCTATGTATATGTAATGTTTGTGTAATGTGTGTTTTTAGGTAATTGGCACATGAAAATCCCTGGTTTAAACACATTGTTCATTCATTCATTCATTCATTCATTCATTCATTATCTGCCGCTTTATCCTCTATTAGGGTCGTGCTGGGGTTCCCCATGCCCATCCAGTGGAGAACGTCTCGGGCGCTGGGCAGATACACCCAGGACGGGGCACCAATCTATTGCTGGGCACACACTCACTCACACAAACACACTCTATATGGCAATTTGGGGCAATTTGGAGAACTCAATTGACTTGATCCATGTTTTTGGACTGTGGGAGGAAACCGGAGAACCCGGCGGAACCCGGAGGAAACCCACGCAGACACGGGGAGAACATGGAAACTCCACCCAGATGGGGATTCGAACCGAGAATCCCTAGTGCTGAGAGGCGAACGTGCTAACCACTAAGCCACCGTGCCACCTATGATTATTTTATTTATATATATTTAAAGGTGTTTAACATTAGAACTCATTTTGTATGTGGGAAGTAAAGGGGAGGTTAAACTGAAATCTGCCTCTTCATCATGTTGTGTCTCAGATGGTATCAAAACATCAGTTTTTATGAGAAATCATTAATTAGGTTTAGGGACTATAATTTGTATTTCTTGGTTTATTTCATTTTCTTTTTTCTGTTTGAATGCAGAAAGAAATTCAAGCCATGAGCCAGTGCAACCATCCGAATGTAGTGACCTACTATACCTCATTTGTGGTGAAAGACGAACTTTGGTTGGTTATGAAGCTGCTCAGTGGAGGTAAGTGCAGACCTTTTCATTAATTTTTTTTTTTTCTGTTGAAATGTGTTTTGCGTGTTTTTTTCTTTCCTCTCTTCAACCTCTATCACATTTAGTGAATCTGATTGTAATCTGTTTTTTACATTATTAAAACTACTAAAGCATCTAGAAGAGAACATGCTGCCCAGACAGGAATGTTGGGTGAATTTCTCATTACTGTAAAAAACTTGGTCCCCAGAGAGCAAAAGTTAAATTGCACTTTGCCCCAGAGCGTGGAAATCCAATTACCACCTGTGCAGCATCATATGCATAGTGTTTTTACACAGGTCTGTGTCTGTGAGCAAGCCAGCTGCAGACGGCACTGAGGACTTTTTTTTTCGTACACAATGATCAGCGGAGAAGAGAGAAAAATGACTCTGTGAAGTTATTTCGATGTAATTTGCATAGAGTCCAATTGAGTTCCTCTGTGATTAGAATGCTTGAGTTTATATTTCTGAGGCGTTTTATTTCTTTATGGTGCTTTTAATCCAGCCATTCATCGGGTAAAAGAAAACGCACCCTGAAAATGAGTTGAGGAGGGCACGGTAGCTCAGTGGTTTGGGCGTTGGGCTCTCAATCTGAAGGTTGGGGTTTCAAATCCCAGGTCCACTAAAGTTACCAATGTGGGTCCTTGAGCAAGACCCTTAACCCTCATTGCTTCAGGGATGTTGTGATTCACCCTGTGCTCACCTTTAAGTCACTTTGGATAAAAGCGTCTGCAAAATGACCAAATGTCTATTTGGGAATTTGGGGGGGGTCGCTGGGGGGTTCCCCCATGCCCATTCAGGGGAGAACTGTTTATAGTGCTGGGCAAAATAAACAAGGACACGGCACCAATCTATTGCTGGGAACAATCACTTAGACAGGCACACGCCGTAGCGGGGCAATTTTGAGCAGTCAGGTTACCTTAAATCCATGTTTTTCAAGATTTAAGTAAATTTTATCATTAATATCATATGGGTTACATGAGACAAAAACAAAATTATTATTTTACCCTGTTATTTGAAAGTTCTAATTTCAATTTAAAATTTAAAGAAGAAAATGAGAAGTAGACACATGTGAATGTGAAATATGACATAGTATACACCTATGAATATATATATATATATATATATATATATATATATATATATATATATATATATATATATATATATATATATATAAAATACCACTAAAAATAAGTATATAAAATAAATTTAAGAATTTATATATATTCATTTATTCATTATCTTCCGCTTTATCCTCTATTAGGGTCGCGGGGGGCTCCCCATGCCCATCCAGGGGAGAACGTTTCGGGCGCTGGGCAGACACACCCAGGACAGGGCGCCAATCTATAGCTGGGCACACACTCACTCACACACACAGACACACTTTATATGGGGCAATTCGGAGAACTCAATTGACCTTGATCCATGTTTTTGCACTGTGGGAGGAAATCAGAGAACCCGGAGGAAACCCACACGGATCCTAATAGAGGATAAAGCGGAAGATGATGGATAGAAATAAAATAAAGCCTATTAATATGAACTCTCACCAGAGGACCATTTTTCTAGAATGTTGTGTTAAATTTGCTCACTCTCTTCTCATGGAAGTCGTGTTTGTGTTTTAGGGTCAGTGTTGGACATCATCAAGCACATATGTAGCAATGAAGAGCACAAAAACGGCGTTCTGGAAGAGGCCGCTATAGCTACTATTTTAAAAGAAGTTTTGGAGGGTCTTGATTACCTCCACCGAAATGGACAAATTCACAGGTACACAACCGGATCATTTACACTGCCAATTTACACACGACTGCAAATGTGATGTGTAGACGTTCACTGTCCACTCGTCTGCTGTAGGGATGTGAAGGCTGGGAACATCCTGTTGGGAGAAGATGGATCAGTGCAAATAGCAGGTATGTTTGTCTGCAATCAGTAAACACAGTAAAGCCACTCAAATATCCAGGGTTTTATCCTTTAAATGTGTATTGTGAGCATCATTAAACCAATTTAACAGAAGACGTGACCCATATATTGTCAGAATGGAAAAATACATATAAAATACGTTATTTATTTATGTATGCCCATCCAGGGGAGAACGTCTCGGGCGCTGGGCAGATAGACCCAGGACAGGGCGCCAATCCATCGCTGGGCACACACTCATTCACACAGACACACTCTAAATGGGGCAATTTTTGATTATTCAATTAACTTGATCCATGTTTTTGGACTGTGGGAGGAAACCGGAGAACCCGGAGGAAACCCACGCAGACACAGGGAGAACATGGAAATTCCACCCAGATGGGGATTCGAACCGGGAATCCCTAGCGCTGAGAGGCGAATGTGCTAACCACTAAGCCACCGTGCCGCCCTATTATTATTATTATTATTATTATTATTATTATTATTATTATTACTATTATTATTATTATTATTATTTATAAATGATAATTATTATTTATATTCTATCTATTTCGATTTATGATACTTGATTTAAAATAACATAGTGTGTTTATATATATATATATATATATATATATATATATATATATATATATATATATATATATATATATATATATATATATATATATATAAAATTATATATTTTTTTAATATGATAATTATTGTTTTTAGACACAGGTCGCTGATGTGATGGGTTTTTAGCACTTTTTCTGTTTTTTAAGTATTTATATATTTTGATGCATCATTAATATTCATAAAGGGAAAAGAGCTAATAATTTTTGTTTTAAGATAAACTTAATTAATCCTCTTAATAATCAGAACTATTTAATATTTTGTCTGGAAGCAGACTGTAAAAGCTGCATGTTCATGTGTTCATATATAAGTTCATCTACTCTCCTCATTATTGTTTTAATATTAAGGCCACCAGAGGGAGCTCTCTAGCTTCCTTATGTCCTGTGTCTTAATGTTAAAAAATATCATGGTTCAGATTTTTCTGGTTTGCTTCGCTTTTGATTTGCAGTAGTTCTAAGTAGTAGTTAAAATGTTAATTTATTATTTAGTATTAATAAATCTATGCAGTTATACAGATCGGGGCTTTCGTCATCGTTGCAAACTGATGTTATTAAATGTAAATGTGATACATTACAACCTCAGAAAACCTTCATATTACATCTTAACTTAAAAAAAATGTTAATTTAACATGTTTTTTTTTTTTTTTTATACTTTGTAGCAAAGTCAATGAGATATGACCACAAACTCCCTTTGTTTAATATATAAGTCTGCTTGTATGAAACATGTACTGTAGCGACAAATATTTTGGGCAGCACCTCCTAATCTATGAATTCTCTTGGAGCGAGGTGTAGAACTTCAAAGCCATAATCACGCAGGTTGGATATTCTCTGTCTGGATGGAGTTCAGGGAAGGCTCTCTTCTGTGCGGCTTGACTTTGCTCGAGTGCACATGTCATAAAGGTGTGGTTAGGGGAGTGTGGTGTGACCCGCACTGAGCCCTGAACTCAACCCATTTCCTATCGAATGGAACGAAGTTTGAGAAGAGCTGTTCCAGATAACTGGGTGAAAACAGCAACCCTCAAAGAGGAAAAGCCAAACGAAAGCGACTTAGAATGAGATCTTCAGTGTTCCAACACGTTCGTATTTCGTATTCACCTCAAACACATTATTTTAACAAATAAATTTTATGTTTGGGACTGCACCAAGGCTTAGGGGATCCCGGTTCGAACCCCAATCTGGGTGGAGTTTCCATGTTCTCCCTGTGTCCACGTGGGTTTCCTTAGGGTTGTCCGGTTTTCTCCCACAGTCCAAAAACATGACTCAAGGGCAATTGAATTCTCCAAATTGCCCCATATAGAATGTGTTTGTGTGAGTGAGTGTGTGTCCAGTGATTGGCGCCCTGTCCTGGGTGTATCTGCCCAGCGCACAAAACGTTCTTCCCTGGATGGACATGGGCAACCCCCCCGCGACCCTAATAGAGGATAAAGCGGAAGATGATGGATGGATGGATATATTATTATAATATAAATGTTTCAAGTACAGTGTAAGAAATCTTAAATCCCCGTTAAATTTGCATTTTCTGACCAAACTATCACCGTCTTAAAATGCAAATCAGTCTGCAAGTTAAAGGGAGACTTTACAGAGTGGAACGAGCTGCTGGACTCGGCTAATTAAAGAGCGCCGTGGCTCTAAGCCTTTGATTAAAACAATCAAAAGGCTTTTAATATCTAAAAAAATTGAAAACGTCATGGAGTTTGGAGTTTGATGGTTATTCCCAGTCAGCTGGGTCTTAACGTAATAGTATGAGAATAAATAAATTCAGAAAGTTCAGAGATGAAAAACCTAGAAATCAAGGCATTAGTACACGAAGCTAAAGTAATCTGCAAAGTCATGAAGACGGGAATCCATGAAAAAGCAGAGGCTCGGGATGAATTCCCGGATCTGTGTTGACCGAGGAGATGATGAACTTCTGAAGATGACCGGCGGAATTAAACCCGATCTCCTGCTCTTTATTATGTGGGTGTTCCTGCTGAGTCGAAGCCCGGGGGTGATGGAGGGTTCGTGCGCATTGAAACGTTCAACATTTTCGATGTCTCGTGGTTTGAAAATAGGACTTGTGACGATGAAAAGGGCCGAACGGTCGGGAACAGTGCAGCGACTCCGAGATTAATCACCTGAACCCAATTGAAACTTCAGGAGTTAGTTGTAATCAGTTTGGTATGAATATTATTTTTCACTCGTGACCTTCAGGCCGGGCGGCATGGTGGCTCAGTGGTTGGCATGTTCTCCTCTCAGCACTAGGGATTCCCGGTTCGCATTCCCAATCTGGGTGGAGTTTCCATGTTCTCCCTGTGTCCGCGTAGGTTTCCTCCCGGTTCTCCGGTTTCCTTCCACAGTCCAAAAACATGGATCAAGGTCAATTGAGTTCTCCAAATTGCCCCATATAGTGTGTGTCTGTGTGAGTGAGTGTGTGCCCAGCGATAGATTGTTGTACTGTCCTGGGTGAGGGGGTGTTCCCCATGCCCATCTAGGGGAGAACGTTTCGGTTGTAGGCGGAACAGGACAGGGTGCACACGCACATACACACACATACACACACATACACACACATACACACACAAACACACACAAACACACACAAACACACACAAACACACACAAACACACACAAACACACACAAACACACACAAACACACACACACACACACACACACACACACACACACACACACACACACACACACACACACACACACACACACACACACACACTATAAAAGGGCAATTTAGAGGTATCAAATTTTATCTAAATCCATGTTTTTGGACAGTGGGAGGAAACTTGAGAACCCAGAGGAAACCCATGCAGACATGGGGAGAACATGGAAACTCGAACCTGGATCTCCAACACTGAAAGGTCATTCCTGTTTCTGAGTGGGTTCTGTTTAGGTACTCTGGTTCCTCCCTCCATTTTTGCAAGGGCTTTTACAAGACAATTTTTAAAATTATTATTAAATCTATTATTAAATTGTTTTCTTTTCAAATTGTAAGTGGACTTCATTCTTTAATAAATTCAACACCTCACAGGTTCACATTGGTTTAAATGGCCACATGTTTCTACAATCCTTGGGGAAAGTCTTCCATGATGAGAGGCAGCTGTTAGGGTAATTAAGGCTTAATGTTAATAAAGCCATAATCCACAACCTCGAGTGCCTTAGTGATTTTATAAAACTGTTATATAAGCACTATAATGAAAAAATAAGGTAAAATTTATAAATAGGTTTATTTATTAGACAATTTTTAATAATCTGGACTTCTGTGATTTAATCTAGTATGATTTTTAAACTGAACCTTGATCACTGAATAACAGGATACCGGATTAGTGCTCATCAGGAATGGACTCGCTGTTTATATTATTCTGTGTTTCCATTTATGATACATAATTTAAAATAATGTATTGTTTATCAGGCATTGATACCAATGTGAAGCTCTCAGAGGTGTGTTATTGTCAGTAATGTCGCGGTTTGCCAAACGTCTCAGCCAATCAGATTTACGGACATGTGATCTCCATGTATGTAAACCAACATAGTTTCAGAAACATAATCTTACTCAGATTATATACCTGGAGGTATTTATAAACAACCCCGCTGTAAACACACAAACCTACAATGTAATATCATTAGAACTCTGACTACACTGTCTGACTTGCATTAGTATTCCGATGGTCCATAGGCGAGTGCCATGATGAATGGTCCAGTAATCACCTAATCCAGTAAAAAGTCTAATTTGGCGCACTGCATAATTAAGGTAGGATTAAAGGATTTCGGGAATTATCAGGGATATTTATAGCTCTACATTAATTAAACCTTCTTAACTGTATCTGTGTAATTGGTCTAGGTTTTTGCTCGTCGCTTTCAGCATCCTACTTGGATCTTTTATGAATGAGATTTATGTTGTTCTGTCGGCAAACCGTCACATTGATCCCTAATTAGGTTTAATTACACAGCTGGGGCCAATACGAGTTTGTTGCATTTTAATTGCATCGACAGTGGATTGGAAGTTTTATACTTCATTTCCTAAATAATGTCCTCTGTTGACACTTGTGTCTTAATACTGCAATATATAAAATGTATTTATTTAGGCAATAAAGTATAAAACTTCCTATCCAGCATGTATATTTGTGTGTGTGTGTGTGTGTGTGTGTGTATATATATATATATATATAGATATAGATATAGATAGATAGATAGATAGATAGATAGTCTATGTTTGTATAAGTATATGAGTTGTAAATTTAATGCTCTATAATTATAATTGAATGCTTATATAAGTTACATATACATATATCATAAAATGGGTAGTTCCACGTCTTTAAATCTAATTTGGATGGCAGTGTATGTTAGAGAAATCGGTATTCTGTTACTCAGCAGTCAATGTTCACTTAAAAAAACTGGACTAGAAGACTACAGAAGACCAGATTACTAAAAATTTTGTTTTCAATAAACGCGTTTATGATTTAAATCTTGTTTTGTATTAAAGTGTGTGTAATTATTTCGTAAAAGCATTTCAGGGTAGTGTATTATTGTCGTGCTCAACACCTTTTTTCTGTGATTTTGCCACAATAATTCACGTCCCCTCGTGCCGTATTGCTTTAATAACTCAGGCTTATGAATTGCAGTTACTAAATTGAGTAAAACTGATAATTCCGGATGAGCTCGGCATGCAAACATCTTCTGCAACAGAGAACCGAACGGAAAGCCGCCGCAGTGTTGCTTGTGTGGGGTTTTTGTGCTCATGTTTGTGCGATCAGACTTTTATGCTGAAAGAAAAGTACTGACTCGATGTTAACATTCCAACATTCAATTCCAGTGACATGAATTTAAACTATGCCAGACGTGTCCTCTGCACCAAACCCATTAAATCCGCAGTGATTTCATTTCGGCGTGCCAAAACCGAAAAGCTCCTTTCCTCATAGTGACTGCGCGTTTGTTAAATTTCCATTTTTCATGTTAACCTTGCCGGTAATGCTCTTTGTAGATTTTGGGGTGAGTGCATTCCTGTCAACTGGAGGAGACGTAACGAGGAATAAAGTGAGGAAGACGTTCGTGGGAACTCCATGTTGGATGGCTCCAGAGGTGATGGAGCAGGTGAGATTAGACCCTGGCAGCTGTTATTAAATTAGGTCGAACCCAGGTTTTACTCACGGGTTCTTGATTTTTTAGAATTCTGTACCTGTTAGTCATATAAGCCTTTGATTCGTCCCAGGTACGGGGTTATGACTTCAAAGCTGACATTTGGAGCTTCGGAATAACTGCTATTGAGTTAGCTACAGGATCGGCGCCCTATCACCGCTATCCACCCATGAAGGTCAGTCATGTTGATGTTCTCTTTGATCAAACCCACCCATCACCGAGGAGACACTCACACAAACTATAAAAGAGCAATATAGGTGGGGCAATTTAGAGCAGCCATTTCACCTTGAATCCATGTTTTTGGACTGTAAGAGAAAACCAGAGAAAACCCACTCATCGCTGGGGACACAGTCACACATACTATATAACAGAATTTTAGAGGGGGGCAATTTAGAGCAGCCACTTCCCCTTGAGTCAATGTTTTTAGACTGTGAGAGGAAACCAGAGAAAACCCACTTATCACCGGGGACACACTCACACATACTATAAAAGAGCAATATAAATGGGGGCAATTTAGAGCAGCAAAATTAACCTTGAATCCATGTTTTTGGACTGTGAGAGGAAACCACTCATCGCTGGAAACACACTCACACATACTCTATAACAGCAGTTTAGAAAGGGGCAATTTAGGGCAGCCACTTCACCTTGAATCCATGTTTTTGGACTGTGGGAAGAAACTGGAGAAACCCACCCATCGCTGGGGACACACTTACACACACACACACACACACACACACACACACACACACACAAACTACATAGGGGCAATTTAGACCATCCACTTCTCCTTTAATCTTAATAATAATCTTTAATTGTAATAATAATTGCTAAGTAATTAAGACAGAGATAGCGGTCACGGTGATGAAACTTTTTTTTTTCTTTTTCTGAAGGTCAGGTACTATTCACAGTGCGTGAGAGCTCACCGAATGTTTTGAATCCATGTTTTTGGACTAAGAGAAAACCCACCCATCGCTGGACACACACACACTACATAGGGGCAATTGAGAGCAGCCACTTCTCCTTTAATCCTAATAATAATTTTTAATTGTAATAATTAAGTGTGATTAATTGCTATTAAAGTAAGACAAAGATAGCTGTCACGGTGATGAAAAGTTTTTTTTCCCCCGAAGGTCAGCTACCATTCACAGCGCGCGAGAGCTCGCTCAATGTTTTGTTAAGCGTTAAAATTTAACAGAATTGTAGAGAGGGGCAATTTAGCGCAGCCATTTCACCTTGAATCCATGTTTTTGGACTGTGAGAGAAAACCAGAGGAAACCAACTTATCATTGGGGACACACTCACACATAGTAAATAATGGCATTTTAGAGCGGGGGAATTTAGAGCAGCCATTTCACCTTGAATCCATGTTTTTGGACTGTGAGAGAAAACCCACCCATTGCTGGGGACACACACACACACACACGCAACATAGGGGCAATTGAGAGCAGCCACTTCTCCTTTAATCCTAATATTAATTTTTAATTGTAATAATAATTGCTATTAAAGTAAGACAAAGATAGTTGTCATGGTGATGAAACTTTTTTTTCCCCTGAAGATTAGCTTCCATTTACAGCACACGAGAGCTCACCGAATGTTATGTTAAGCATTACATGTGGGTAAATCATGGGCCTGGCTTACTGCTGCTACATTTGATATCGGGCTTTTCACTGCCATCATCGTTTTGAGAAGCGGGTTTCAACCCTGCAGCTCGGATCCCAGCCTGCAGCTGTTTCGGTCGCTTGTGGCTCAACACCGTGAGCGCGAAGAGCGCGAGAAACCGTCAGGGGGTTCCGATGCACAGAGTTCAGCTCTTACTTAGGCAGAATGCAGGGCAATCAGGAAAAAATGCCTTTAATGTGGCCTGCTTTCTTTAAATCCCCTCTGTGTTTTTCTGCCCCACTGAGTCTTCACGCTCATTTTAGATTCCGACAGTTTTACCAAACTATTTATCTCCTGCTCTTTTTCTCCCACAATGCACCGCTGACATTTAACATTTTCCACCTTCAGCATTGTAATTGCTGCTATTTGCTGTATTATTTTAGTTGTGAGAAGGTTTCTGCCCTGTGATGTGATTGGTTAGGTTTTATTCTGCTGTATGTACAGTATATGATCTCATTTAAACGCTCGCACGTTGTTTGAAGCAGGGCTGTCCAAACTTTCTGCAAAGACATTTCTTCGGCACAAAAGTTATCTGAAAATACATACTTTTATTTTTTTAAAAGACAATGTAATAAAAAAGGGCGGTACGGTGGCTTAGTCGTTGGCAAACCAAAGTGGACACATGGAGAACATGAAAACTCCACCCAAATCGGGATTTGAACCTGTATCCCCAGTGCTGAAGGGCGAACATGCTAACCATTAACCCACTGTGTCACCCATCCATAATCCATCCATTGTCTTCTGTTTTATCCTCTATTACGGTGGTGGGGCCCATGCCCATCCAGGGGGGAACGTTTTGGGCGCTGGGCAGGTACACCCAGGACAGGGCGCCAATCTATCACTGGGCACACACTCACTCATATACAGACACACTCTATATGAGGCAGTTTGGAGAATTCAATAGACTTGATCCATGTTTTTGGACTGTGGGAGGAAACTGGAGAACCCGGAGGAAACCCACGTGGACACGGGGAGAACATGGAAACCACCCAGATTGGGATTCGAACCGGGAATCCCCAGCACTGAGAGGAGAACATGCTAACCACTAATCCACCCACTGTCACACCCACCCCTCTTAATTAAAATAAGCTAAATGGAAGATATCACCCTTAAGTCTGTACTTTGTGTTTAAATATGTTTATCTGCCCTGCGATGTCTCTGAGGTTTTACAGTATGTGCCGGGATAGGCCCAAGTGCCTCTTTTAACCCTGACTGAAATAAAGTAGCTTATAAGATAAATCTATTGTTTGTCACTAATGGATTTCACATTCTCTTCTGTTTATTTTTCTATCTGCAAGACGTTTACTCTGCTGTTTCTATTGCATCTCAGTAATAAGTCCTTAAAGATGTTAAAGTATAAACGTTAACTATTATATATATATATATTCTATTCTTATCCCTCTCTGTAGGTGTTAATGCTTACGCTGCAAAACGACCCACCGACCCTGGAGACGGGCGTGGAAGACAAAGAGATGCTCAAGAAATATGGGAAATCCTTTAGAAAGCTAATAACACTTTGCCTCCAGAAGGACCCGACTAAAAGGTACTTCATTACTTTTATGTTTTTGCACAAAGCAACGAACGCACAATAGAACCTCCATCTACATAGTGTTTGGTGGTTGTGGTGGTGGTGGGGGGGGAGCTGTGCTGATGTATTGATCACTGGAGCCCTCAGTCAGCAGTGATGTGCTGTTGATGAGTGCAGAACCCAATTAAGGACAGTCTATTCGTTTTGAGGCCGTGCTGATGGCTGTATGTCCTCATATCGCAAATCCAGGATGTACACAGGTTGGTTCCGTTTCTTAAATCTAATTGGCTGAGCTGTTTCTCCAGCCGTGACATTATTCACAATAACACGCACCGTCAGCCCTTTACATTCGTATCAATGCCTGATATACAATATATTATTTTCCAATGTTTTTTTCAAATAAGCTTCATTCTGTAATTTGACCTAATGACACTATGGAATTGTTAAATAAATCAGAAACTTGTTACTTGACTGTTAAAAACCAGACTAGATTACATTGCAGATGTTAGAAATTTTGCCTTCAAATTCATCAAACCTTTTTTATTATTATGTGTTTGTAAGAGTTTTATAAAAGCAAATAAGACACAAGATTTATTCAGAACTCTACACCCCCTTTTGTGCCTTAAAGATTTATTATATTACGGGTAGTTCCAGTCCTTAAATCTGATTGGCTTAGCAGTTTGTCCGGCTGTGACATTATTGACAATAACACAACCTCTGAGAGCTTTACACTCACATCAATGCATTATTTAATAAACTGTGTTCTGTATTTTGGCCACTAGGTGTCAGCATTTAAAAGAGAAACCTGAAATTTGTTACTTATTTGTTAAAAACCAGACTAGATTACGTCGCAGGAGATCAGATTATTTACAATTTTATTTTCAATAAACATATATATGTGAATTGAACCTTGTTTTTTTATCATAGTTTGTTTGTATGTGTTTTATAAAAGCAATACGACACTCGAGGTTGTGTATAATTGTGAATAAATACTCGAAAAGATTTATTCAGAATTCTGTACGCCCTCTTGTGCCTTAAATATTTATTATATGACTGGTATTTCCGGTCCTTAAATCTGATTGGCTTAGCCGTTTGTCCAGCCGTGACATTATTGACAATAACACACAACCTCTGAGAGCTTTACATTCGCATCAATGCATTTTTTAATAAATTGCATTCTGTAATTTGCCCACTAGATGTCAGTATTTAACAGATAAACCTAAAATTTGTTACATATTTGTTAAAAACCAGACTAGATTACGTCGCAGGAGATCAGATTATTTACAATTTTATTTTCAATAAACATATATATGAATTAAACCTTATTTTTTTTATTATAGTGTGTTTGTAATCAATTTACAAAAGAAATAAGACGTAATAATAAATAATAAATCAAGTGAAAGATGTGTATCTGAACTCTGCTATGCGTCATGCCTAATTACACCTCGTTTCCGTGATTTATTCACAATAATGCCACACCCTCTCGATCCTGATTGCTTTGTTCCATCGTCTTGCTTTACGAGGTTTCCTTCAGAAAGCCCAGCTGTGTTCATTCTCATAACGTCTGTTTCCTTCTTCACAGGCCGGCTGCATCAGAACTACTGAAATGTAAATTTTTCCAAAAAGCTAAGGTAGGGTTTTATTGGGTTCTGTATTGCTATTATTTTTTTTTCTTGCACACTCTCCAAAAGCTCGTCTAAAAGCATCTAATGTCTCGTTATTTTTCTCCTCCTACTTTCTGCTTCGAACATCACAGAACCGAGATTACCTGATGGAGAAGCTGCTCTGCAAAGGACCAAATATAAGCCAAAGATCCAAAAAGGTATTTAATTCCTGACCAACAGTCCCACAGATCATTATGCCTGTAAAAGTGGGCATTGTATTGATTGAACCAAGCAGTGATGCATGAGCGCTGCCTGTGTGCTGCCGTAATTTCGAAATGGAGCCAATTCTCACTGATTGCTGCTTTTTCCTTGCGGTCTAAACAATTCAGTTACACACCAGCAAGAAACACTTCTTGAACTGGCTCAGTTCTGATCCGTTTCTCGGTATGTGAATGAAGGCTGAACGGCCGTTTTACTCATTTATTAATATCAGATAACAAATACCAAGTCAATTTGATCAGTAAACCATTTATTACCATCCATCCATCATTATCTTCCGCTTTATCCTATATTAGGGTCGGGGGGGTTCCCCATGCCCATCCAGTGGCTTAGTGGTTAGCATGTTCTCCTCTCAGCACTAGGGATTCCCGGTTCGAATCCCCATCTGCGTGGAGTTTCCATGTTTTTCCTGTGTCCGTGTGGGTTTCCTCCGGGTTCTCCGGTTTCCTCCCACAGTCCAAAAACATGGATCAAGTTAATTGAGTTCTCCAAAATTGCCCCATATAAAGTGTGTTTGAGTGAGTGAGTGTGTGCCCAGCGATGGATTGGCGCCCTGTCCTGGGTGTATCTGCCCAGCGCCCGAGACGTTCTCCCCTGGATGGGCATGGGGAACCCCACCGCGACCCTAATAGAGGATAAAGCGGACGATAATGAATGAATGAATGAATATACAACTATAAATGAAATGTAGAGTATACAACTATAAATATAGAATATACAACTATAAATATAATACAGAATATTCAACTATATACAAAAAAAAATTTAAATTGTAAATTATATATATATATATATATATATATATATATATATATATATATATATATATATATATATATATAATTTACAATTTAAAGATATAGAATATAAATTTGGCAGCATATGAAATGTGAAATGTAGCAGAAACTATGTATTTTGGTATTATATAATATTTTGGTATTATATAATATAGAATCACCTTTTAGTCAGCTCATACTACATGAAGGATTGAATGATTTATGATGTGGCTGAACAGATTACATGAATTTAAAGTAAGCACAGGTTTGAGTAAATAAGTTCTCATCTGACTGACAGCCGAGCTAACTGATGAAGCTGAACCCCGCCCCTTTCTGTGACCACTCGAACTTTTGGCGTTCTCTCTATTTTTAGCTCTAACCGTCCCCACACAGCTGCTCGTCTGCCGAACCCTCTTTATGTTTTGTGGGTTGTGCGGAGTCCGTGAGTGCATAACTGAACAAATGCAATCAGGTAGGAAGCAGTAACCAGAAAGAAGTCGCGCTCATGCGGAACGAATGCACTCATGCTTTCAGAAGAGGGTAATACATCCAGGTCGTGACAGACAACAAAGACAAATCGGATTTAAAGCAGGAAGAGTCTGACGCTACAAACCAAGGTGCTGCACTTAAACACGGACGTTTTCATGCAAGACTGCGTCTGATTCAGAGCTTTAACTGCCTGTGATCTGATGGGCTCGGCCTCCAGCGCAGACGGCGAGCGTGAACGAGTGGAGTCTCTGAACACTGAGAATGCGCTGAGAACACAGTGAGAACACAGTGAGAACACAGTGAGAACACAGTGAGAACACAGTGAGAACACAGTGAGTACGAGCTGAGAACACAGTGAGAACGGGCTGAGAATGCGCTTAGAACGTGAGAATACAGTGAGAATGCGCTGAGAACACAGTGACAGCACAGTGACAATGCGCTGTGAACACAGTGAGAACGTGCTGAGTACACAGTGACAGCGCAGTGACAACGTGCTGAGAACACAGTGACAACGCGCTGAGAACACAGTGACAACGCGCTGAGAACACAGTGACAACGCGCTGAGAACACAGTGACAACGCGCTGAGAGCACAGTGACAACGCGCTGAGAGCACAGTGACAACGCACTGAGAACACAGTGACAGCACAGTGACAACGTGCTGTGAACACAGTAAAAACGCACTGAGAACACAGTGACAGCACAGTGACAACGCGCTGTGAACACAGTGAGAACGTTCTGAGAACACAGTGACAGCACAGTGAGAATGCGCTGTGAACACAGTGAGAACGTGCTGAGAACACAGTGACAGCACAGTGAGAATGCGCTGTGAACACAGTGAGAACGCACTGGGAACACAGTGATAACGCTCTGAGAACACAGTGACAGCACAGTTAGAACGCGCTGAGAACACAGTGACAACGCGCTGAGAACACAGTGACAACGCGCTGAGAACACAGTGACAGCACAGTGACAACGCGCTGTGAACACAGTGAGAACGCACTGAGAATACAGTAAGAACGCACTGAGAACACAGTGACAACGCACTGAGAACACAGTGACAGCACAGTGACAACGCGCTGTGAACACAGTGAGAACGCACTGAGAACACAGTAAGAACGCACTGAGAACACAGTGACAACGCACTGAGAACACAGTGACAGCACAGTGACAACGCGCTCTGAACGCAGTGAGAACGTGCTGTGAATGCGCTGAGAACGCGGTGTGAAAGCAGGGAGAATGCGCTGAGAAGGCAGTGAGAACACTGAGGACACACTCAGGCATGTGGAGGTAGTCAAGACAACTTGCTGAACTGCAAACTGATCATCAGAATGGAGAAGAACGTTTATATTGAACATAGCATGGTTGTTGGTGCCAGGCGGGCGGGTGTTCACAGAGTCTGAGTTTCTCAAGTCTGGCATGTACCCCCTTTGGAACGTACCACTTCTGGGTATGTTGCAGCTGGTTTGGGATCTACTGATGGTGGCATCTCGAGCCAATAAACCGCCCTCCACTGATCCTGTAAAAATGCCGGGGCTTATCGTCGCAGCATCAGACCTCCACAGCTCACACCCACATTTTGGGTTCCACAGCAGGGTGCAAAACGCAGAGATCCGGCACAGGAACCAAAAGGAAATAGGAATTCCTCTTTCTTTATACACCTGCAGGTTCTGTACAGATTGCTACCTTTGTTTTCAGTCAGTGTGGGTTTCCTTCGAATCCTCCTGTTTCCTCCCACAGTCCAAAAACATGCATTCAAGGTATATTAAACTCTAAATTGCCCCATTTAGTGTGTGTGTCTGAGTGAGTGTGCCCAGCAATGGATTGGTACCCTGTCCCAGTTGTGTCTTCCCAGTGCCCGATACCCACCAGACTTTACTGGTCTGAGTCTGGGTATCTCCAAGCCTGGCACGTTCCGCAGCTGGTTTGGGATCTGCTGATGGTGTGGTAGCATCTCGAGCCAATGAACCGACCTCCACTTATCCTGTAAAAATGCCGGGGCTTATCGTCGCACCACCAGACCTCCACAGCTCACACCAAGGAGATTTTGGGTGCCACAGCAGGGTGCGAAACGCAGTGATCCGGCACGGGAATCAAAAGGAAATGGGAATTCCTCTTCCGATTGCGACCCCTGATTTCATTCGGTAGACCCTCAAAAAAAATGCTTGACCTCTGAGCTTTGTCTTCCCGACCCACTTTGGTTCGCCGCCGAAGAGCAGAAGTCACTTAAGTCGGCCACCCTTATAGCTCTCTCACTCTGACGGTCCTTAATCCGTTGAGACTCCACCACACGGCATGATCTGCTTCCTGTGTCTGTTGCCCCTTTCTTACCTGGACTCGAGGAGTGGATTGAGAGCCATGTGATGCTCACGATTCATTACCTTTGCTCTTTACTGCCCTCACAGTTCGTCTTGGGTACTTTTCTGGTGGGTTCTCTTGTTCCTGCGTCAGATCTGCTGGTGTGTGTGGTGGTTTTCATGGATATCTCTGAAATAAACTGCGTTTTAAACTAAAACTGCAATCCTGCAATGGAACAGCTGCAGATTTTAATACATATTTTGCATCCACTGCTGAGCCAGCCCGGAACAGCTCAGTGCGTTCTTGTGTGGCGTCTGCGTCTGTCTTTGTTGCATTGTTTTACTTATCCACCTTGTCATCTTCGTTTCCCCGAGAATCGGATGGATGGCTTAATCAAAGACAACCGTGGCCGTGTGATTATTCATATTGTTTAGAAGATAGCAGCGCATTTTAAGACGAAGGCCTTTTTTTTTTTTTCCTCTACTCACTAAACACCTGTTGTCTTCGAAGCCATGATTAATTGTAAGCATCGCCCTGAGCACATTGTCATCTTTTTTTTTTTTTTTTTTAATGTGACTAGTGCAAAACATCACAGTGGCAGAACAATGGCACACGAGACTGTCACCCAGTACTGGTCCGTTTTGGCCTGGCATGATGTTTCTCATTAAACTGTCATTGTGTGCTGAAGGAAATCCGTTTACGTCAAAATGGGGGTTCCCCATGCCCATCCAGGGGAGAACGTCTCGGGCGCTGGGCAGATACACCCAGAACAGGGCGCTAATCCATCGCTGGGCACACACTTACTCACACAGACACACTCTATATGGGGCAATTTGGAGAACTCCATTGACTTGATCCATGTTTTTGGACTGTGGGAGGAAACCGGAGAACCGGGATGAAACCCACGCGGACACGGGGAGGACATGAAAACTTCACCCAGATTGGGACTCGAACCGGGAATCCCTAGTGCTGAGAGGAGAACATGCTAACCACTAAGCCACTGTGCCGCCCTGGCTGAATTACTGACTATACTAAATAAAATCTTTCAGCTTTTCTTTACTCAACTCTACACTCTGTCTCTATCTGACTGTCTCCATGGCTGTCTCTCCATGTGGCATTGCTCAATGGAGCTTCCACTGTAACGAATTTCTCTCGTTACTCAGACTGATGGAACTAAAACGATATGCTGATCTGCTGACCTTTGAAGAGTCAGAGTAAGAACAGTTTATGGGAAAATCCTTATTTGACCTTAAAATCTTCAGACGATGCTTAACCACAAACCCCAAACCTATTAGAGAGCACGCCATTAAAATCAGACTGAACGGACTACACCGAGTGTCGTTTCTCATCACATCCATGTGTAGTGCATCTTCTCGGTCAACAGGGGACACATGGGTTCTTTAATAACTGAAGACCGTGGGTTCTAATAGGCAGCCTGTCATGTGGTGGCTCTCGTTTGTGGTTGACTCTGGATGACGGGCATGCCGGTGACTAATAAACCCATCATAGAATATAATGTGTCATGGCACAAGTTTTCTGGTATTGATGCTTTGCTGATAGAGACGGGACGACCCCAGACACATTATGACACGGATTATAATTGTCAGAGCAGGCTCTGGCTTTATTTGCTAAGGATAATTAGTTGGGGCTTACACACTGGGTGTTGTGATTTTCTGAGCTCATGCATACTATTTTAACTAAATAGTAAGGACTGAATAATTCAGACAAACAGTTATTGGCAAGTAAGAATGTCTTTCAGCATTGTGAGTGTATATATATATATATATATATATATATATATATATATATATATATATATATATATATATATATATATATATATATATATAATAATAATAATAATAATAATAATAATAATAATAATGTGTGTGTGTGGTTGATGAGATATATATATATAGTGGCTTAGTGGTTAGCACGTTCGCCTCTCAGCACTAGGGATTCCCAGTTCGAATCCCCATCTGGGTGGAGTTTCCATGTTCTTCCTGTGTCCGCAATCAAATCAATTGAGTTCTCCAAATTGCCCCAAATTGGTGCCCTGTGCTGGGTATGTACCCAGCGCCCAAAACATTCTCCCCTGGATGGGAATGGGGAACCCTCCCCACCCCCGCGACCCTAATATAGGACAAAGCGGAAGATGAATGAATATATATATATATATATATATATATATATATATATATAT
>JAFMOD010000754.1:941364-955125 GCA_019802435.1 Corydoras maculifer
AAAAGGGGGCTGAATAATTTTGCACATCGCACTTTTCAGTTTTTTATTTGTAATAAAATTGTTGATTCATGTATAACTTTCATTCCACTTCACAATTGTATACCACTTTGTGTTGGTCTTTCACATTAAATTCCAGTGAAATATATTTATGTTTGTGGTTGTAATGTGACAAAATATGGAAAAGTTCAAGGGGTATGAATACTTTTGCAACCCACTGTATCTTAATGATAAAGTGTCAAAAGTGGCGAACATGCAAACAGTGCTTCTCGGTCGTGACCTGTATTAATTAATTATAATATATATAATGTATAATATATAATTTTAATGTAATTACGAGCGGCAGAAAGCTTCAAGGCTTTTTCAATAAACTATATTAATGTTCAAATTATTGCCCTGTAACTATAAGGCAAAGGCCAGGTGTTAATTGTTATCTAGCTATATATATATATATATATATGTGTGTGTGTGTGTAATGATATAATATTATATGTGTGTGTGATATAATAATATATGTGTGTGTGTGTGTGTAATGATTCCTATCAAGTATTTATTATCATCCACCGTCCATTTTGAAACAGCTGAATAATAAATGTCCTCGCCTTACTTTAACTTTCTGGGCCGTTTTTTTTACTGTAGGGTGAAGTGAACGCCAACAACGTCCCTATAGAGGACCTGTCCATTCAGCATCCCCAGGTGAGGACTGCGTGTGGATGTGATTTGTTTGAAATCGCTAACCATGTGTCCTGTTCAGAGACGCTGTGCGAGTGCCGCAGGCCATCAGGGAGCCTTTTAGCATCAATGATGTCACACCCAGCTCCGTCAGGCGCTCGGCTCATTACATAAAACTCACTTACCGTTTCATCTGAGCTTTTGTTTTTTCATCCCTATTTGCTGTTGTCCTCAAATGCTGCCTTGTTATTGTTGGGTGGGGGGTGGCGAGGGGTCATTTTGTATTGAGACAAAAGCACGAAAATGTCTTTTGGGAATATAGAACTGACTATGAAGTCATTACTGTTCTGCTGTAAGTCCAGTCAGAGCAGTTAAATTAAAAGCTGCGGGGGCTTTCAGACCCGCTGTAGAGGCACCAGTTAAAAAAGTACAGTAGATGTTAATTTGGTGCTGCTGACATTTCTGTGTGTGAAGCTGTAATTAACGTACAAAGATCTGCAGTTGTGTTTAAAAAGTGTGTTGTGTATGCTGCCAAGCAACAGTAACCTCCTGGTTAACAACTGAGATGTAGGTTTTGGTTAACAGTAATTACACTAGGGTCTATACAGGGTTCCGTAAAAAGTTGAAATTGTCTTTCCTTTATTGAGAATCTGTTCCTACTTAAAAACAAAACCATATGATTTTGGCAAATTCTTACTTATTATAACATCTAACTGATCATAGTGACAGGGGTAAATGTTTGGGCGCTTCACGATGGTTATTGTTTGGATTAAGAATCAGGGCCACAGCTTCGTTTCATTTCGTTGATTTAAATTTACACTTTGGGTCTTTAGCTGAATAATTTATAGATTATGTGTATATTAAGTGTATACGTATTTGAATAAATAGAAAGTAGGCTTATAAGCATTAGGGTTGAATTTTAAACTAATTGTGAATGTAAGATTTGAAAAAAACGCTTTCAAAGCTGCAGTCTTGGGCAAAGAGTTATCAAATATTTTAACGTTAAAAAAAAATACTGTTAGCTAAATACAAAAGCTGGGGTAGAACTTTTTACCTCAACTGAATTAAAATGGTTATTTTTTATGTTGTACATTACATTTACATTTAATCATTTTGCAGATGCATTTATTCAGAGTTTCTTACAAATATGAGAAAATAACATACGTCAGTAGTTAAGGGGAAACCATCTGAACTGCAGTATCATCAGTCACCATCAGCAGCCGATCTGTTTCCTACTAAGATTTTCCATTCGTCATTTAATTTATTATTTTTTATTATTTATTTTAGCAAGTGCTTCTGGAAATGAGATGCATTCTGGGTTGGTGTGGGTTCTGGGTTCTGTGTTTACTCACATTTTAAAGTGCAGAGTGCAGTTTACATCAGGTTGTGAAAGCTTGTACACACTTTACTGCTGTGGTTTAAAAAAATATATGTATGTTTATGATCATTTTTTAACTCCAGTGCGCCAAGGACAAACTCTTGTCACTCTGGCAGTAATGTTTTAATGATGATTGGCTTAAATAGAAAAATTTCATTTGGTCTGTGCAACAATATGAGCCATTTCTCCCCCGGATGTCCAAGGACACCGCATTTATTCATAAACATTTCATATGGTTTCTGTTCCAAATGTGAAGCACAAATGAAAACAAGTCAGTATCCTGACGGAACCCAGTCCATGCCACTGAACCTTTTTCTGAATTTATTATACATACTCACACTACAGTAGTTTTATTTTTTAATTTTACTTTTAAATCCAGAGTCAAGTGGATTTCTATAAGTTAAAGAAAAAGACAGGTAGTTCCGTTCTTAAATCTGATTGGCTGAGCCGTTTGTCCAGCTGTGCCATTATTGACAATAACACACACCTCCGAGCGCTTCACATTCATATCAATGTGTGATGCACAATACAATTTTTTTAAACGATGCACCATAAACGGAAATACAGTTTAATAAAAACAGCGATAAACGCTAAGACCGTATCCCGTTACTCATCGATAAACGTGCAGTTTAAAAACCGGATCACAGTAGACCCTAAATACGATATTGATATGTAAAATATAATGTACAACTATGATAAAGAATAAACAATATACAACTATAAATATAATATATTAATATATATCTATAAAATGTAAAAATATATAAAATGTACTTTAAAATAAAATGATATAAATATAGCATTATATGCATTGTGAAATATAGCATAAGCTATGTATATAAGACTAAAATGAGGTTGGTATGTTGTGCGTTTGGTGTTTTTGCTAAAGCTCCACTTTATGCAGACAGTGATTAAAAGTGTTTATTTGCCATTAATTGTTTTTCTGATTCTCAATTAAGATTCACCCATTGGAAAAAATCCCAGTCACTCAGGGAGCTGTGAACATGGTCCTGAGGCTGAGGTGAGCACAGCGCACTGCTTTTCTTATGCTTTTATTATCTATTTAACTGCAAAAAGGCCTGAACCACTTAGACATTGTGTTTGGCTGAAGCTGCCTAATAGCTGTGCTGTGTGTGTGTGTGTGTGTGTGTGTGTGTGTGTGTGTGTGTGTGTGTGTGTGTGTGTGTCCGTATATCCAAGGGAGCCTTATCAAATGATCCTCTTCACTCATTTTGCCGGAGAACATGTGCAAAAGCGATGAGTAAAATTAGTGCAGTATGCTCAGTTGGATGTTCTGATTTGATGCACACATCTCCGACTTAATCTACAAAAGAAAGACCAAGCTGACTGTTCACAGAACATTAGCCAAGGTTAATACTTTCCAAATCTACCACACACTCGGCTGAACTCTGGGGCTGCCTTGTATTTAAAAATTTTTTTGACTATCACACAACTTGTAATACGATCACAGCTTACTAATAATAAGGTGTGAGTTCCTGATGTCATGGCATTGTATTTGGGGGTGAAATTCATAGTTAATTTATGATTCATCCATCCATTTATTATCTTCCGCTTAACCCTCTATTAGGGTTGCGAGCGGGTTCCCCCATGCCCATCCAGGGGAGGGCGCTGGGCAGATAGACCCAGGACAGGGTGCCAATCCGTCGCTGGGCACACACTCACTCTCACAGACACACTTTGCTATTTGGAGAACTCAATTTACCTTGATCCATGTTTTTGGTCTTTGGGAGGAAAACCTGTATCGAACCTGTATCCCCAGCGCTGAGAGGCCACCTATAATAATATTCTTTGCTCTTTAATATCAGTTTATAACTTTGCTGTAGGATGGCGTGGTGACTTAGTGGTTAGCATGTTCACCTCTCAGTGCCGGGGATCCAGGTTCAAATCCCAATCTGGGTGGAGTTTTCATGTTCTCCCCGTGTCCGCGTGAGTTTCCTCCGGGTTTTCCAGGTTCCTCCCATTCCAAAAACATGGATTTGAAGTGAACGGAAATCTCTAAATTGCCCCATTTGTGTGTGTAACTGACCGAGTGAGTTGATGCTCAGTGATGGATTGGCGCCCTGTCCTGGGTGCATCCACCCAGTGTCTGAAACGTTCCAACCCCCCCAACCCTAGTAGAAACTAAAGCTGAAGACAATGAATGAATGAATAACCTTTTCTGTGTTGATGTTGTTTTTCGCATCTATTGGGACTCAGTTGATAGTCAGAGGGAAGGCAGTCTTTTCAGATAAAATAATAAGTAATAAATCAGAGTAGCGCTGAAGCCCAGAGCGGTGGGAGAACGTGAGCTAAAAAGCTGCGAGTTTGGAGAGTTCTATCTCTGCAGGGATCGCATTTGTTGTTATTGTAGTGAATTCAGAAAATTCGTTTCATTTAGTTTTATTTTGTATATAATTTAGAGGCTGTGGTGTAAAGTCTGGAAAAACCCAATAAAATCAGCGGCGAGTTTTTATTGCTTCCTCTACACACCGCCACATCCTGGCCCGAAGCAGCAGAATCCGTAAATCACACAGATAGACGCAAGCAAATAGGAATACGAACCTTCTCTGTGTTTCAAAAGGGAAAAAAAAAATCAAAATAGTAAAAGAAATGATTATTATTCCACCTCTCTGATGAGCGGAATCTACACAACAATAATATCAAGGGAAATTCAGCAAAACCCAGCCAGCTGATGACTTCTGGGAGGATCTCAAATCGAGTGGATGGCTGCAGATGATGGAAGAAAATGATGGAGGCCCTTATGGAATAGATGCTGGACAGATTTGTATAAATAAGTTTACAGATTTATCATAAAGATTATAAAAGGCTTTTTGCCATTGACAGCTTTTCAGTAGTGAGCTATATTAATTAAATAACATGTTATATAGGACATTTATATACAATATATTATCTCATTGTGGCTTCGCAGCACCTTGGGGCTGTGATGAGAATATCTCCCTTTATGCATCATTTTCAGTGCACATCTGTCTGGTTTTGGAATTTGAGCGTGGTTAAGACGTATGCGGATTAGAGTTTCATGGCAGTGTATTTGGAAAGGATGGGTTCCATATGGGTCGCATTTCCAAGCAAACTGCAGTAAAGGATTCCATCCATCCATCCATCCATTATCTTCCGCTTTATCCTCTACTAGGGTTGCGGGGGGTTCCCCATGCCCATCCAGGGGGGAACTTTTCGGGCTCTGGGCAGATACACCCAGGACAGGACACTGGAGAACCCAGAGGAAACCCATGCGGACATGAGAACATGGAAACCCAGATGGGGATTCGAACCGGGAATCCCTAGTGCTGAGAGGAGAATGTGCTAACCACTAAGCCACCATGCCGCCCGCCTCAAATAATAATCATTTATAATAATAATAATAATTATTATTTTTTGAATTAAAGCATTATTTGTGAAAGGTTGGTCCACCCCCCATGCACTGCCTTTCATTTCAGACTTCTAAAGGTGTCCCAATCCTCTTTACTTCTGTACTTTTGGCACTTGGGATCCATTCCCAACATCCCTATGAATTGGATCTAAATACCAATGTGAATCTGTAAAGAACCCTCAGGGCTGAAGGAACCTGCTTGTAGATTTGGGTTCGGATCAAAGCAAAGAAACAGAAGAGTAGATCAGAACCCACATTCAGAGAGATGGTGTATGTTAAAAAGTGTGGTGACTATTACACAGTTGAAAGGAAGAGAAATAAAGCCCCATGTGTAATCTGTTTTGCTTCAGTCATCAGGTTGGGCTTCTAATGTGTGCCTAAGCTTCAGCTCATTAAAAAGCACTTGTGCAAAGTTAAATCAGGTGCGTCAGAGCAGGAAAAAGCCGGCTGTCCTGAGAGCTGGACGTTAACTGGCGGTACACATAAACAAGGCTGACACCACCACATACAACCACTGGCTTTTAATGTGAGCTCGGGCTTAGATTCCTCTTTAATCTGGAGTTGACTCTCAGGTTTTGTAATGATTGCTGTAAGATACATTTGCTTTGTTTATATTCCCTCACAAAGACATAAAAATTGCTTCACTTTCCCCAAAAGTGTTCCCACTGGAAAAGCCATTCAGACCATGCTCAATGGGATTCGCTAAGCTCTGTCAGTTCCCATTACTCCTCACATTCCAGATTGCCCAATTGCCTTTGACAGCTTTTGTACAGAAATATGACGAGGGTGGTTCTGTGCCTTCTGTAAACTTAAGAATACAGGATGTTTGGGTGAGGGTTTTTCTTTGTTTTCATCGAGGTGCAAGCTGGGTTTCGCATTCAGACAGACTCTGAATCACTTTACATTTGATTCCTTTGTTGTGTTGGTTGGATTACACAGTTACATTCAGCAGAACACAGACTGGAGAACTGCTGGCATGGCTGTGCTGTATTATGCATTTTACTTTAAATACCATTTAAAATAAAGATTCAAATTGAAGCATCTGGTCTTTTAGAGGTTTAAGAAGCCTGCTAAATTATTTCATCCACTCGTACCGAAGGGGCAGCTCGAAATGCATTTTTTTCTTAATAAAAATTGGAAAAAAATTAATGGAGCAGTGCAAGTTATTTAAATATAATTAGTTTTTTGGACCTGTGCGGTTAGACCTGGCTATGAGAAAGTAATGAATAATATTTAGCTTTGTATTAAAAACAGAGTGCTTAATAAAGTCCTCATGAGTCCTCCCTCGGCTGGAAGAATTTTTTAAATTTATTTATTTTTCATTTTTTTTAAATTATTTTTTCATTTATTTTTTTTTTTAAATTTTTAAACTCCTAAGAAACGAAACCGAACTCAAGTTAGAAATCACTGAAGGACATCACAGCAGTGTTTCCACAATTTAATATGATGATATTAGAGTATTTAAAAAAAAAAGTCATTACTTGGTTGTGAGTTGACTTTATCATTATTACGTGATGCTCCTAGACTTAGGCATTAAATATTAAAGCGAAAATGCACAAGAGAGCATTTATTATTGTGAAGGATCATTGTATTATAAAATGGTTTTAAAAACACTATGATAAAAACCTAGGTTTTATTCATCAATATGTTTATTTAAAACCAAATTATTAATGTGATTTCCTTATACAGTATGCCATATGTCCTATTGTTATCAGTCGCCACTGATGGTGGCTTAGTGATTAGCATGTTCTCCTCTCAGCACTAGGGATTCCTGTTTCGAATCCCAATCTGGGTGGAGTTTCCATGTTCTCCCCATGTCCGTGTGGGTTTCCTCCGGGATCTCCGGTTTCCTCCCACAGTCCAAAAACATGGCCCAAGGTCAATTAAGTTCTCCAAATTGCCCCATGTAGAGTGTGAGTGTGCTCAGCGATCAATTGGCGTCCTGTCCTGGCTGTATCTGCCCAGCACCCGAAACGTTCTTCCCTGGAAGGGCATGGGGAATCCAACCGCGACCGTAGTAGAGGATAAAGCGGAAGATAATGGATGGATGCTATTGTTATCCGATTTAAATTTCTTTTCCCGCAATTTTCGAGCTCTCCACGTGCTCAGTATCCAAACAGTCGAGTTCGGATGCAGTGTGATGCAGAGAGTATTCCCTTCATTGGTCAGTTACACTTATTATCTCAGCATTATTTCAGCATTATCCTGGTGCATTGATACGAATGTGAAGCGGTCAGAGGTGCGCATTATGGTCAATAACGTCACGGCTGGACAATCGGCTCAGCCAATCAGATTTATGGAATGGAACTAGCTGTTTTAGGACCGTTAATTCACAAGCCCAAACTTTCAGCCATCAGCATTCTGCTTCTACATCTATAATGTGGTGCAATCAGGCAGATGCGTCCAATAGAATGCACCGTGAGTGAACACTGTGTTTAAACACTACGATCAGATCATAGCAGTGCAACACACACTAATACACCCTCCCCGCACCACATCAGTGTGACTGCAGTGCTGAACGCCATCTTCATCCTTCACCCAAATATTGCCTGCTTCGTTAGAGTCCCTTTGAGAACAAAATACAAAGGACAGAGCATGTAGAGAGAAGAATGCACTGCGGTCTTTAACTGTAGATCAACAAAGTGCATTTCTACGCTAAGTAGAGCTAATAAAAGTGTAGAAACATGATGTACCTGATAAATGCTGGACTTTATTCTGATTTGGCGATCTTAGGAACAGTCCAGATGAAGATAAAGAAGCTGGTCTGCTGCCCCCCCCCCAACCCACCCCCTGGCGTTCTGATGACTGAGCCATCACACTCAATCACATCTTGTTTTGCTACATTAATGATATTTGACTTCATTTTCAGAAACAAATATTTGAGCTATTTAAATTAATCAAGCAATGTTTTATGTAAATTTGATAGTTTTTTAATGTGGTATATCCAGAGGTCTAGAGCATTGTAATGTGAATTAATGTTCTAATAGACCATATATTGCAAAATGAAATGAAATAAAATAGCCTTTCATTATGGGGCGGTATGGTGGCTTAGTTCTTAGCACTTTCCAGGTTCGAATCCCAATCTGGGTGGAGTGTCCATGTTCTCCCCGTGTCCGCTTTTATCCTAAGTGACTTACAAGGTGAGCACAGGGTTAAAGACAACATCCCTGGAGCAATGAGGGTTAAGGGTCTTGCTCAAGGACCCACACTGGTAACTTTAGTGGACTGGGGAACCCACAACCTTCAGATTGACAGCCCAACACCCTAACCACTGAGCTACCTTGCACTCCTTTGGTATTCCTCCACAGTCCAAAAGCATGGATTCAAGATTAATTAAATGCTCTAAATTGCCCCTATATGGTGTGTGTGTCTGTGAGTGAGTGTACCCAGTGATAGATTGGCGTCCTGTCCTGGGTGTATCTGCCCAGCACCTGAAATGTTCTCCCCTGGATGGGCTTCTAATCGCCCCCCCTCCCCCCGCAACTCTAGTCGAGGATTAAGTGAAAGATAATGGATGGATGAGTCTTTTACTATCCCAGAAGGCGAAGTTTGTGTTGTTGCAGCGGTATCAGTAATAATTATAAGCCTATTTTACAAGCTTAAAAAAATAATAAAATTCCGTAAAACATTATACAATAAAAAAAAACTTTTAAATTTATTATATTATTGCACATGTTTTCTTAATTTGGACATTCATTGCACACAGTTACTGCTAACCAGTGAAGTTTGTTTCAAATCCGAGTTTAGGTGGAGTTTCCCCTGGGTTCTCCATTTAAAAAAAACATTAATTCAAGGTGAATTGGCTGCTCTAAACTACCCCTACATAGTGTGTCTCTGGGTGTATCTGCCCAGCGCCTAAAACATTCTCCCCTGAATGGGCATGGGGTCCCACTCCCACGACCCTAGCCCCAGTATAGGATTAAAGGGACGATAATGAGGTGGGTTACTGCAAACTGGATTTAGAGGTTGTCAGGAATGTAAGTGATTAGTGGGGTGCTGAAGGATGTGCTGATTGGAGATCTGATAGTATATTACATTCTATTTACAATTATTATTATTGGTGGTAATCTTAATTAAGAAGATGATCATTAAGTGCTGTTCTACTTTTTTCATCCAATCCCACTTCTTTAGAGAAGTGGTGCTGAGCAAAACTCGCCTTCAAGTTCTTCAATTAAAGCTGAAGAATTGCTGCACTCTGGGAGGTTGTAAAGCTGCCGTAACACTGATTACTTTCTGCTCTTTGGGGGGAAAAAAACGCAAAGTGCACTAGAGGAAGAAACAATTAATTGTGCTGAAATTATCAAATGAAGTTTTTCCTGCTTCTCGGAAAGAAATAATGAGATTGTGTGAGCTGCTCAGCGTTGTTTTCTCATGTTACAGTTTCCAGAGAAAAAGAAAAATAACAACCTGCCATTGTACAAACATCGAGGGGATATTTATAACGTTCTTATCTGAGGCTCAGTGTTAATGGCGTGTCTACCCTGAACATCTGGAGTTCTTTCAAAGTCATCCATCTAATATCTCTACTAGGGTCACGGGGAGGGGGTTCCCTATGCCCATCCTGGGGAGAACGTTTCGGGCACTGGGCAGATACACCCAGGACAGGGCGGCAATCTATCGCTGGGCACACACTCACTCACACAGACACACAGACTATATTTAGCTCGGGTTGTGGGAGGAAACTGGAGAACCTAGAGAACGAAAACAAAAAGTTTTTAAAGGTGCTCCCCACCAAACCACCGTGTCGCCCTTAAATTGATATCATGTTGTGTAGTTATTGTTATAGTTATGGTTAGGTTATCTATGGGTAAACCACTTGGCACGTCTCGGGCGCTGGGCGGATACACCCAGGACAGGGTGCCAATCCATCGCTGGACACACACTCACACAGACACACTCTATATGGGGCAATTTGGAGAATTTAATTGACTTGATCCGTGTTTTTAGACTCTGGGAAGAAACTGGAGAACCTGGAGGAAACCTACGCGGAAACAGGGAGCACATGGAAACTCCACCCAGATTGGGATCTGAACCGGGAATCCTTAGCGCCCCTCTTTGAAAGTCGTCGATTTGCATATTATTTAAATCTCTCGAATTACTTGGCTCTAATACCTTTTTCGGAGCTTCACTTCCACGCTGTTAATCCCTAAATCCTAGTTTTCTGGCTAAGCGGTAATCTGTTCTTTTTTCTTTTTTTCCCCTATCTGTCACTGCCCAGTGTTTTTTTTTTTTTTTTTTTTCTTCCTCCAGGCAGATTGAGATGGAAGGTTTAGGGTCTGCAGGTCGGATATGCCTGTGACGGGTGAGGAGGCCATGCAGCCTTCTCTTTCTCGTCCCCAGATAAGGAGCCTTTCACACTTTATCCCTTCCTTCGTGGCTGAGACTTTCACATCACGCTCCTACAGATGGCTGCTTGTCAGCTGAGTAGCTGATGTGCTGTGAGAGTGGTAGTAAACAAATATGAAATCCTAGCGCACACATTTGGATCGGGAGCTTTACTTGCGGCCCACGTCGGTCTGCTGTAGCCCCGAGTGCATCACAGTCGTGGCTTCATTCCATCAGGAGCATGAATGTCCGGTTTCAAATCTGCTTTTCTGGGCTGTCACTGGAGAGCTGGATGTGGGAGGTGGTGAAGGATATTTTAAAGCTCCGAATGAGATCTGCAGTAAGTGGCGTCAGTGTAATGAGGGATCTGTGGAAATGAAGCTAATGCAAATGTCACTCGACTGAATCAACCTGTTCTGAATCTGTAAACACAGCTGGAGGGGGAATTTTTATTACAGAACAGTGAAGTATTTCGTCCCTAAACGCATCCACTGCCAAGATTTCAAATTAAGTCTGTAGTTGACAACTTAGTTTTTAACATGAGGAAAGTTTATTTTTTATTTTTTTTATTTTTTTTATTAATTAATTAATTATTTTTTTATTCCCCCCAGAGGTGGGCGGCACAGTGGCTTAGTGGTTAGCACGTTCTCCTCTCAGCACTAGGGATTCCCGGTTCGAATCCCAATCTGGGTGGAGTTTCCATGTTCTCCCCGTGTCCCCATGGGTTTCCTTCGGGTTCTCCGGTTTCCTCCCACAGTCCAAAAAAATATGAATCAAGGTCAACTGAATTCTTCAAATTGCCCCATATAGAGTGTGTATGTGTGAGTGATTGTGCCCAGCGATAGATTGGCGTCCTGTCCTGGGTGTATCTAACCAGCGCCCGATGCGTTCTCCCCTGGATGGGCATGGGGAACCCCCCCGCGACCCTAGTAGAGGATAAAGCGGAAGATGATGGATGGATTGATGCATGGATTCAGAGGAATCTCAACCTTAAATACCAAATGATTCTCAAATATTGAATTATTAACGACCTCAAATCGTACAGTGCTAAATACGTTACATGTTTTAGCCATTAGTTTGATAACGTATCATACATGGTTGTGCATTTTGGGCCAATTTCCTTGCAATCATTAATAATAAAAGATAAATTGTGCAATTTGTAGTGTGAACTGTGCAGTGTACATTGTAAGTACTGCAAAGGCTCTAGAGTAGTTTCGACCCTCAATGAGAATGAGAATAAGTTATGTCTCTATTCTTTAAACTTTAAGTTCTCCTGTTTATGGAACCCTTTTCCTGCTTCCAGAAAACACAGCTTCCGCTGAACAATGTCCCACAAGGTCTAATTCTGGGTCCGTTTTTATTTGATACATATTTATAATCTTGTTTCCTTAAATCCTGTATAAGGATGAACATTTTATACTGTTGCAGCTTAAGCAGAAATAAAGAATCACCCTGTAATCATTTTGCATCTAGCAGACAGTCTATTGATTTTAATGCCTTCAATCGTACTCTCCAGACTATACGAAGCACTGAGAGGGATCTAGACGGTACCTTGTCATTTATTTAAATGACAAACTTGCATATAAATCTCATGGTAATTAACAAGAAAGTATCCTAATAAAACCAATACCTTATTGCTTTTCTAACATTCATGAATTTACTGTAATGATAAACACCCCATCATATAACATCATATAACTTAAAACATGATTTATGATACAGGACCTCCACAAACAGCAAATGTGCTTTAAAAAAAGTACAACTATTTGGCCACAAACAGCAAACGTCTGAAGCAAAAGGAAATGTATTTTATTAAGAAAAGATAAAAAAAAAAAAAACACCCTGCCAACTGGGAAGCTTTAGGGGGGAATTTCTCAGGCTATGGGGTTACGTTCCTGCTGTGGTGTTGTCGGTGTTGCACTGGTGGAGGACATAATGGATTCCACAGAATACCAGTTCTGGAAGCAAATGTTAAATCATCTGTTAAGAAGCTGATGCTGAAAGCAACGAGGATCTACATCAGACTAATGATCCAACACATACCTTCAACATTCACAGTGGGACACGAGAAGACAAACTGAAGCTTTTTGGATGTCCCTCACTGATCCTGACCTTAATCATTATTAAAACCGTCATGCATGGTTAAGGCTGTCCAAACTGTATGTACAGTATCAGCAAAAGTTTGGACACACCCCTTCTTGCTCCATTGTCTATTGTCCTCCACTTACCATATAGATGTACTTTGTAGTTTCACAATTACTGATTGGAGTCCATCTGTGTTCTTTGTTGTCGTTAGTCCCCTGTTGGTTCTCTGTTGGTCAGGACCACCACAGAACAGGTATTATTTGGGTGGTGGATTGTTTATTGTCCATCATGCAGTGACACTGATGTTGGGGGGGGGGGGGACTCTCATTTCTCCTCCTCACTGACACCGCTGGGATAGGAATAATGCACCCACCCAACAATACCTGCTCTGTGATGCTACTATTCTGGTCCTAAGCATTAGAACAGAGCACACAGTATGTACTGCAGTCCCCAAACAGATGGACTACAAAGTGGAATTGTGGAACTACAAAGTCCGTCTTTACAGGAAGTGGAACTGAGAACATGGACAATAAATGGAGCAAAATGGAAGTGTGGAAATGTGATTTAAAAATTTTTTGGCAGGCAGTGTAAATATGTATGACTGTTTCTGTACTGGGTCTAATTATCACACAGTCCATTTCCAAACTGTTGCTGGGTCTGGACCTCACACTGTGCCTCCCCGCTTCTGTTTGGTGAATCTGGACTTTTTGGCTTTATTAATGATGCTCTAAAGGTCAGGCATTGATGTTCTGCATGGAATTATCATTCCGCCCCAAGGTATTCATACTTATTGTATTCTTGTATGGTGCTATATTTATATCTGTATCATTTTATACAACATTTATATATATATATATATATATATATATATATATATATATATATATATATATATATATATATATATATATATATA
>JAFMOD010000754.1:966937-998307 GCA_019802435.1 Corydoras maculifer
ATTGCTGTCAGACGCAGAGGTCGCTCAAAGAGTAATGCCCACCGGAACCGTACCGTCGAGACAAAGCCAACCGCTGTGCATAACCCACTCATCACGCCGCCTCCAAGCATCCCCCCCAATGAATGTTCTGATACAGCTGAAGGATGTTTAGAACCAAAATGTGACTACTGTATGAGCACCATCCCAAAAGCGACTCATTTCAGATTACATATTGTGAAACGTTGCTGTGAGCAGCTTCATATTGCAATTAAAACAAATATTTTACGACGCTGTGTTTGATATGTTTTTTTTTTTTCCCCCCACCATACGTTCAGTTCAATGTTCTCCTTGTGTCTGTGTGGGTTTCCTCTGGGTTCTCCGGTTTCCTCCCACAGTCCAAAAAAACATCGATCAAGGTGAATTGAATTCTCCAAATTGCCCCATATAGTGTGAGTGTGTGCCCAGTGATAGATTGGCACCCTGTCCTGGGTGTATCTACCCAGCACCCGAAACATTCTCCCCTGGATGGGCATGGGCAACCCCCCGCAACCCTAATAGAGGATAAAGCGGAAGATAATGGATGGATGTTCTGGACCGTTCACTCTGTCCTCAATGCCCATTTTAATATTTGGTATCTACAATCTTCTCTCCATCATATATTTTCAGACTGCAGACCTTCATCCAGACATTCACATCATTTTGTGTACGCTTTCATTTATAAGTGACAACAAAGAGGACAACGTTGTCAAGAGCAACATGCTGATTTATATATAAACCAGCGAGTTGCTCTTATATTTAAGGGGGGGGGGGATTTCAGGCACTGTGCAGACAAATCCAGAAGAGGGCGCCAGTCCATTCTGGGCATACACAAATGTGGGGGCAATTTAAATGGGGCTAATAAGATCAGTCAATTCACCTTTATTACATGTTTTTGGACTGTGGTAGGAAAGCGGAGAACCTGGAAAAAACCCATATCTTACACTTAATCCTTTACTATGGGCTAGGGTCATGGGGGGGGGGGGGTCCCTATGCCCATCCAGGGAAGAACAATTGGGATGCTGGGCAGATACACCCAGACAAGGGCACAAATCTACCGCTGCGCACACACTATAAAAGGGCAAATTAGATATAGGGGGAAATTAGAGCAGCCAATTTACCTTTCCATGCTTTTGGAGGAAACCCACACAGACATGAGGAGAACATGGAAACTCCACCCAGATCGGGATTCGAACCTGGACCCCCCCAGCGTTGGGAGGCCATCGTTCCGTCCTGTGACACCAGCCTCTACTGTTGCATATCAGCAGCTAACCCTGTGGAAAACGTCAACCGATGGACATCTTTAAAACCACTGGTGACCTCGTTAGCGACGAATAAAATGGTGGTAATTAAACATACTGATAATGATGAGCACTGCACCACGCCTCTGCCTGCAGATGAACACTCTCCTCTCTGTAGCCTTCCAGAACTTGCTCTTCTCCAATAAATAAACACGCTGTTATTTGGATAGAGTTGTGCGCAGCAGCCCCTGGAGCCGGTGTGACCCTGAAGTTGATTACGTGGTTAGTGAAGATGAATGAATACCATGTGGTAAATCAATTTCCCAATATATTATTATATCAGCAATATGCAGCGTTTCATTAGATCGCATGCGCTCCATTTTAAATGCTCTGACTGTGGAATACGGCTGGCAGTAAAACCCCTCCTTGGTATTAATCATGGAGAACTTATTCCTGCTTGTAATGCTGTTAGGACAGTAATTCAATGCCCATCATGCATTGGGGAAGGAAAAAAAATCAAATCAAATAAAATAAATCAAGCTTTTCCAGGCCTGAAATAACCCCACACCCTCTTAGTGCCTCAGATAATACCCCACACACTGGCAGCCCCAAATACTGACTCAATTCGTCATAGGTGCTGACTCGAATTTAGTGACAGCATTACATGGCAGTGGTTCCAATTAATAGACATTCAGCCAAATGATGCCGGCCGACTTTGACTCCTGACTTGCCGCAGGCGGAGACGAGGCGAGCGGCGAAACGAATAGGTCAGCTCCAAATGCCAAATGTGCTTTTAATCTTCTGGTCAGATTATTAACAGCCGATATCCAACCTCCCTCTGCCTTAAAGCCTTAAAAATACAGAATTATTCTTTCACCAGGTGGTCGGAGAACACCTGAAGAACCGCCGCCGTTTCCTCCGAAGCGGGGACCGAAGAGCCGTTTTGAGGTTACATAATCCAATGATAAGCACTAAGTAATAGGTCTTCCAGATTTATGTTTTTGCGTTAGCGTAGATTTGGTAATGAAACTTTTGAATTGGTATCCATAAAATGCACTTTCGCTACAGGCAAGGAAAGTCATCAGCTCTGTAAATGGCACAGAAGAAAGCCGAGTGGAATGCATTAATAAAGTAGTACGGAAGAAAGCACCAGTGTATGTTAATCTCAGCAGGCCCGCCGCACATCTCGCATGCAAATGAATGAAAATAAAATTAAAGAGATGAACACTTCAAAGCATTCGCATTAGGATGGCGTGTTTTATGCTTTAGAAAAAATCCACAGTATAATACAATACGACAAAATTCCAGGGAAGGCCAAATCGCAATGCTTTTTCTTTTCTCTTTTTTTTTTTTTTTTTTTTTTTTTTTTTTTTTTTTTTTTTTTTTTTTTTTTTTTTTTTTTTTTTTTTTTTTTTTTTTTTACAAACAAAGGTCACAATTTTCTTTCTATGAGCGAATGCGAAAAATAAAACCGTATAAAAAAAAATGTTTCGGCCCCCACAGGTTCTAGACATGTTCTATTGTTAGTCATTCAGACAGAGTAATGAGCAACTGAGAAACGGTAAACATCTCTTTAAGAAACGGCTTTGCAGAACCTTGTAGCCAAAAGCACTTTATACGATGCGTATACCGAGAGGCATGTAAGCAAGAAGCACGGTATGACCCGAAACAATAGTACAAATTAAAATAGTAATAATAACAACAAGCATCGTTCTGCAATCCTCAGATCATAACGCTTTAAGTTTTACCATAGTACCTATACCCTTTTATATTTGGCCAGACGATGTATAATAAAATATACATATTTATATTTACAGATGAGCCCTGATGTTAAAACCAGATACAGATTTTAAGGGTGGGGCTGACCGGTGTGAGTCTGAGCTAATTAGAAAGGATTTCTAATTTGTACGAATCGGTTATAAATAAATTATATATTTGCACTTTTTTTTCCAAAAAAAACAAAACAAAAAACATTATTTACACAGTAATAACGAGATCAGAACCGAATAGAACTGAGGTGTTTTTGCGTGAAAGCAGTTTTTTTTGTTGTTTTTTTTTAAAACCACAACACCTCCTGTTAATTACATCCAACCATGTGCAATGCAAAGAGTAACCACCGAGTCGAGGACATTCACGTTCGGCCTGTTCGGCTGCAGAGAGTCCCATTGCTGAGCCGACGAGCCGAACTACGACGAGTGCAAAAGTGCGTTTCTGCGTGATGTTTTTAAGGTACTCGTACAAAGAAGAATGCGGCGTCACATGACGTGATTTTCCTATAAATTCACAGTGACCTTCGCATGTTTTAACAGTCAGCTCCTCATCCTGCAGGTCACCAGAACCGTTGGGGAAGCAGGATTTTCATTCCCAAACGTGATGAACAGGCCACGGGGGGTGGGGTGAGGGGTGGGGATCAATCCGCTGGCATTACTAACACTTGAGATGCTTCTTGCTGGACATGTCGTTCCAGATACGATGCATTTCCTCGGGAGATATCTGGTGCACCGTGATGACTCTCCGGTATCTGCAGAGGCTGTAAGCCATTTTCCAATGATTGAAGCCACTGTTCTGATACGGGTGAATGCCGAGCTTCCTCAAGCAAACCCCTACGTAAACATCCTCCAAGTGGAGCAGGCGTGTGTGCAGGGAGGTCTTGTAGATCAGCTCGGCAACATCTGCTGAGAACACGTAGCCCGTGCCAGAGCAGAACGGCGGGTATTTGCTTTCAGGGTACAAGTCTCTGGGCATGTACCACTTGCTGCGCATGTCTCGAATAGGCGAGCCGTTGATAACGTAGCCCGTGAAGTACCGCCGCCGCGGTTTGGTTTCCGGCTTTAGCAACTTGTAGACCAGGTTGTCCATGTTGACGAAGATGTCGCTGTCCGTCTTCATCACGTACTTGGCCTGGTTGCAGAAGGTGGCCACCCAGCGCATCCCCATTAGGGTCTTCAGGGTCAGATTGTGATAGGAATCCACAAAGTCCTCCACCACGATGTCGTGAAAGATCTGACTCTCCTGCTCCACCATCTGATTCAGCATGTTATCGGTGCTCCGGCCGAGAAGGAACAGCGTGATGATGCGCAGATCGCTGAACGTGCTCTCATCCCCCCACGTCTCCCGGATCGCCTGCCGAGCGTCAAACTCCTTGTGCGTGGTACTAATGAGGATCACCAGGAACGGGATGTTGGTCTCGCACTTCTTGGGCTCGTTAATGATGAAGTCGAATGCGTGGGGGTTCAGTGGACGCGTACGGATGTTGCTGAATGTGCCGTTGCTGCTCTTCTGGGTCTTGGCAGGCTTGCGCGCCGCCACGTTCACCTGTCCGGCGAATGACGACGAGGGTCGGGATATGCTCAGATACCACAGGGCACTTGCCCAGCAAACGACTGTCAATACGTACAGACATGACACTTTGGAAGGCATTGTGAAGCATTTATGTGAAGCGTTTCAGTCGGCGAATATTAAGTAACATCCAAACCAGTCCTTTTGGCAAAGCAGTGCAGGGCAGCATCTGTGGAGCTTGATATTAATTGTCAGAAACTAATGACTTCGGAGGGGAAACGCCTTCCCATGCAGAAATGGCAATAGGGGTTGGAATTTTTCTCCCAATGAGCCTCCACATGTTCCATTAATGTTCTGAAAAAGACAAACATCAATACGCTTTAAGCTCCGGGATCTTAGCCCCGTACTTCATCATCCTGTTCACTTTACTTCAGCTCTTAATGAGTCTTTATTGGGGTCATTAATCTCTATCGCAGATTAATTACCTGGCAGTCTTGTCATACATTTGGTATTTATACAGACAGAGTTGTTACCCCACGCATAACACTTAATACTGAATATGAAATGAAAATGCTCAGTGAAACTTAAGGGTGATTATCTTGTCACTTCAGCGTCTATTATAATTTATGATGTATTAATGTCCAGATGATACCCTCGATGAACAAGCAGTGCAAGTCAGAGGGGTAAAGTGTAGGTCAGAGAACTCTATCCTATCTGCCAGTATACACTTACCATGACATGACGGGTAGAGGGGTTGATCTTGATCATGACTTTAATATCAAGATTATATCATCAGATTATACTAACATCAAATCACCAATACATATATATATATATATATATATATATATATATATATATATATATATATATATATATATATATAAAATTTTGTTATGATTATTTTTTAGTTTGGGACCAGGCGGCACATTGCTAAGTGGTTAGCATGTTCTCCTCTCTGCGCTAGGGATTCCTGGTTCGAATCCTTATCTGGGTGGAGTTTCCATGTTCTCGCCGTGTCCGTGTGGGTTTCCTCCCACAGTTTAAAAACATGGATCAAGGTCAATTTAGTTCTCCAAATTGCCCCATATAGAGTGTGTTTGTGTGAGTGAGTGTGTGCCCAGTGATAGATTGGCGTCCTGTCCTGGGTGTATCTGCCCAACGCCAAAGACGTTCTCCTCTGGATGGAGAACGTCTAATAGAGGATAAAGTGAAAGATAATGGATGGATGGAAGTTTGGGGCCCTTTTTCACATTATGTTACCAAAATCTATCCTCATCTAGATTGTCCTTAATTGGCTACAACAACTTTGTCATTCAGTTATTCCTGTGACTTCTTTCTAAGTATTTATTTTAGTCTTGTACATATGGCATTGACCTCATATTTATATTCAGTTTTTAATTTGATATTTAATTTTTGTTTTAAATAATAAAAAAAAATTGTTATTTTTATTTCTTTTATTTTTTTATATTATTTCTTTTCACATTAACAAACAGAGAATTAAATAACTAATAACTAATGTATGTATATTTTTAGGAGTACATTATCAAAGGCAGCGTTGAAATGTACATTTTTGCTCAGGTACCTAAATTGGTTATGGGATCCGAACCCACATCCTTCAGATTAACAGCCCTAACCTCCTAACCACTGAGCTACAGCACTCACTATAAAATAAAACAAAAATCAGCAAAGGAACTGCATTACACCTCCTTTAAAATACGAGCTTTAGGAGCCGACAACCAACTTGATTACGTCTGCTAAATTCACGACACAGTGCTCTGCGCCTCGTCGGGTTTTACTCATAAACTACAGCCCTGGTCTGAGAAGTCGCATCTCCTGCAGTTTTCAGCAGATGGAAGTGTCTATAGTCATAGATCCTGCAAGTCAACAGGGGGCTGTAGCAGCTGGCGCCGGCTCAATAATGATATGATTTTTGTTTTAGTGGCATTCCATGGGACCCCTGCCACATCTACAAACGCTCTGACAGGTGAACACCGTTTTCCTCCGTCCTGAAGAGTTATACTCATTCATGTCCTGCACTCATTCCGATGGGTTCGTCCTCCTGAAACAGGACAATGTGCACAGCCATCACGGCTGAAGATGTCAGGTGGTGGTTAGAGAAACACTTATCAGAGTTTCGGGCTTTGCAGTTCCCACCTGAATCGTGAGGTCTTGTTATCTAACAAGCTGTGAAACCGAAATCCTGCACCTCAGGACACTGTGGACTGTTCTGCAGGATGTATAGTGTATATTGTCTACAGAACATTTCCCCAAGCTTGTGGTCGTCAAAAGTCATAAGCAGATTGCTGCACTGTTTTCTGTGTCTTCAGCGATATCTTAATGGTTCCTAAAATCATCTGAACTTTCAGGGTTTAGGGAAACAAAAGCATTTTACCTTTTAACATTTATGCCTCGAAGGCCACCATGTCCTCCAAAATCTCCCGTATTAAATAGATTTGAAGGTCAGTGGGTTTAGCATTGTAGTGATTGTAGCGGCAGGCAGGGTTGATGACATAGAAATTAATGGTTGCTATAAAGGTCACTTCACCATTTGTTACTTTCCAATTGGAATGATTACTTCAGCCGCTTAGCAGCTGTCCCGGGTGTCGGGCACGTGTAAATGGAAATGACATGTCACTGTGAGAATGTGCGAAACCACAAAAGCATCCTCGCCGTTGCATTTCATTAAGAATTTTCCGAGGAAGTTAAATACACTTAGCCGGAACTGTGGCTTACAGCAAGTGTAAGATGCTTCATTAGACTCTGCACATCATTTAAAACAAAGGCCCATGTCTGTGTGTTTTGGGTAAAATGATGCCTTTGATGATCATTGCTTACAGTTTAATTTCTCAACACACAGAACATAAATACTCACAGAAATATCAAAATACTCATAAAAACTAATGAAAAAACTCTGGAGCACTAAACCCATGTGGAGGAATTAAAGCATGGCGTTAAATCAAGGCAGGAACAAAAAAAAAACAAACCATGGACATGTTAGATAATAATTTTTCTTTGCAGGTTAAGTGATGGGGCGGCACAGTAGCTTAGTGGTTAACATGTTCTCCTCTCAGCACTAGGGATTCCCGTTTCGAATCCCAATCTGGGTGGAGTTTCCATGTTCTCCCCATGTCCGTGTGGGTTTCCTCCGGGTTCTCTGGTTTCCTCCCACAATCCAAAAACATGGATCAAGGTCAATTGAGTTCTTTAAATTGCCCCATATAGAGTGTGTTTGTGTGAGTGAGAGTGTGCCCAGCGATAGATTGGCGCCCTGTCCTGGGTGTATTTGCCCAGCGCCCGAAACGTTCTCCCCTGGATGGGCATGGGGAATATAAATATAAATAAATTATATAAAAAATGCCACATTGTACGAATAACCTGTGCACCTTACATTATTGACTTAAGCACTAAGGACTTATCGGTTTTAACATTAATGCTTCCTTATTAATCACTAACATTTTAATTCAGCTTGAGTCAGGGTGATAATCAGCTGCTGTGCAGTTCGTTTAAGATTTAACTCTAAGTTTCCCCCCCTTGGTTTTGCAGTTGCTGCTTGGTCTGACTGAACAGGGTGTGGACGGGAAGAAAGCTGACAACCATGTCTTGATCATTGAATATTGCTCAGTTTAATATGAGAATATTGAAGAAAAACACATTGTTAATACAAAAATAAGGGAACATTAGTGACAGAGCATTGACTTACCATCCTTCAGCCTTGCAGAGTCTTAATTCTGCAAAGAAGAAGACAAGTTTTGATTATTTTACACATTTTACATTTACATTACATATATTTAACCATTTCGCAGATGCTTTTATCCAGGTCAGTAATTTTGAAAATTAAATCTTTTTATTTTATTATTATTATTATTATTATCCAAACCCACCATTTTTTTAAAATCAAGAAATGTTTCCTGAAGATGCTCAGCCTACAGGACAGAGTTGGAAAGATGGTTTCACCATTTAGCAGGAGTGAACGATAAAGAGTGAGAATGAACACCGCGGTGAGGTTGAATCATCACCATTCATCACAAGAGAGAAGTAAACGAGTTGGAGTGTGTTTTGTAAAATAGAGTGATGGTAAGAGAGGGTAGATCCAGATGTTGTCCTGTAGGACAGAGTCAGTGGCTTGTACTAAATGCAGCAGCTACATTTTTATTATTATTTCTTTATTTTATTTTATAGTTTTATTATTGTTTTTATTGCTACTGTCATTGTTCTATTATTGTACGGTGTCCTTAAGTGTTAGAAAGGCACTTTGAAATCAAATGTATTATTATTATTATTATTATTATTATTATTATAATTATTATTATTATTATTATTATCATCACATGGAGCCAAAGGAGCGAGACGAGAGGTGGAGTAACATTAATTGACTTGGGTGGTTGAACACAAGTTGGGCTGCAGAGTATTTTACTAAAATATCATGATACATGAGGCCATTTCATCCCTCATCTCCCACTTTTTTACTAGGGTCGCAGGGGGGTTTGCCCATGCCCATGCAGGGGAGAACGTTATGGGCGCTGGCAGATACACTCAGGATGGGGCACCAATCCATCGCTGGGCACACACTCACTCACACAAACACACTCTATATGGGGCAATTTGGAGAATTCAATTGACCATGATCCATGTTTTTGGACTGTGGGAGGAAACCGGAGAACCCTGGAGGAAACCCAGGACACGGGGAGAACATGGGAGAACAGATTGGGATTCAAACCGGGAATCCCTAGTGCTGAGAGGAGAACATGCTAACCACTAAGCCACCGTGCCGCCCCTGATACATGATGAATTAAACTTATTTTTACAAAACAAAAGTCAGATACAAACAGCAGTGTTGAACGTTACAGTATTTTATTAAATGGGAAAGTATTTGACATGAGGGAACCTGGCTGGAAAATGACAAATTACATGTTAAAATGCAAACGGATGTCTTTTAATCTGAAAAAGTTGGACTGGAGGAGCAGGCGAACCCCTGAAAACGGAACCCGCATCCCCTGGCTGCACAGCACACCTCTCCATTGAGCCAAATTTGAATGTACAAGATACAGATCTCATTTAAAATGCCGGTGGAATAAGTTAACGGACAAGACTGATGATACAAAACCAAGTAAAGTGCTGCAGTGCAGCATTATTATTAAAAAAAAAAAAAAAAGGCAAAGGGTTAAATATACGGGGATTTTTGTCTCAGCTGCAGAAGCCTGTGAAATATGGTTTTATGCTAACAAGCTAACCAAGCAGACTTTTTCCCCCTTAGTTAGGATAAGACGCCGCAGTCAGTCAGGCTGGATTAAATGTCACCTTCATATCGATGGTTTCATAAGATGATTGACATTCTTACAGTCTAAAAAAAATAATGTCTTAAAATAACCATTTTCGATTAGTTTTGTGTAGCACTAGCGTAGCGCCTCCGCTTCACGCCAGCATTTCATTTCATTTCGGTCGTGATGCTGAAAGTCTGACCCTGATTTGTGTTTTCAGCTTTGATATTGCAGCGCGCACTTCCACTGAGAGTTCGAACCTTTTCATTTGTTACATCAGTTGGAGTTGAGTTCTCCTTTCTCTCGGCGGATTTATATAGCACCGTTCTGTTAGACGCAGCACGCAGTCAGATTGTTCCTTGGACAAGTTTTAATAGAACACAAAAATGCAAAGTGTATTCCTGCATTATGCGTTAAGCCGTAAAGGGCCAATGATGGTATGATGTTCACATTTTAATGCCGTAATACACAACCTTTAAGTATCATTTTTATGGTTTTTATCTTACAGTGTACAGTAATCCATACTGTAATCTGTTATGTAATATTATTGGCATAACTGGTTTACATGAGTTACCTTAACCCAACTAAAATAAAACCAATAAACAGAAAAGAGGCCATTAAGTTCTGCATGTAGAGCTTGGAATATATAATAACCATTAATTCATCTTCCGCTTATAATCCTATAGGCAGTTTAGATAGGGGCAATTTAGAGCTGCCAATTCACCTTGAATCCATGTTTTTGGACTGTGGGAGGAAACCAGAGAACCCATGGTAAACCCCAAGTCAACACTGCATGGGATTGGATTTAAACCTGGATCTTTTGCGCTGAGAGATGAACACACATTTTCAGGGCAATTTAGAGCTGCCAATTCACCTTGAATGTGTTTTTGGACTGGGGGAGGAAACTGGTGAACCTAAAGAAAACCCACACAGACACAGGGAGAACATGGAAACGCAGTGCTGGGGATACAGGTTCGAATTTCAACATGGGTGGAGTTCTTATTCTCCCCATATCCTAATTTTTTTTTTGCCGAGTTCTCTGGTATCCTCCCACAGTACAAAAACATATATTTAAGTTGAACTGGCTGCTCTAAATTGCCCCTCTATAGCTATTCACCTCTCAGCGCAAAAGATCCAGGTTTGAATCCCATTCTGGGTGGAGTTTTCGTGTTTTCCCCTTGTCCAAAAACATCGATTAAGGTGAATTGGTTGTCTTGTCCCGGGTGTATTTGAACAGTGCCCAACCCCCCCCCCCCCCCCCCCCCCCCCCCCCCCCCCCCCCCCCCCCCCCCCCCCCCCCCCCCCCCCCCCCCCCCCCCCCCCCCCCCCCCCCCCCCCCCCCCCCCCCCCCCCCCCCCCCCCCCCTTCTGACATTACTCTCACTCTCCTTTGCAAGTTGATTTGTTAAAGCTTAATAAAGCGTAATAAACTGTCCATGAACACAATTTGATGTCACCATGTTATCTCACCAAGCCTTATATTTTCAAAATTAGAGTAAAAATGAGTGCATGCTCAACAGGGAACCAACTGGTGCCCATTTTACTGTAATTACTGATATGAACAGTACATTATATCCAATGTTAATAAAGTAAAACATACAAATACAGGTCTTTAAGAGCAGAGGTATTCAATATTAATATTAAGTTAGTTCAGACAGTTATTTAGACTGCTTTACTGCTTTACACCAAACCTTTACATTAGACGATCCGGCAAATGCAAGAGGAAATGCACACGGACCTGAAATCAAAGATTTCAGAGCAGATACCCAGCTGACCTGCGAGCATTACTGACTGGCACATTTAAACAGATAGTGTTAGTGACAAAAAGCAAGAGCGCACTTATTCTTTAAAGTGACTATCAAATCTCGTCCTACCTTTAGAAAAACACTTTCAAACATGTTGTTGTTAGACATGTGAGTCAAACTCCAACGCGGCAGAAAAAGATCAACAGCTAGCTATTGTCCATCACAGATAAGCCCAGAATAGAGTCCGGTTTAAAGATACGGCTGACCGCTGGTATGCATGGCCTTTAGCTGTTGACTCATACTGGATTTATATCATTCACTTTCAGCAATAATGAACTGGCTCATCTCTAGCTTAGGTTTTCTGTCTTCATATGTGTTTTTATTTCCAGTGGCATGTAATTACTGCAGGGCACATTCTACGAGTCCCACGTTCCAGCATGGTTAATAGAATGCATTTATCAGGCCAGCTCAGTGATCATTTAAATCACTCCATTCCCACATAGGACTAGTAGATTCTCTACAAACACCTTTTTTCCTTCCATCAGATCATTGTATCAGCGTGATATTTATTTTGCTGAATATATATTGGTTCATTGAGACTTTTTTGTAATATACCGTAGGTGAACATTTACTCACCCAGTGCTCTGCGAGTGCTAATGGATGCATGAATCATGCATACAGCAATCTCCACAGACAAACACGGCTATCGGAATAGGTCATTCTTAAAAGCTCGGTACTTTAAAAACAGTATTCTCACATGATGGCACTTTCGAGCAGTCACTTCGTCAGCTGTCAAACCTATCCCGGCATCCCCGTCGTACCGCAGTGCTCACATAGGGCTTAACCAATCATTACGAATCATCAAGTTTCAGAGCAACATTTAGTTCAAAAACTCCTTGTTGTGAAGCAAAATGGGTTTCCTTTGTTGCACAGTTTATGCAACAGCGTGATTACCATTTGCAAGGCAAAGCAAGCTGACAAAACAACACAAGAGTGGTGGATGTGTGTTATTTTTTAATCAATTAATCCTTATACCATCTGGAAATTTGAATAATAAATTGGAGTTCATCATATGAAGAGAACGAACAACCGCATGCCCTGAATTAAGAGTTTCAAGTGCAGAGCCTCCTTCAGAATGTCGATGTTGATGGTGAAGTTAATAAAATGGGACAGCTAAAAACATACAACGTTGCTCTTTTTTTGACCTTTACATCCAAATCCTATGAGAAAAAAAAAAACTTTTAAAGAAAAGTCTTATTATAAAATAAACAGGTTTGTGTGTGGTGCAGTATATATATATATATATATATATATATATATATATATATATATATATATATATATATATATATATATATATATATATATATATATATATATATATATATGTTTTTCATTGAATTAATTAATGTCTTAAGGGCGGCAAGGTGGCTTAGTGGTTGGCACGTTCTCCTCTCACTAGGGATTCCCGGTTCGCATTCCCAATCTGGGTGGAGTTACCATGATCTCCCCGTGTCCACGTGGATTTCCTCCAGATTCTCCGGTTTCCTCCCACAGTCCAAAAACATGGATCAAGTCAACTGAGTTCTCCAAATTGCCCCATATAGAGTGTGTCTGTGTGAGTGAGTGTGTGTCCAGCGATAGATTGGCACCCTGTCCTGGGTGTATCTGCCCAGCGCCCGAAACGTTCTCCCCTGGATGGGCAAGCGCCTGAAACGCTCCCTTCTCTCATTAGAATGAAAACCAATTGAAGAACAGTAATGAACTAGACCTTATTCCGAGTCCTAGAATGAATTCCATGGACTGATTTCCTTAATGTATGGAGGTTGTTATTCAATATTTAAAAAAAAGTAAACTGTAAAAATGATTTAGGTGACACAGCATTTAGCATTTACAGTAGCAGTCAATAGCTTGGCCTTTGTGCTGCACTTAATGTCCATGTTCTCAGTTCCACTTACTGTAAAGATGAACTTTGTAGTTCTACAATTCCAGATCTGTTTGTGGACTACAGTACATACTGTGTACTCTGTCCTAATTGTCAGGACCCCAATAGTACCACCACAGAGCAGGGGTTATTTTGTTGGTGCATTATTCACTGCAGAATTGACAATAAACAATCCACCACCCAAATTATACCCGTTCTGTGATTGTCCTGTCCGCTAGAGAACAGAGAACAAACAGGGGACCAACAAAAATAAAGAACACAGATGGACTACAGTCTGTAATTTGTAATAAAACTACAAAGTCCATCTATATGGTAAGTGTAGGGTGTGGTTGCTCAGTGGTTAGGGGGTTGGGCTATCAATTTGAAGGTTGGGGGTTCAAATCCCAGGTCCAATGAAGTTACCAATGTGGCTCCTTGAGCAAGATCCTTAACCCTCATTGCTCCAGGGATGTTGTGATTAACCCTGTGTTCACCTTGTAAGTTGCTTTGGATAAAAGCGTCTGCTAAAATTGCCCAATGTGTAGAGAATAGATAATGGGGCGTAGGAAGGGTCCAAACACGTGTCCAAACTGTATAATAACATGCTGTGCAGATTTCTGATCAGTCACCATGTGATTAACCTGCAGTTCTGAAGCATGAACACGTGTTGAAATATCACGATAAGTAATAGAAATGGGATAAATTGGAGTAAACATGCAGGTGCACTGCTCATTTACATGAGTGACAGCAGCACAGTGCAGCCGCAGAACAGCAAGGGTTAAGTGCTGTCAGGCAGGTGTAGTGTAACATTGCACTGACTGCTCAGTCACCCCGGCGCACACATTGCACCACGTCAGGCGCACATATTCGCTACTGCAGGATGCAAATTTCACTTGCATATTTTAAAAAGGAAGCAATCTGCAATTAGTGGATAAACGCCTAAAAGCCAGTGAGGAGATGGGTCATGAACTCTGCCGTTTTCATGCTGTTTAAAAGGTTTAGCAGCGATTTCGGAAAATCTGCCTGTACACATTTGAAACAAGGTTTAATCTGACTGTAGCGTATTTTTTTAACAAAATATATACAGTATTGCTACTCGTCCATAAAAAGAAGTTTAATTGTTACATCACTGATATGCCTGTCACATAAGTGCATGGTGTAGACTGACCTAGATATTGTTATTTATAGACAGCATCTAGTCCCCCCTAGCAAATATGATGAAATAACCATGTGCATCGGGCTTTTTTAAATTCATTTGTCTATTTAGCTGCTAATCAGAGTGAGGTGAGGGATGCAGGCGACACAGACATACTAACAAACACACTATTATGTATTTCCAAAATATATTGTACACACATGTCCTTGAACTGTAAGATGAAACCCATGAAAGCTTGTGGAGAACATACAAACTCCACACAGAGACACGGCTGGAAATCAAACCCAGTACTTTCCTTGTTGATAAGCACTCCATATTTGGACGTCATATTCCTGTTTTGCAAATACATTCATATACAAATCACCTTAGTTTACTTTTTAATAAGGATTTAACACACACACACACACACACACACACACACACACACACAATGTTGATGTGCTGGAGAAACAAGTCTGTTCATTGGAGACTGCACAGAAGATAAGGAGCTGCTGCTAACATCTTGATGCATATATATATATATATATATATATGTAGTCCTGTTCATTTAAACAATTTTTTTTTAAAGTTATTATTATTAGTATTATAATTATTATATACAAATATACACAAACTGATCACAATTTACAAGTAGTTACAGTTAATTATAAGTTAATTAGTTATTTAACCAATAATATATTTATATAATACATGTGTCTAATACTTTGTGTATATATAATTTTCCATTCTAGCGCATATATACACCACCTTATAGATCTTAGCTCATGTTTACATCAGCAATCATCCGGAGTAAACCGATTTCAGGTAAACCCTGGTAAGTACTGTTACAAACGCAGCACAAAGGCTTTGAGACCAAGTTTAAAAGTGGTCTGGGAAGCATATGGCCTCATTTTGTGTACGAAATGTCCTCTGCTTCACTGATGCACCACCTACTCAACTGATGTCCTCACAAGGCGATATACACATTCATGCATCACTGACTTGTTTACCTCTTTACATTTCCACAAATAAGACGTAAATACCACGACTTCACTGCATCCGTGATCTGTGACATGTTTTGCAGGCTGCATTTGACTTTTTAAGCTTATAAAGCAAACTGTACTTTATTTACCGAAGTATAAAGCTCACAGCCTGCATTCCACTTTATTTATCGATTTAATAAGCTTTTTGTGCAAACTGTGCATCGTTTCCTGAATTAGCCCATCACGGTCATAATGAAGGTGCTGCTTTATTGCCCAACTCATTAAGCTTAAATAAATGTTAGACTTGTTTAATCTGTAAGCCACCGCAGTCTGCACTACATTTACACACTTAGTATTCCTCTCAAAGAATATGTGTTTAAGCAAGTGAAAGTTATGTCTGCGTTTCCCTGCATACAGCCTGTGACAGTGTGACCAGTCAGGGAAGTGTTAATTAACGTCAGGTCCGAGTACACCTCGTAAATAAACTTAGTTTCACTTCGTTTGGTCTTTTTGCCTAAAAATCTGATGCTGTTTTAAGGTCGAATTTATGCAAAAATAAAGAAAGGTTTTTAATTATTATTATTTTTTAAACCTTTCAAGCACAACAATACCCTGTGAGAAGTTATTGGTAGAATTCCAAGGATTTGTGATGCTGCAAGTGCTGCAGATGGGTCCGTTCATTGTTGTTTAATGAAATTGTCAAAAATGTTATCATGCATAACAATGAAACTATTATAGACTATTTTGTCCTTGGGTCCTTTATTTAGTTTTGATTTTTCTAGGTAAAAAAAAAAAAAGAGGTGACAAGAAATTATTGCTTTAAAAAAAAAAGTAATCTCGCACAGATTTATTACGTATAAAAGATTTTTAAAAAGGGACCAGCCACAAATGGACTTCACTTTATTAAACATAATGACTATATGAATGGCCCAGTGATAGATAGGCGTCCTGTCCTGCGTCTATCTGCCCAGCGCCCGAAACGTTCTCCCCTGGATGGGCATGGGGAACCCCCCCATTTCAGTATTATCCTCATCTTATGCCTCTGTTTACAATAATCTGCGTTATGGTCTCTCTCTCTCTCTCTGTCTGTGTGTGTGTGTGTGTGTGTGTGTGTGTGTGTGTGTGTGTGTGTAGCATTTATATTACCTTAGTTGATAGAAAGTGGATGTAACCTAACTAATGTCTTATTAGTCTTAGTAAATGGGATTTGGCTTTTTGAAGCATTAATATGTTATTAAACTGTAACTCCGGTCCTTAAATCTGATTGGCTGAGCCGTTTGTCCAGTAGTGACATTATTGACAATAGCATACATCTCTGAACGCTTCACATTCATATCAGTGTGTGATATTTTCCTGATGTTTTTTTTAAACAGCATATGGTAATTTGGCTACTAGATGGCGGGATTTGGTACTCAGCGATCAGCGTTCACTTTAAAAACTAGATGTCACAAAAGACAGATTATTAACAATTTTGCTTTCAAGAAACACATTTTAAAGCAAACCTATTTAAAGCAAACCTATTATTGTGTGTTTATAAGCATTTTATAAAAGCAATCAAGGTTTTGTATTATTGTGACTAAATCACAGGAAAGTGGAGTAAATATGTCACGCCCAATTACACCTGTTTTCTGTGATTTATTCACAATAATGCCACACCCGCTCGTACCTTATTGCTTTAATATTCCATCTGTCTATTATCTTTTGCTTAATCCTATACTAGCGTCGCAAAGACACTGGTGGAACGGGAGAAGCCTCGGGTGCTGGGCAGATACACCCAGGACAGGGCGCCAATCAATTGCTCTATGTTTTTGGACCGTGGGACCCAGAGGAAACCCACACGGACACAGGGAGAACATAGAAACTCCACCCAGATTGGGATTGGAACCTCCAACCCCAGTGTGGAGAGACCGACGTGCCACAGGAGATGACATTTTAGTTTTAAATTATTTTTTAGTATCCACAAAGACCAAGTGCTGTGGAAACACCCATGATCTAACCTGTAAATAGAAACCCGCTTTGGTTTTGATAATGTCAGATCGAAATGCAATAAATTTATGGTGAGAATAAAAAAGACACATAAACTAGCCTTTCCATAAGAGATCAAAGGGCTCTGTTTACTCCTGATATGTGACACCAAAGCATCGTTTCATCACATGCGATCTGACATTTAGAATCCATATCTGATACACTTCCATAGGTGAATCTAAAGGCAAAAACCTGTCTGATCTGCCCTGACGTGACCCCTGTTTGAACAGCAGATCAGGTTTAATGCGACTTTTAAATTCAATCCTATGAAGCACGTAACGTCGGCTCATATCTGCTGGGAATCGAACCGTCAGATTATTATATAAACAGAACCCAGGACCGCATAATGTGGTGTTCTGCCAGCCAGTTACACACTGTGCAGAACCTCCAAACAGAATGGAATATACAGTAACATTAGGTTATTAGCCCCAGTCTAGCCAAATGCTATAAATGGAGAAAATACGGGGTATAACTCGCCAGTCAGCTTCGTATATAACCTCAGCTTCACTGTTTATCTGAATAAACAGCCTCGCAACTTGAGTACCGCAATGCTGTGCTTGCTGGTTCCCCATCTTGCATCATCAGGTGCAGATGAGCTCATGTTCTCCCACTACTCATCCCTCTGTATTGGCTACCTCTAGCTGCCCACATTTAATACACGTTTTAATTTTAAGGCACTGACTCCGGATCTGCTCCCTCTTACCATCATTACATTTCCCATAGATCCACCCCAACTTTTAGTGGAACCTCTGGCATGAGTTAATTAGCTCTAATTACCATCCATGCCTTCAGCTCTGCCTCTCCGCAGCATCACACGAGTTTAATGCCACAGTATTATACACTCTTTGATTGACAACAGGCCTCTTTGCTTTGACCAAACATATATTTAGTTCTGCAATCATCGTATAAAACCTGTAACGCGACGCGTCATCTTATTTCCACAATATGTAATTACAATTTCAATCTAAAAGGCATTAGAAATTCAATTCCCATGACGAAGCAGTTCGACTCCGGCAGGTTTCTACGCAGTAAATTTCTTGTTTATTAATTACTGCGTTTCAAAACTCCAGCTGTGGTCAGGAAACATCCTAAAGCAGAAATCGTTCAAGCTTGACTTTTACTGCCAGAGGCATTCACCCTTTCCCTCGTTGGCATGCATGAGAAATAATCCAACACCGTCATGTATATTAATAAAAGAGAAAACAAGCCGTCCACCGAATCTTCAAGCAAATCACAAGCCACTACAATAATTAGAGCACACAAGCAGCAGAAACCAAACATATGATGATTCATGAGAACAACAGAGAGAAAATTATAGAGGGACGACGGGATCAAAACATTAATCACAATAAAAGCAACCACTTTATCTTCAGATAGGCTCTCATTTTCTGCTGGCAACTTTTTTTTTTTTTTTTTTTTTTGAAAAAAGGAGCGTTTATAAATCCTGGGTCAGATACTGAAGGCACCTAAATGTGTTTACAATATGTAGCCTATATAGAGTCAGCTGGTCTTTATCCGGGTAACAGGAATAAGCAATAAAACCAATGCTGGTGTTATTATATTAAAGGTCGAATCAGATCTACATTATAATCGTTTTAATAATCGGGTTAAACGTCCTAAAAACTAAACCGAGACTTTTTTTTGTCAGACATGATGAATAGTAGAGCTCGTTGGCCTCTCAGCACTGGGGATTCTCCAGTTTCCTCCCACAGTCTAAAAACATAGATCAAGGTCAATTGTATGCTTCAAATTGCCCTATCTAGAGCGTGTCAGTGTGAGTGAGTGTGTGCCCAGCGATAGATTGGCGCCCTGGCCTGTGTGTATCTGCCCAGCGCCCAAAACGTTTTTTCCTGGATGGACATGGGGAACACCATCGCGACCCTAATAGAGGAAAAAGTGGAAGATAATGGATGGATGGATGATGAATATTAAACTCATCTCATTTCATCTTCCGCTTAATCCTATACTAGGGTCGTTGGGGGTGTTCCTATGTCCATCCAGAGGAGAACGTTTGGAGCGGAGGACAACTACACTCAGGACAGCGAGCCAAACTAACGCTGGATACTCACTCACTCAGACAGACCGACAAAAAGTAGAGTAGCCAATTTACCTTGAATATATTATTTGCATGTCACTCCCAAAACACACCCATAAAAAATGAAAAGGATTAGTACATGCCTTTGCCTTCACAATAGCACACAGCGCTATTCCAGGTTCGATTCCCAATCTGGGTGGAGTTTCCATGTTCTCCCCGTGTCCGCGTGGGTTTCCTCCGGGTTCTCCGGTGTCGTCCCACAGCCCAAAAACAAAGGATCAAGCTCAATTAAATTCTCCAAATTGCCCCATATAGAGTGTGTGCGTGAGTGAGTGTGTGTCCAGCAAGAGATTGACATTATTTTCCTGGGTGTATCTGCCCAGCACCCGAAACGTTCTCCCCTGGATGGCTCTAATAGAGGATAAAGCGGAAGATACTAGGTGTTTAATATCACAAAAAAATGCATAAAAAAAGAGAATATATCAATTTAAAAACATTGAATTATATAATACAGACATTTAGACATTGATTTTTTGTTTATGGTTTTAGTATGAATGCAAAGACCGTCTGTGTGAACAGCTCCAGCCAAATGAGGGTGGATTAAAACTGACCTGAGGCATCTTTTTAATGGTTTGTCTCAAGACAGCACAGCTCTCCATGATCCAATCACACCCACATTTCAGTCCGTGGGTTTTGTTTTTAATGGTTTTTATATTCCGTGTAAATGCAGAATTTTATATACATTACTAACAATGGATGCATGAATACACAGCTCCACAGCTGGATGACTGGGACTGAGACGGCAACCTTAAGGTGATATTAGATCATTTGCTTATGAATTTCCATTTTCACCAGGCAGTAACTAAAGGGGAAAAGTGGATACAGATAGTTGGACCAGACTGACCTGATTTACAAATTCAGCAGCAGGCAAGGACGAGCATTCACCTGGAGCATCACTCACTCTCGTTATGACAAATGGAGTTGGCTGAATGGGCTGTAAGTCATGCCTTTTATTGCTTTTTTGTTTGCTAGTTCTGGCAGTGAATAATTGTGGAAAACAAGGGCCAACAGGACCTAAAATAGTGTTTCAATATCAACCTTTTCCAAACAGAACAAAAACAGTGTTCTAGGAATCGAATTATCTCTCCATTATCTTCTGCTTTATCCTCTATTAGGGTCGCGGTGGGGTTCCCCAGGCCCATCCAGGGGAGAACATTTTGGGAGCTGGGCAGATACACGTGGGTTTCCTCTAGGTTCTCCGGTTCCCTCCCACAGTCCAAAAAACATGGATCAAGGTCTATTGAATTCTCCAAATTGCCCCACATAGAGTGTGTCTGTGTGAATGAGTGAGTATCTGCCCAGCGATAGATTGGCGCCCTGTCCTGGGTGTGTCTGCCCAGCCCCTGGATGGGCATGGGGAACCCACGCCCCCACCCCGCGACCCTGGAAGAGGATTCAAATGGAAGATAATGATGTGCCCAGGTCATGGAGGTCTTTGCAATTTTTCTCATTAAATATAATTTGGTTTATTAAATAGCTTTCGATATTTATTTCAGTAAATGCTGAATGAGGAAATAATTCGAGGGCTCTTTTTTTTTCCATACATGTGGCTCCTGGCTTCACACGTTATTTTCCAACATTAAAACCACTGATAGTGAAGTCAATAACACTGGCCATCAAATAATAATAGAACCTGTCAAGTGGTGGGATACAGGAGGCACAAAGTGAGCAGTCAGTCTTGAAGTTGGTGCGTTGGAAGCAAGAAAAATAGTCAGGTGTAAAGAACTGTGCAAAACAAATACTGATAGCTAAAGGAATGGGTTGGAACCTGCTCCAAAACAGAGTCTTATAGAGGGTCTGCGATATTAGTACCCACCCAAAATGGTGAGAGGAATGAAAACTGATGAACCAGAGGCTGGGTTCTGCCCCAGTGCTCTCTGAAATGTGCCAGAAGAGAAGGCCAGTCTGTCCGGTTCGGTTCCCGAGATGAGCAGCTGCAACACGGGGTTTGCTGAAAAGCTTTATGCTTGCATTCACTGCAGAGGAACTTATTCATGATGCAGAAAGAACCAACTTTTCAATATGGCCACAGAACAGGAACCAGGGACTTTGGTAAAGCTGCTTAGTAAAATAAATATCATCTTAGCCAATCACATCGCAGCAACTCTGTGCATTAAGACATGTAAACATGATCTTTACAGGTTTACACCGATTATCAGAACATTAGAAAGAGGAAGAAGGTGATTTAAATGTGACCGTGTACATGACATGGAGGTTTCTTGATCTGCTGATCTACTGGAATTCACAATTATTTTTAATATTTACAGAGCACGGTCCAAAAAGAGAACACATCCAGTGTGACAGTTCTTTAGGAAAAATATCTTGTGCCAGAGATCAGAGATGAATGCTGGTTCCAGCTAACAAAGATAACAATAACACAAATAACCTCTTGTTTTAACTGAGCATCGCCGAATGCACAGAGGAAATACACAGGGCTCCGCCCCTCTCAGCTATGGAAAGGCAACCAAGATTTCAATTTGCATTAGATCAGCAAAATTGGAAAAATGCTGAAATGGATGCCATATTTATTCTGCCGCCATGTCACAAAACTCAAATGATCTAAACAGTCACCAAACCAAAAGGTCCAAGAACTACCCAAGTTTTATGTGGCAAACATCCAATAGGTGTGAGTGTACAATTAAACAATAAGGTAAGAAAGGGTCTGCATTCTCGCTAGATAAGAAGATTGCTAAAATAAAGCCTCTTGAGCCGCTTTTTGGAAATAAAAGTAAAAAGTATTTAAACCTCCACACATATACATGCGTGTGTGTGTGTGTGTGTGTGTGTATACACACACATACATACATATATATTATATACACACATTATATATATATATATATATATATACCCCCCCCCCCCCCCCCCCCCCCCCCCCCCCCCCCCCCCCCCCCCCCCCCCCCCCCCCCCCCCCCCCCCCCCCCCCCCCCCCCCCCCCCCCCCCCCCCCCGTTGCTCAGTTTCTGTCGCTCTGGGATACCATACTGACAGTGGTTTTAATGAGCTCAGCGCTGAGCTCTAAACTGCTCAAATACATATTCTGTAAAATATTTTAATACTTAATAATGAACTTTTTATTTAATAAATTTAATGAAAAAATGTCCTTTAATTGTAAACTGCTAACCTTCATCATGCCATGAGTGGAACTGGTTCAAATGGTTTGATTGACTTCTTTTAGCCAAGTTACTAAAGATCATTTACCAAACAGATTCCTGGTGCAGATCATAAAATCACGACCGGTACACAGATCTAAAATCTACTCAATCAAAAGTTTATTACGTAAAATAAACAGACAGTGGAGGGATAATCCTGACACTGCTACGTCTTTCTCTTTGGGTTGTTTGAAGTGTGAACGGTTTGGCTGACTGCTGTTTAATGATGCATGAAGGTCTTCATGGAGGTCGGCTTCCTCCTGGCTGTGTCCCTTTCCCTGCAGACTTCTAATTAAACCTAGCAGTGATAAGACTCCCTTCATGACACATGGCTGTGTTTTCAAATGATAACACATAATTGAAGGATTGCTGGTAGAAAATTCCATAACAACCGCTTTGCTGAAATCTCAGAAAAGTGAAAGGAGGTCGATACAGAAGGCAGCTGAGCCCAGCACGACATGTGGTGCCTTTAATGCCTTTTTTTTCCAACCACTATAATGACCATTTAAGGAGCATCGCCGGACTTATTGTGGCGTGCTGACAGCAAATCTAAGTTGGAAATCAAAGACAAGCAGGACCAGAGACAGGACTTTGGGGGAGATTGAAGCCACCTTTGCTCTTGGAACAGTGATTATTACTGAAAGCTGCTGTTTGCCTTCCGCGCGCTCAGTTACAAGCCGAGCTGTCTGAACCTGGCGGAAACTGCAGTTCATCTCAAAGTTGTAAAGTCCATCCACGCTCAGTAAAAATCCTGATGACACAGGCTGTTTTCGCAGGCTACCTCTGGCCTATTCCGGCAGGAACACAGTATGTGGGTGATGTATTGTTGTTGGCGTCTGAAGCAAAGCGAGTGCCTGGTGCATGACTGAAAGCAAGGAGAGAGGCCTCGGGTAAAGAGTGTGAACAGTGTGGAGGGAGACAAGAAGTTCTTTGCACAACCAGATTATAGCTTGTGAAGTATGCATAGTAATCATAGTAAAATAATAATGCTAATAATAATAATAATAATAGGGGCAGCATGGTGGCTTAGTGGTTAGCACGTTCGCCTCTCAGCACTAGGGATTCTCGGTTCGAATCCCAATCTGGGTGGAGTTTCCATGTTCTCCCCTTGTCCGTGTGGGCTTCCTCCGGTTTCCTCCCACAGTCCAAAAACATGAATCAAGGTCACCTGAATTCTTCAAATTGCCCTATATAGAGTGTGAATGTGTGAGCGAGTGTGTGCCCAGCAATGGATTGGCAGATTGTATCTGCCCAGCCCCTGAAACGTTCTCTCCTGGATGGGCATGGGGAACCCACCCGTGACCTTAATAGGGCATAAAGAGGAAGGTAATTGATGGATGTATAATAATAATAATAATAATAATAATAATAATAATAATATGCCCAGCGATGGATTGGCGCCCTGTCCTGGGTCTATCTGCCCAGCGCCCGAGACGTTCTCCCCTGGATGGGCATGGGGAACCCCACCGTGACCCTAATAGAGGATAAGCGGGAGATAATGAATGAATGAATGAATGAATAATAATAATAATAATAATAATAATAATAATATCACATGTGCAACATACAAACACAATGCCACATGCACGCCAGATTATAGTCACTGCAAGGACCTTCCACTATCTGCTACTGGATTCCTATCCATCTACATTTATATCTACATTACATTCAGCAGACGTTTGTATCGACTTACAAGGCAAGCACAGGGTCGGCCACAGCATCCCTGGAGCAGTGAGGGTTAGGGGTCTTGTCTAATCTTCGGTGGACCTGGGATTTGAACCCACAACCTTCAGATTGATAGCTAAACACCCCAAGCACTGAGCTACCACACCCTATAAACCTGTAATATATATTTTATATATATCTGCCTACTGTGCTTATACATTTAAACACAAACACACACTGAATGAAAGTGAGCACACGTCCTCAGAGTGGTGGTCAGTCCCGCACATGGCGCTACGGGAGCAATTAGGGTTAGATGCCTTGCCCAAGGGCACTTCAGCCATGGTACTTGAGGTACCATGGGACCGGAAATTGAACCGGAGACCTGAAGGGTCATAAGGCTGATTCCTTAACCATAAACCAATCTATTGCTGGGCACACACTCACTTACACATACACACTATATAGGGGCAATTTAGAGCAGCCAATTCTTATTAAATCTATGTTTTTGGACTGTGGGAGGAAACCGGAGAACCCAAAGGAAACCCATGCAGACACGGGGAGAACATGTAAAGCTTATTTTTCTGATTTCACTTAACACAGATCTATCCATTCGAGTAAATTTAGATACAGGTCTGCGTCATCTTTCCTTGCACAAAGATTTGTTGTGTGTCTGTTTATGCATTACACAGCTTATGATTTTTATTATTACAGTTTGAGAGTTTTTTGGTTTTGGAGTTGCCAAAAGCACTTTGAAAATGTTTTGTGATCAGATAAGAGGAACTTTCTGAACTAAACGTCAAGAAGTATGTTGGCAAAAACCAAATACATCTCAGAACGCATGCTGCTAAAAATACACCACATCTAAAGGAAAGACGGATGGTGGTAACGTCGGGTTACTGGGTCATTTCTCTGCAGCAGGAACTTGGCAGTTGGTTAAAATTGAAAAGGAAATTGATACTGTGAAGTATACACAATATTAAAGGAAAACTTGACCCGTTGCTATGGTAATGAGACGATTACAGATTCGAATGGTATGATTAATTTCTAAGAAATAATCTGAATTATATGATTATGCAATAATCAAAAACAACGCAGGGCTTTTGCTGAATATTAACTCAAAATGTTACATTGTTTTGTGAAAAAGCAAAATAAAAAAAACTTAAAGAACACATTCATATCTATTTAAAAGAAAACTTTTTTTTTTCCTTTAGGGACGAAGTTAACAGACACGTGAGCTGCAAGTGTAACTTTATTTTTGTTGTAACTTGTTTTTAAACCCCTTTTTCTTATGAATAAGGATTTTAAGTTGCTCTTACTATAAATTAACATTTGTAATCACAATTGCAAAAACGATTAATTGTCTCATTCCTTATTTGATTATACATATACATACATATATATATATATATATATATATATATATATATATATATATATATATATATATATATATATATATATATGATTTTAGCCAAGAATCTGACCTGGCCACTAGGTGCCACTACGTTGTTTATATGTTTATTCATTAAGAATTGATGTTGTGCATCTGTAATGTAATTATACCCCAACCCCAACCCATTTATATCAAAGGGACGCCAGTGGAGCGTGTGAACAGCTTCAAGTTCCTAGGTGTACACATCTCTGAGGATCTCACCTGGATGACCGGCTGCTCCAATCTGGTCAAGAAGGCACATCAGCGCCTGTTCTTTCTGAGGACTCTGAGGAAGAACCATCTGTGCTCAGACATTCTGGTGAGCTTCTACCGCTGCACTATTGGGAGCATCTTGACCAGCTGCATTACAGTTTGGTACGGGTCCTGCTATGTGTCAGACCGGAAAGCCTGCAGAGGGTGGTGAAAGCCGCCCAGCGCATCACCAGATCACCACTTCCTGCCATAGAGGACATCTACATGAAGCAGTGTCTGAAAAGGTCTGGAAAAATACTCAAAGGACCCAGTCCCCCTGCAAACGGACTCTTTTCTCTTCTGCACTCTAACAGGCGCTACGGGAGCTTACGGACTAAGACCACCAGGTAACGGAACAGCTAGCTAACCACTAAGCCACCGTTCCGAGTTCTGATCAATTACTTTAAGCCAAATTATTAGATTTTTTTTTATTAAATAATTTCCAAAACTGGCGGCACGGTGGCTTAGTGGTTAGCACGACCGCCTCTCAGCACTAGGGATTCCCAGTTCGAATCCCAATCTGGGAGGAGTTTCCATGTTCTCCCCATGTCCGCGTGGGTTTCCTCCAGGTTCTCCGGTTTCCTCCCACAGTCCAAAAATATGGATCAAGTCAACTGAATTCTCCAAATTGCCCCATATAGAGTGTGTCTGTGTGAGTGAGTGTGTGCCCAGTGATAGATTGGCGCCCTGTCCTGGGTGTATCTGCTCAGCGCCCGAAACGTTCTCCCCTGAATGGGCATGGGGAACCCCACTGTAACCCTAATATAGAATAAAGCGGAAGATAATGAATGAATGAATGTATTTTTAAAACTCTTTTTTTCTATTTACGTGAATGTTATAATCGATAAATACACTTTTGCAATTCAAAGATAAAAATAAAAACCTTAAATGAATGTTAAATAGTAAATGTCATCCAATAGTTTTGAAGCCCTCACTGAAGAGTTTAAATGGAGGCTGCAGGATAAAGCTCTCAGAATGTCAGAGGACAGCATTTAGACAACATGCTTGACACATAAATCAAAATCAATAACACTTACTGAAGTGAAAAGCTAATGTGTGTATTTACGGTCAATACAGGGACGAAGGAAACATGTGTGTGTGTCCAACAGTGACAACGAGGTGTATAAATTTCAAGCAGCACTTCTGCATATGATCCACCTTTATACACAACAAAATTACTACAACATCAGCATCACTGCAGTACTTAGAAATATTCACCACCTAAAAAATACCTGGTCTGTGATGGTCTTACTGAAGTCCTGACCAATGACCAACAAAGTGAAGGAGACTAATCAAGCAAAGGTGCGGTAGCTCAGTGGTCAGGGCATCGGGCTTTTAATCTGAAGGTTGGGGGTTCAAATCCCAGGTCCACTGCAGTTACCAATGTGGGTCCTTGAGCAAGACCCTTAACACTGGCTTTGAAATTCTGAGGACAACTGCCCCCCCTTTTTAAACCATTAAGGGGTCATCAGGTAACTATTCATAAAGACCTACAGCCCACCCACCCCTTCTGCCTCACAGGTGAAATGCTAAAAGCTGAATTCAAAGGTAAATTCCCTTAAATCCTCATTGCTCCAGGGATGTTGTGATTAACCCTGTGCTCACCTTGCAAGTCGCTTTGGATTAAAGCATCTGCTAAATGACTAAATGTAAATGTAAATGCTTGTCATTATAGAACTACAAAGAGCCTATACACAGTATTACCAAAACATTTCACTCTCCTGCCTTCACAGACATATAAACTTAAGTTGTATTCCATTCCCAATCCAGAGGATTTAATATGATGCCACTATCTCTTCAGCTATAACAGCTTCACCTCCTCTAGAAAGGCTTTCTACAATGTTTAAGAGGCGTTGGAACTTATTGACGTTTTTTTTGTCCACAAGAACTTTCGTTAGATCAGACACTGAAGCATGAAAAGGTCTGGCTCACAGTCTTCACTCTAATTCATCCCAAAGGTGTTCTATCAGGTTGAGATCAGAAGGGTACTCTGTTCAGTTCAGTCAAGTTCTTTCACACCCAACTCAATCATCCATGTCTTTCTGGGCGTCGCCTTGTGCACTGGTATACAGTCATGTTGGAACAGAAAGGGGCCATCCCTAAACTGTTTCCACCAAATTGGAAGCATCAAATGGTCTAAAATCTCTTCACTTTTTACTGGAACTAACCTAATTCCTGAGGTAAAAAAAGAAAAAAAAACCTCCCATAAGCCCACCAAGCCTCCACACTCCACCAAACTGTGGACAAAGCATTCAGACAAGTTCTGTTCTCCTGGCAACCACCAAACCCAGATTCATCCATCAGATTAATTTATCACTCCAGAGAACACGTCTTCAAACTGCTCTAGAGTTCATTGGTGGTGTGCTTTACACCGCTGCATCCAACACTTTGCACTTGGTGAAGTTAAGCTTGGATGCAGCTGCTCAGTCTTGGAAACCCATTGAGAAAGTTTGGAAGTTGATTGGGATTGTCGTTTTACACGATCCAACACTTGGTAGCTAAATTGCTGTAATTTCCAATTACTTTTACTTTGTTGTAATACCACTCACCGTTAAATACGAAATATGTAGCAGCAAGAAAATTTCACGACTAAACTTGCTACCCAGGTGGCATCCCATCCCAGTACCAGCTCCTAAGAGAGATACATTCTTTCCCTCATGTTTGTAGAAGCAGTCTGTCAACAGGCTTGATTTTAGGCACCTGCAGCCATGTAAGTGATTAAAACACCTGAATTTGGTGATCTAGATAAGTAACCAAATGTTTTTAGGCAATATAGTGTATATGGGAGATATATAGATGGATAAAATAAATATTTTGCATTATAACAAGACATCATTTAGGTGTTTCTCTACTGGATTTTGAAACTAGTTATCCATAACCATTGAGGCGGGGCCTGTTGTCAATTCTCATGACTAATTTTATTGCAAAATGTAACTGAGTCTTAAAAATGTGTTCTCTATTTCAGAACACTCTGTCTTTCCTGGGCTGCTGCCTACACAGAAACTGCTGAATAAGTAAACATATTTTTGATGATGAAACGCAGGATTAAATAGCAATTTTTCCGGCAGATGCAGTGAAAAGGAAAAAAATCTATTATCAATTAGATGATGCGGCTCCATTTAACCAAATTAGAAAGTTTTTAATGAATCACATTAAACAGGAGCAGGAGTCATTTTCCTAAAAAGATCATAAAAGTTCGACTTTTAAGCACATTAGTCACCAAAATTATTATATATTATGTGTAATTTTTAAGGATTTACTGTTTTATTTATAGGTCATGTGACAGCATCATTTCCCATCTGCACCACTTACTTTAAGGCTGTCAATTTATATAATGTTAAAAATGCTGACTGCCCAACTATGCTGTATTATTGCTGTTATTAAAAAAAAAAAATTTATATTATTATTTTATATAAAAATTATATATATATATATATATATATATATATATATATATATATATATATANATATATATATATATATATATATATATATATATATATATATATATATATATATATATATATATATATATATATATATATATATATATATATATATATATATATATATATATATATATGGTGTCTCGTATGACCAAGCTGCAATCACACTCACTCACTCATTTTCTTTAGGAAATGCATCTTTCTAGTTCAGGATTGGTATTCAGGTTTAATCTGGTCCATCATCATCATCATCATCACTGCATTTTAGTGAGGTAAACTGTCATGGTATGTGTATTACACATACAAAGACCTGCTCTCTAACGAGTGTTTTGCATATTTCATTAACAACATGAAATGTTTTCTATTAAAAGGCTGGAAAAGCATGCAGAGCTTTTAAGTACATACGAGCAGGGTGCACAGGCAGGAGCCGTTTGCTGCTAATTTTAAGTCATCTTCGGCTCAGTAAATAAATCATTAAACATGTCTAAAAGAACAAGACTCATCTTTCAGGCAACAAGGGGCCCACAGTAGTCGAGCTTCTGTAATGAGACAGTGAGGAAGTGCAAGTGGGTACAAAGAATAAATTCACATACTGCTGTATATGTGTATAAAAAAAACAGATGTGTATATGTGTATAAAAAAAAAACCAGATGTGTATATGTGTATAAACACATAAGCATGAAGAAGCACCTGCAACTACTCTGACCAGAAAGCAGCATTTCAAGCCCATCAGCATATGCTTTACTTAAAAATTCCCGAAAATCCCTCTGTTTTAGCTACACATACTGATCAGCTCCAGCCCGGAGGTAAAAACCGAACATTCAAACAACAGTTCAAAAGGCTGTTCTGGCCCATTTGAAATTGCTTTGTAACATCGTTCAAAAGCATGCAACATAATTTAATTTCAAGCTAAAATGCTTTAAAAGGCAAATGTCAGTAAACTGGGCCAAAGGGTCCTTTTGTAGTTTCAGGTCTTTCAAATACATCAGTTGGAACATATTTTCCTTGCACAATAAAATAAAGGGCAATCTATAACCTCCTTAGTTTTTCTGTAGTATGATGTAAGCATCAAAAAAATCAGCTTTGATGAATTTACAGTATAGCTGGTTTTCTCTATAACTTCTGACTTGTGATGTTCTCATTTGTAAGTCGCTTTGGATAAAACTGTCTGTTAAATGACTAAATGTAAACGTAAATGTAAGAATGACATATTGTAATTCAATGTATTAAAATAATTTAATTATCAATTGTATTTAATTTTGGCTGCATTTTAATTAGGTAACTGATCACAATGACCATTTATGTATTCAAACATTTATTCATTTATTTATTTATTATCCCCAGCCTAATCATCTATTAGGGTCACGGGGTGGGGAGGGTGGGGGGGGGGGGCACACGTAACGGGTGCTGGGCAGATAACCCCAGGACAGTGGCGCCAATCGATCTCTGAGCACACACTCACTCACTCACTCACACATACTGATTACAGTGGGTTGCAAAAGTATTCATACCCCTTGAACTTTGCCATATTTTGTCACATTACAACCACAAACATAAATATATTTCACTGGAATTTAATGTGAAAGACCAACACAAAGTGGTATACAATTGTGAAGTGGAATGAAAGTTATACATGAATCAACAATTTTTTTACAAATAAAAAACTGAAAAGTGCGATGTGCAAAATTATTCAGCCCCCTTTTCCCTGAGTGCAACCAAT
>JAFMOD010000754.1:1024604-1051435 GCA_019802435.1 Corydoras maculifer
GCTGAATAATTTTGCACATCGCACTTTTCAGTTTTTTATTTGTAAAAAAATTGTTGATTCATGTATAACTTTCATTCCACTTCACAATTGTATACCACTTTGTGTTGGTCTTTCACATTAAATTCCAGTGAAATATATTTATGTTTGTGGTTGTAATGTGACAAAATATGGAAAAGTTCAAGGGGTATGAATACTTTTGCAACCCACTGTATATAATAAAGAATATACAACTACAACTGTAAATATAATATAAAATATTTAACTATATATATATATATATATATATATATATATATATATATATATATATATATATATATATATATATATATATATATATTAATATATAAATTATTATTATTATATAAATATTATATACATATAAGCGGTACATGTAAGATGAAGTATATAGATGACAATTATTTGAAAATAATTATTATTGTAATAAAATGATACGTTATATTAGAGTTGATCAATTGATCTTAAATTAGTTTATTGTGTTCATGCTTTTTGAATTTGGGTTAAATAAAATTTGGGAAGCCAAAAAGTCAAGACAAACATATTGAAATTCATAAAATATGACTTATAAATCTTTACAACAAATTTGTAGGACTGAGAACTGAAGACAGACATCAGAATCTCAAACTGGTTCTTTAATAAAACACAACAACAAATGCTCCAGTGCATTGTGACATGTGTCATGTGATGTATGTCTGTGAATAAAGCCCGTCCCTGTGCTTGAAAAATCCTGTCTCTGGTCTCTATTGTATTATTATGTGATACACACTTAATCCACTTTTTCAGTGGACGCGATCGGTCACATTTCAGTCTCTTTTGCGACATCTGAGGCTCTCTCTCTCGCTGTCTCTGTCCCTTAAAGCCTTTTCCAGTTTAGTCTTTTCCATCCTGCACAGAGGCTGCATTCAAAATCACAGGTAGCTGATGGGGGTAGTAGGCTATTTGAAAATGTGAGTATGTAGTAACCATGCAACACCCGATACATCCGCTATTTTGTCCATCCATCCATTATCTTTCTCCTTATCCTCTATTAGGGTCGCGAATGTTTCTATTAGGAGAGAACGTTTCGGGCGTTGGGAAGATACACCCAGGACGGGGCACCAATCCATCGCTGGGCACATACTCACTCACACAGAAACACTCTATATGGGGTAATTTGGAGAATTCAATTGACTTGATCCATGTTTTTGGACTGTGGGAGGAAACCGGAGAACCCAGAGTAAACCCACGCGGACACGGGGAAAACATGGAAACTCCACCCAGATGGGAACTCGAACCAGGAGTCCCCATAGCTGAGAGGCAAACGTGCTAACCACTAAGCCACTGTGCCGCCCTCTGCTTTAATATATCATAGAATAAAAGAGGGTGAAAGAGGAGTAATAATGTTTTTAATAATGTTTTAATTCGGGTTGCTAGCCCGTCGACTCGATTAAAGCAATCTGAGATTCAGCATAAAGCAAAGCCAACAGCGGAACGTTACTAGACTCACAAGACGCAGTCCTGAGATAATGGCCGCATCTAAAGCCTTATTGTAATTGTGTCGATTAGGATTTAATAAGTTGAAAGATGCTTATTGTTCAGCAAAAGGAAACTTAGCCCCTTAGCACCAACTGCGCACCCATCACCTTTCCTCGGTTCTCAGCTGCCACAGTAATGCAGGTCATTATGCAGCAGATTACTTTATTTTCATCTCATTATCAGAGTGTCTGCAGGGCTCCTGTCTCTGCACTTGCTTTGGAAGATTACCTTTCTGTTCTCTTTCCTGTATTAAAGGCACCCGGGTCCCTCTGCTCTATTGGGAACCTGTTGTGAGTAGGATATTTACTCAGGACACAAAGACCTCAGAACATTACCACTGCAGCCGAACATAGCAGCGTTCTATCTGAACTCCATGTGATTAAATTGATTATTGATTAAAATCAATACAGCATCACAAATGGCACAAAGCATGCAAATCTTACATCTCTAATTACGAAAAGCACGTTCACCTCTCAGTGCTCGGGAAACAGGTTCGAATCCCAATCGGGGTGGAAATTCCATGTTCTTCCTGTTTTCTCCCTGTTCTTCGGTTTCCTCCCACAATCCCAAAAACATGGATTCAAGGTAAATTGAATGCTTTAAAATAGATCTTTAAATTTGTTGGCGGGCGGCACGGTGGCTTAGTGGTTAGCATGTTCTCCTCTCAGCGCTAGGGATTCCCGGTTCGAATCCCCATCTGAGTGGAGTTTCCATGTTCTCCCCGTGTCCGTGTGGCTTTTCTCTGGTTTCCTGCCACAGTCCAAAAGCATGGTTGAAGGTTAACTGAATTCTCCAAATTGCCCCATATAGAGTGTGTCTGTGTGAGTCTGTGTGCCCAGCGACAGATTCACACCCTGTATATATGTAATGTAATGTAATGTAAAAGTTTTGTTCTCATTTTCTCTCCTTCTGCTGCTTATTTATACATTTATATCAATTTTGTGCACACTTTAACAATGTTTTTTACTTCCATAAAAACGTTTTAACTACTTGCAATGAAATTTCATTCTTTCATTTCATTTCATTCTGTGTACACTCTTGCATTAAGAATGACAATAAAGCTTGTGGAAGTGTAATAATAAACCTTATTGCAAGTCTAAATTGCCCCATATACTTTGTGTGTGTGTGCCCAGGGATAGATTGGCATCCTGTCCTTGGTGTATCTGCCCAGCGCCTAAAACGTTCTGGATGGCCATGGGGAACCCCCCCCACGACTTTAGTGGAGTGAATGAATAATTAGGAAAAGTGGCTTTTTTTTTTTTTTTTTTTTACTAATTATCTTTAAATACAGTGGTTCTGACAATTACACACTGAAATCTAGAAAAAGAACTGAATACATGAAATTAAAGATATTCATTTTTATGATATACCCAGTCAGGGTGTGAAGCACATGCTCACATGGCACTGCTGATCATATTAGTCATTAACATTTGTTCTAAATTTGCCTTTCAGATCAGAACACTAATGGCAGAGAGATATTCAATTAAAGCATTAAACATCTATTCTTGTGATGCATTGCCAGCTGGACACACTGTGATTATAGACTGAGCTCGCATGTCAATTAAAAACCACGGCAGACAAAACAGGATCACAGAAACGGGCTTCGGTTCCACGATCACACCCCTGCCTCTTACTGATTACAGTTGGGTAACGTTCCAAACTATACGGACAACCATCTGCTTACATAACACGGCCAAGAAATGTATTTCCCATGCTTTAAAAGCTCAAAGTTTACTATATTTACAGCATTTATACTATATAAACAAAAAGTATTACCTGACAATGTAATCTTCCTACCTAGAAGTTGATTGGCTGACACAGAGCCCTGACCTCAGCCCTTTCAAACACCTTAGGGATGAATAAGAATAGAGAGTGTAAGTCTGCCCCTTTAACCCAACATCAGTTTTTGACCTCAGGTGTAAACGGTCACGTACATTTCTATAGATAGCAGTTATTTGCAACAGTGAGTTGTATTAAGGCATTGGTTTACAATTTTTTCAATATACAACCCTAAAGGTTAAGCCAGTGTAACAGTAAGAAATCAAAGAAAAACTCCCTAAAAGTTGTTAAAATTGATTGAATAATGGTTCTGGTTCTCAGAAACCAGTGGCGGGCCATGCTTTTCACACCTAGGCCTTCAATGCTCTATCTGAATAAATCCACCTGTCAATAACTATTTTTGGCCAATAAAAACATCTTATTATGCAGAGATGCAGTGTGAAGAGCAGTTCCATCACAAATAAATAATTCCTGTAGCCAGAATAAATGCCTTTTCTTAAGAAACAAACCCGAGGTGCACAAATCTGCACTGTAGCTGCGGAAAGAATACTATAACCACAGCTGCGACACAGAAAACTTCCCCAACAATAACCTCATAAAACTCAGATTAAATCCTAATTATTTGAACAAAATCCATCCTTAATCAGTTCCATCGTGATGTCCCTTTCTATTGGCATCGAAGTTGCCAAGAAAGTCGAGTTGGATTTCTAACATAAGTCTTAATTTATTTAAAATAAAGTGGAGCCGCTACTCCTCCGCATCGAAAGGAGCCAGTTGAGGTGGTTCGGGCATCTGGTAAGGATGCCTCCTGGGCGCCTTCCTAGGGAGGTGTTCCAGGCAAGTCCAGATGGAAGGAGACCCCGGGGAAGACCCAGGACACGATGGAGGGATTACATCTCTCAGCTGGGTCTGGGAATGCCTCGGGGTTCCCCAGTCGAGCTGGTGGAGGTGGCTGGGGCAAGGGAGGTCTGGGTCTCCCTACTTCGGTTGCTGCCCCCGTGACCCAAACCCCGGACCAGTGGAAGATAATGGATAGATGGAAGTTTTAATTTACTAAAAATTTCTGGCCGAAGCGGTAAACTCCCTGAATATCCAATCAGAGGGAGTGAATACGCTGACACCTGCTAGAGAGCCTTGGAGTCGCCAACTCAAAACCTGATGTGTTGAAGCAAAAGGTTGCTCAACAATTATTTGAAGATACCGGGCCACAGAACAGATTAAAAAGGCCTTAAGTAAGTTATTTCACCCTGGCAACATATGATGCTGAAATGCAGACAGACAATTTGAAATAACATAATAAGAATTCATGGCAAAATAGTTTGTTTGGGGGTGTTCTAATCTTAGTGTATAACTTTATTATATGAACTGAATGAATTTATTATTCATTCATTATCTTCTGCTTAATCCTTCTTGCTTAATCTTGCCCATCCAGGGAAGAATATTTTGGGCCTTGGGCAGATACACCCAGGACAGGGTGCTAGTATATTGCTGGGCGCACACTTACTCACACAATATATGGGGCAATTTACAGCATTCAATCTACCTTGAACCTATGTTTTTGGACTGTGGGAGAAAACCCACGTGGACATGGGAAGAACATGGAATCTCCACCCAGCATTGTGTGGTGAACATGCTAACCACTAATCCACCGTGCCAGGCTCTATTTATTATTATTTAATTAATAATTAATTAATTATTATTAATTTGGTGGTTGGGCAGCACGGTGGCTTAGTGGTTAGCACGTTCTCCTCTCAGCCCTAGGGATTCCCGGTTCGAATCCCAATCTGGGTGGAGTTTCCATGTTCTCCCCGTGTCCGTGTGGGTTTCCTCCGACAGTCCAAAAACATGAATCAAGTCTATTGAATTCTTCAATTTGCCCCATATACAGTGTGTCTGTGTGAGTGAGAGTGTGCCCACCGTCCTATATTGGCATCCTGTCCTGGGTGTATCTGCCCAGCGCCCGAGACGTTCTCCCCTGGATGGGCATGGAGAACCCCCCACCCCCCCGTGACCCTAATAGATGATAAAGCAGAAGATAATAGATGGATATTTGATGGTTCTTATATTGTGTTTTTGTGCTCTGTTTAGCTTCTGTGAGGTATCCTTAAGTTTTTGAAAGGTGTCATGAATAAAATGTATTATAATTATAAATATATTTAACATCATTCTGTAATTCAGATATATTTTTTAGGCCTTTAGAGATAACCTCGCAGCCTTGGCAGCCTGCCACTGCCACTGACAGAAACGGTGGTGATGACCTTACATATGTTCCTTTGAAAGAATGTCTATTTTAAAATCTAATACTAAAAAAAATAAATCTAATAAAAAAAAATAAGAAGAAGAAAAAGAAATAAAAGATGTTACAGCTGCAAACAACTTCATAGGATAATAAGATATCATAAAACCTTGGGTAATGTGTAAATGCCCCAAAACTTGTGTATATAGTGTATCTGGAGTCAGCACACTCCACACAATATATGGAAAGGGCAACAAGCTGCTTCCACAATGCTGTAATTATCCAAAATGTTTGTAACTGTAGCTAATAAACTGTTTAATATTAACTGCATTCTTCTCACAATACGTGTCAGTATTATACTGTTATTTTATTCTATTCATAAATCATTTTTATACAACAATTATTTTAAATCTATTTTCTGTTCTCTGCCAAACTCTGATTTCACAGCGCTTGTTGTGTACAGTACTGTGCCCAATAATTTTGCCACTGGCTGCACATTCACCATATTTCACAACAATAGCATTGTTTAACACAGTAAACAGTTTGGCTTAATCATATTCATATATTCAAGCTTTAACAATCAGGAAATAACAATATTCCATTACAGCAAATTTAAAATGCATCTTAAATTAAGGGGTGGCGAGTTATAAACACCAAGGCTTTTTTTTCTTGCTATGGAAAGGAGAAGAAGAATCGGTTTTCAAGTGCACTTTGCATACTCATGAAATCAGTGAGCAGACCTGGCATGATTACGGAAAGATCTGACCTTCAATGACTGAGCACAGCTATTACAGCATAATAAAACAGAAAAAAAAATGTGTCAACCTTTAAATTACCTGGATTTATACATGAATTATTCATCGAAAGCACTTTGATTTAAATCTGCAAAAAGTAATGCTGCCAAACTATTATCAACTGAGCCACATGAGCAAAGAAACATTTACATGTGAATTTAACTTTTAATCTTGTTTTAGAAATATAAACGTTTTTGTTAATGAGTAAAATTCTTTATTTTTCAACTGGTTATACTTATAAAGAAATGACGGGCACTTCATCACCGGAAAGCGTTTTAAGTTGTGTTATTATTGTGTTCGAGCACCAGTGGTTTGCGATAGAGAGTTTTCTGACACTAACACTAGGCAGTATGACAGGAGATTGTACTTTAACAAGCCTTGATAGTCTAAAAATTGCTTTGTAACCCCCAACGATTCAATGGAACTCCATACTAAACAAAATGTGTTTGCTGAACGCCATTTGTTAAAACCTTTAAAGTAGGAGTGCAATTCAGACTTTGTAAAGCAAATTCCATCCATCCATTATCTTCCGCTTTATCCTCTACTAGAGTCGCAGGGGGGTTCCACATGCCCATGCAGAGGTAAACGTCTTAGGCGCTGGGCAGCACACCAAGGACAGGGCGCCAATCTATTGTTGGGCACACACTCACTCACAAAGACACACTCTATATGGGGCAATTTGGACTGTGGGAGGAAACCAGAGAACCCGGAGGAAACCCACGCGGACACAGTGAGAAAATGGAAACTTCACCCAGATTGGGATTCGAACCGGGAATCCCTAGCGCTGAGAGGCGAACATGCCACTAAGCCACCTTGCTGCCCTTTCAATCAATATTTTATCCTTAATTAATGTGTGTGGAAAACACACACAACAAGCGTGGCATGGTGGCTTAGTGGTTAGCATGTTCTCCTCACAGCGTTAGGGTTCCCGGTCCGAATCCCAATCTGGGTGGAGTTTTCATGTTCTCTCCGTGTCCGTGTGGGTTTCCTCCGGGTTCTCCGGTTTCCTCCCACAGTCCAACAACATGGACCAAGGTCAATTGAATTCTCAAATTGCCCCATATAGAGTGTGTGTGTGAGTGAGTGTATCTGCCCAGCACCTAAAACATTCTCCCCTGCATGGGCCCTCCCCCCAGAGGATAAAGCGGAAGATAATGGATGGACACACACAACAATTTAATTCGTGATTTGAAGTCAGTCTGCATTACATTGGTTTGTGTGGTCGTCAATTAGATAGATAGAATACTTTATTTATCCTGAAGGAAATGTAGTAAAAACAAAAGTAATAAAAACAAAAAGAATAAATAAAATGTACAACAGAGAAAGAAATAAGTAGAAAAAGCTGAAGAGTAAAACTAAATAAGTTCCTGAAAATCGTTTTTGGGGATGGAGGTCTTTTACGGAACAGTATTGTGTAAGGAAATGGGGCGTGGCAGAGAAGTGTGTAAGGTTGGTGTAGGATATGTATACGGACAGTATGACAGCAGGGAGATGTGCAGTTGGTAAGACAGATGGGTTAAAAGTGGAGGTGGGGCTGCATCAAGGGTCAGCTCTTAGTCCTTTCTTGTTTGCAATGGTCATGGACAGGTTGACAGACGAGATTAGGCAGAAGTCTCCATGACATTTTGATCTGTGGTGAGTGTAGGAAGCAGGTCAATGGGTGCTTGGAGAGATGAAGGTGGGTAGTGGAGAGAAGCGGAATGACTATTAGCAAAATAAAACTCAGCACATGTGAGTGAATGAGGGGGAGGACGCCGGAAAGGTTCATTTGCATGAGGTTGAGGTGAAGACAGAATGAGCTTAAATACTTGTGGTCGAACATATAAATTAGTAGAAAATGGAGTTGAGAGAACAAGCAGGGTGCTGTGAATGCCACAAACCCACAGGAAGACTAAACGAATTGGGTTGGAAACGAATGATGGAGGCAGGAAGACGTCCAGCTCTCCCCCATGAAGTGAGATGTTTCAGTTTATACAGGCTGCATAAGTTCCTTAGTGGATGAGCTTGCAGGTACGTTAATTACCATCCATTGCTATTGGCCCCACCCCCCTCCGGCCACAGTTATACATATTCATTCATTCATTATCTTCCGCTTATCCTCTATTAGGGTCGCGGTGGGGTTCCCCATGCCCATCCAGGGGAGAACGTCTCGGGCGCTGGGCAGACAGACCCAGGACAGGGCGCCAATCCATCGCTGGGCACACACTCACTCACACACACACACTCTAAATTGGGCAATTTTTGAGAATTCAATTAACTTGATCCATGTTTTTGGACTGTGGGAGGAAACCGGAGAACCCGGAGCAAACCCACGCAGACACGGGGAGAACATGGAAACTCCACCCAGATGGGGATTCGAACCGGGAATCCCCAGCGCTGAGAGGCGAATGTGCTAACCACTAAGCCACCGTGCCGCCCCAGTTATACATATATATGGTGAAATGTAAGCAATTTGTGATGTGATTTATAAACATGGCAGGTGGCTCAGTGGTTAGCACGTTCGCCTCTCAGCACTAGGGATTCCAGGTTCGAATCCCAATCTGGGTGAGTTTCCATGTTCTCCCCGTGTCTGCGTGGGTTTCCTCCGGGTTCTCCAGTTTCCTCCCACAGTCCAAAAACATGGATCAAGTCAATTGAATTCTCCAAATTGCCCCATGTAGAGTGTGTTTGTGTGTGTGTCTGTGTGAGTGTGCCCAGTGATAGATTGGCACCCTCACCTGGGTGTATCTGCCCAGCGCCCAAGACGTTCTCCGCTGCATGGGCATGGGGTGGAAGATGATGGTGGATGGAGGGATAATAAACATGGCTGTATGCACTTATTAAAAACAGTAAAAATACTGCGTGCATGTTTAATACGGTGTTTAATGAAGACCCCATTATGCTGTCCTCTTCATGTGGTGGCAAAATATTACTAACTAGGAAACGGTCAGCTCAACAAACCTCCAGTACATCACATGAATAACAATTAAATCAATACAATTACATCAGAGCTCAATGACCCTTTGTCCATTTAAAGTTTAGGGCTAATAACTTGGCCGTCACAACTGATCGAGACCTCTTATTTTTCTTGGAAAAACCAACAACAACATAGTCGTATTGGACTGCCTTCTTACCCAAGTAATTTTATCAAGACATTTACATTCCTTTAATGATGGAAACCGTGTTGGTCTGGTCTATAAATCAAGATAAAAGGAACTTTCAGGTCATCATAGCAGCACTCTGGCATAAATGTATGCAGAGCTAAAATCAAGTGGAAAAAGCTTCAAAGAAACACATGGCATGTGGTTAGAAGAGTCATGACATCATAGTTGAAAATCAAAAAGAATTCTGCATACAGCAGCATGTGGGGAGCTGGCACCACTGACTATAAAGTCTATGGGGGTGGGGGTCGCCCATGTGTGCACATGATTGGTTATTAGTGTAATAGTAGGCACTAAGTGGCACACAGAAGGGGAGTGGGGGAGAACACACGTTTACTAAAGAAAAAAAAAATGTAGGTTTAGTCAAATTAGTGTTCTGAGATACTGTGTATAGATGAGCGTTATCTCGAAAATATGAAAAATAAGCATTTTATTTAGACATCGAGTGTTCATTTAAAAGTTTAAATATTTTTATCATTGTGTCAAATTATTCCATGTATAATTCCGGTCACTGACCAAAAATTAACCCCCTACTTGAGTTTGATTTATTATTATTATTACTATTATTTGATCTAATATGTTTAAGCCTGGGCGGCACAGTGGCTTAGTGTTTAACATGTTCTCCTCTCAGCGCAAGTGATTCCCGGTTGAGTCCCAATCTTGGTGGAGTTTCCATGTTATCCCCGTGTCTGCGAGGGTTTCCTCCGGGTTCTCCGGTTTCCTCCCGCAGTCCAAAATCAAGGATCAAAGTCAAGTGAATTCTCCAAATTGCCCCATATAAAGTGTGTCTGTCTGTGTGAGTGTGTGTTCAGTGATGGATTGTCGCCCTGTCCTGGGTGTATCTGTCCGGATGGGCATGGGGAACCCCAGCGGAAGATAATGGATGGATGAATGTTTTAGCCTCACCGGAAAAAAGATGGCAAGCATTTTGAAATGGCAAACATTCAGTCCAACAGAATTAACTCAAAATCACAGATATTTATAGAACATGTAGTATATAATGCAAAATAATGATTAAAATGTTTAAGAAAGTTTTTAAAAATAATTATTGGATTAAATATATGGGTGGCACGGTCGCATAGTGGTTAGCTGCTCAGCGCTGGGGATCCAGGTTTCGAATCTCAATCTGGGTAAAGTTTCCATGTTCTCCACGCGGGTTTTCTCTGGATTCTTCAGCTTTGTCCCAAAGAACAAAAAGCATGAATTCAAGGTAAATTGACTGCTCTAAATTGCCCCTATATAGTGTGTCTGTGTGAATAAGTGTTTTCCAGGTGATCGATTGGCGCCCTGTCCTGGGTGTATTTGCCCAGCGCCCAAAACGTTCTCCACTGGATGGGCATGGAGAACCCCTCAGCGAACCTAGGCCCAAGTAAAAGATTAAGCGGAAGATAATGAGAGGAGTTCTATTAAACATGGTATTTATGTACAAATACAACAGGGAAAAGCACAAAACTGTGGGACATTCTTGCTCACTAATATTCCACCTCTGACAATGAAAGGCCGGCAGTAAACTGCACACAATTAAATAGTTGTTCAAATATTGGTGACAAATAATACAGAATAAAACTGCAACACTTCCCCTTTAAAATGTCTTGCAGATATTACAAGAAAAATACAAAAGCCCTCTTATTTACAGGACACAGGTAACCTTTTAAAAGTCAACCTTTTCACTAACTAATGTCACATATCATGTATTACTACCACAGGCAAATTCTATTTCATTGGGGGATGAAATCATTTTTCATGATGACAAGTCAGAAAACGGGTGCAGAACATGTTCCGTAATTCTGATTACCACGGTACATCACAAACACACACACACACACACACACACATATACATATATATATATATATATATATATATATATATATATATATATATATATATATAAACTTTGTAAATATTGGCACAAATTCCTTTGTAGTTGTTCATGTCACTTGATTTGTGAAAAAAAAATTCAAGCCTCTCTGGTTTTATCTAACGCTCCCGATGCCATTTGCTAGAATTAACCGCCCCTAAATAAAAACAAATAATGGGAGCCATAGGGAGGGAAGGATTAATTGTCAATCACAAAATACGCTAACCCCGTGCATGCCCTCATTCAGTACGAAAGTTCAGTGAGCAGGAATAAAAACACGGACGAGAGAACAAACATTAGCAACGAAGAAACTGCCCATTAATCCTCTGCTCTGCTTTGTTCACCCTAACCACATTTCTGTTTGATGGGTAATTAACCCCGCTTGTTGTCTGTTTGATTTTATTTTCCAAATGAATGGATGAATTAATTAATTAAACCCCTGAACACCCTGATAATCATATTGGTTTAGTGTTTACCCTGATATAACGCTGTGTCTTTATTCTTACAGTTTAATATTCTCATTAACACACACAGACCCATGTTTATAACCCTTTATGACAGAACTATCTAAACCCTGCAAACACATGAACATATCCGCTGCTAAGATGTTGCACACATTTTTTTGCACACTTTTTGCACATTTATAAATAACTGCTGCTAATACAAACTCTTAAAGATTTATAACCAGGGACATTTGTGGGACCACAAGTGGCTCACAACACTAGGGGGCTACCTGCACAGGTACCTCTTACGATCTTACGATCTTCCCAAATCTGTCCATAAGGCAGAGTCATTTGATATTTTAAAGAAGTTACTGAAGACACATCTTTTTAACAAATCCCTGTTGTAAAAAAAAAATTAAAAAAAAAGGAAAGGGGGGTTTGATTGGGTTTGATAATTCTTTGGATAAAAGCATCTGCTAAATAACTAAATGTAAAGTAAACATAGCCATCTTCACTTAAAGGTTAACCATTTACATGCTTAATAAATGTCTACTGTCTACAAACTAACTAAGTCTTTAGTGCGTACTGTCTCTGTTGCACTGTCCCCCCCCGCCCCATTACTTGAATGTTTATTGTACTGCGTATCGTCCTGTATTTATTGTGATCCTTGTGTTTGCACACGTGCTCATGATTTTGGTTGTGTAGTAATACATGTTTTGCACCTTCTTCCTGAAGAACGCCATCTCGTGTGTGTGTGTGTAAATAAATAAATATATATATATATATATATGTGTGTGTGTGTGTGTGTGTGTGTGTGTGTGTGTGTGTGTGTGTGTGTACATATACTGTACACTACTTCATATTGTTGTTATGACAAAAAAAAAAAACAACACATGAATACTTGAATAATAAAAGAATGATAGCTAGAATTTGTTAAGGAGAATTTTTAAGTCATTCATGACTTATTATTTTTCCATGTGTATAAAGTAAGAATGATATGTAATCAATGAAGGAATAGAGTTACAAAGCATACTCAATTATTTAGTAAATTATTTAGCAGGAACGCCTTTAATAAAATAATTAAAAGGCTGTGAGCCCTGGGGGTTGACCTTTCAAAAGAACAGTTTGTACCATGACCTGAGTGATAAAGAGATGTCAGAAAACATATATAGTTTGGGTCTCACATATACAATACATAGTTTGGGTCACAACAAAAAGAAAAAGCTGAGTATGTGTTTTTGATTTAACTATTAAAGAAATGATACTTATTTTTTCCTTAATGCTGTTGATAGAGATATAATGGGTACACACACACACACACACACACACACACACCTTCAAGAAATAAACTCAACTTCTATTCTAAACTCAGTCTGTTATAGTCCTCATTATAAAATCTCACCCCAACAGAATGTAAACTGTTTCAACAACAAATGAATTAAATTTGATTTTAATACTCGAGCGTTGTCCTGACCAACTTGGTTTTACTTTGTGATTTTAAAGATGTGATGCCCACAATCTAAAAAACAAAGGACCCTTCTCAACAGCACCGAGACTTTTAATGATACATGCATCTCTCTGCTCTTCTTAAGCTCTGAGTTATAACCAACAACAGAATCGAGGTTGAGCCGAGCTCCGTGGATCATAATGCGACTCGCACGCCGTGCTAAACGAATAACATAATTACTGTAACATAATTAAGAGTTTATAAAATACCTTAACCTTGTTAGCGATCCTTACCTACAGAGACTGTTAACAGGCAGCATGGTGCAGAGGTGGCACTCTATGGAGATTGCAGGTTCTCCCCGTGTTCAATTAGATTACCTTCCAAAAAAATGATCTACCTTATTAAAGCAAAAAAAAAAAAAAAAAAAAAAAAACACTCATTAAGACTCATTAAGAATGCTTGTTTGTGTGTTTCCTGGCAACTGTGTTGTCACTGCTGCTTTCTGGTAAATAATAAATAAAATAAAATAAAATAAAAAATAGGCGGCACGGTGGCTTAGTGGTTAGCATGTTCTCCTCTCAGCGCTAGGGATTCCCGATTCGAATCCCCAGTTTCCATGTTCTCCCCGTGTCTGCGTGGGTTTCCTCTGAGTTCTCCGGTTTCCTCCAACAGTCCAAAAACATAAATCAAGTCAATTGAGTTCTCCAAATTGCCCCATATAGAGTGTGTTTGTGTGAATGAGTGAGTGTGCCCAGCGATAGATCGGCACCCTGTCCTGGGTGTATCTGCCCAGCGCCCGAAATGTTCTCCTCTGGATGGGCATGGGGAACCCCCCGGCGACCCCAACATATCTGATAAAGCGGAAGATAATGGATGGATGGAAAATAAAAAATAAAAAGTGCGTCTTCCAAAGCGTAGTATTTTTAAGCAAAGATGATGTGGTAAAGAGGGTGTGGTAGCTTGGTGGTTGCGGTGTTGTGCATATCGATCTGAAGGTTGTTGGTTTAAGTCCCAGGACCACTGAGGTTACAAACATGGGTCCTCGAGCAAGACCCTTAAGCTTCATTGCTCCAGGGATGCCATGACCAACAATGTGATCGCTTTTTAAGTCGATTTGGATAAAAGCATGGGCCAAATGTAAATGTAATGTAATGTCTTACAGATTTGGATCAAAGCAAACACTTTCAAAAAATATTAATATAACAATTTTTTATCCAGATTGCATGATCAATGATCTGATATTGTTAAAAAAAATAGTCCATGTAGGGAATGATCAGAATCTACTTTTAAATGTGTGATGATTATAATGATAGTATAATACAGTAACATGTTTTTTTGCATGTGCTACATAATCAACTATTCATACTTTACATTACATGACCTGAGGTCACTTGGCAAATGCTTTTATCCAAAGTGACTAACAAGTACAGCATGCACACTTGATGGTTGAGGTCAGAATACAGGTTCAGTTATGATACAGCACACCTGGAGCAGAAAGGATTAAGAGTGCACTCTGATAACTTTAGTGCACTTGGGATATGAACCACCTTAAGATTTATAGCAAGGCAATATAGTTAACTCCTGTATAGTGGACTGCAGATATTTCATTGTGGCTTTCCCTGTGTCTATGTTGGTGTTGCATTATGACTCAAACACTAATTCTGGAAGTGAAAGATGAGAGCACAACCAACATTATTTTAGCTGGCAGTTCCTACACACAGCTGCATAATGATGACCATGTGTGTGTGTTGTGCCCAAAAAGACTGTTGAAGGTAATAAAAGAACAATAAAAATATAAATAAAAAATTACAAAAATAAAATGACTTCTGCCACAGCATCACCGGGATAGTAATATAGAAAGAGTTCAGCAAAGAAGAACGCTTAAAATTCAGCGAGCTGCATCTAAATGGTGAAGAGCAGCTGGCTGAGTATACTGCAGAAATGAAATTAAAACATCAGTGATGAGTCTGTAGTTGAGTTCAGGACCAGGAGAGAACATTGCCATACAGGTGAGTGGTATTGAGAACATTCCTATGTATAGGATAAAGTAAGCTGGAAATAAGTGGAAAAGGTAAGAAGAGGGAAGATAAAAAGGAGAAAGCATGGTGGTAACAATGGAAAGATACTCTGACGCATGTCAGTGGATATATGCTGAAGAGAAGAGGTCAGGAGTGAATGGGAGCAAAGCTGTTTGCATGATGGTTGAAATAAATGAACACAGGTGACCCTTACTGTAGACTTGGGTCATGCCTCTGTCCAACATACATCCCCCCAATCAAAAAATACATGGAACATCCTAAAACGGTCAGTAAGGTGGTATGCCAGCGATCTGGGTGGGTTGTATGTGTGTATATATATATACACACATACACACATATCCATTATCTTCTGCTGTATCCTCTACTAGGGTCACGCGGATTCCCCATGCCTATCAAGGGGAGAACATCTCGGGCGCTGGGCAGCTGGACAGGGTGCCAATCCATTGCTGGGCACACGTTCACTCACACAGACACACACAGACACACACACACACACACACACTCTATATGGGGCAATTTGGAGAATTCTATTGACTTGATCCATGGTTTTGTACTATAGGAGGAAACCGGAGAACCCGGAGGAGACCCACACGGACACGGGGAGAACATGGAAACTCCACCCAGATTGGGATTCGAACCAGGAATCCCTAGTGCTGAGAGAAGAACATGCTAACCACTAAGCCACCGTGCCGCCCTATATCTATATCTATATCTATATATATCTATCTATTTATATATATAATACTTTTTTATATACTACATTTGAAAAGGATTTAACGCTTTGAATTAGTAAAGCAAAAAGAAATGTTTGAAGGCTGGACAGCTGAATACAGTTTGAACCCGGCTTCATGGTTGAAAAAGCAATAGGGAATTCATATGCAGCCAAGATCCTCTGTGTTTGTCAAACTCGATTCTTTAAGCTTCAAGGACGCCAAGAGTGGATGACTTTGTTCCATCTTTCTTTTTCTTAAGCACACACACACACACACACACACACACACACACACACACACACAATCACTTTGTTCTTTGTCCCTTATTCTTATAGCCCCAAAGAAACACTCTCTCTTCATTTACACATTTTCTCCTCTCATGGTGAGCGATCAACAAATTAAAATCGCTTTAGTAATATTGCACGGAGTTCCCTGCATAGCCCCTTCATGGGAGAACTTGCTAATACTGCTGCTTTATTACATTCAGTTGAGTTTGATGATGCAGCACTGATATGATGAGGTAAATAGACATCGCTGTGTGCTCCAGGCTCCGTGCCGCCTAAGGTGAAATCCATCTTCACTTCAGACGAGTAGACTACAAAATATCATGGTGTAAAATTAGCATCATATTTCTAAGCTGGTACAGTCGATGCTACAGCTTTGAGTGACTCTTTTTGTCTGGCTCTTTGATGATGTGAATACGGTGCTTTTTTGAGCGCTTAGCAGAATCTTTTTTGTGGTGTATACTCTGTACATACGCAAGTTTATCAGTGTAAAGAAATCCAAGTGAGAGTTTGGTAACTATCAGTGACAAAATAATAGTTGGGTGTAAAATAATCCATCTATCTGCTGCTGTGCCAAGTTTGAGAAGCTGTGCAAATCTAACAAATACGTTATTTAATCTTTAAAATTTTAGAAGAGCAAAACTATAAGCATGCCATCATTTTGCAGTCGGCACCATCTAAGTTATGCCCTACCTGACATTATGGGTAAATGTTTTTAAATGCCAAAACGTTTAAAACCTGATTGGTTTTTGAAACAGGGTGGCACGGTGGCTTAGTGGTTAGCATGTTCTCCTCTCAGCGCTAGGGATTCCTGGTTCGAATCCCAATTTGGGTGGAGTTTTCATGTTCTCGCCATGTCCGCGTGGGTTTCCTCAGCATTCTCTGGTTTCCTCCCACAGTCCAAAAACAAGGATCAAGGTCAATAGAATTTTCCAAATTGCCCCATATAAAGTGAGTAAGTGTGTGCCCAGCAATGGATCTGTCCAGCGCCGGATGACATTCACCACTGGATAGGCATGGGATACCCCCTCCGTGCCCCCAATAGAGAATAAAGCAGAAGACAATGGATGAATGGATATTTGATGGTTCTTATATTCTCCCCTGGATGGACATAGACATGGACACCCCCTCCCCCACCATGACCCGAGTAGAGGATATGTTTTGAATAATGATTTGTCATTCATTATCTACCACTTAATTATCCACTAGGTTTGCAGGGGGGGGGGGTCCCCATGTCCATCCATGGGAGAATGTTTCAGGCGCTGGGCAGATACACCCAGGACAGGGCGCCAATCCACACTATATGAGGCAATTTACAGCATTCGATTTACCTTTAATCCATGTTTTTGGACTGTGGGAGGAAACCAGAGAACCTGGAAAAACCCACGCAGACACGTGGAGAGCATGGAAATAATAAAGAACATGGAAATATTGGGATTTGAACCTGGAATCGCCAATGCTGAGAGGGGAACGTGTTAAGCTCTAGATAACAGTAAGAAATAAGAGTCCGATAAGCTTTTAAAGGATTAAAAGTGGGGTCCTTTGTTTTAATAACAAGGATATTTTAATTCTGCAGCATACATTGTGTGAAGAACTTTCAGCTTCCAGTCTTTTGTTCCAAAACATAAAGCAGCACAACGCAACAAACGTGGAATTTATTTAAACATTACCTGCCAGCCAGTCTTTATGGCCCACATCCCTGTCTGACCTTATTATTGCTCTTTGGCTGAATGTTAGCAAAGATTTGCAGTCAGGATCCAAAATCTATAGTCCACTTGGCATCAAAGAGAAGATTTAACAGAAACATCAGAGCTTCCTTTAAGGTCTCCTGAATGTAACTGTTTAAAGTTGGCTACCTGTCAGAACCAACACTGATCGACTGTCTGAGTCTCGTTAGGGACGTGGTAATGATAAAAAAAAAACCTGTACTTTGAAAACTCAAGTGTGTAAATGTCATGCATCATGTACATACATCACAGTTTTCTGGTTTTTGAGTTATAAATCTCATAACCAGCGTATGGCTTTTAAACCGATGTTCAGGATTCAGGATGAGGAACTCTAATGTGAAGGATAGCATCCTGATTTTTATTGGGCGGCATGGTGACTGAGTGGTTAGCACGTTCGCCTCTCAGCATGGGGATCCAGGTTTGAATCCCAATTTGGGTGGAGTTTCTATGTTCTCCCCGTGTCTGTGTGGGTTTCCTCCGGGTTCTCTGGTTTCCTCCCACAGTCCAAAAACATGGATGAAGATTAAGATTAAGTTCTTCAAATTGCCCCATATAAAATGTGTTTGTGTGTGTGTCTGTGTGAGTGAGTGTGTGCCCAGCGATAGATTGGAACCCTGTCCTGGGTGTATCTGCCCAGCGCCCGAAACGTTCTCCTCTGGATGGGCATGAAGAACCCCCTGTGACCCTAGTAGAGGATAAAGCAGAAGATAATGAATGAATGGAGATTCGGGAAGGCACGGTGACTTAGTCGTTAGCGAGTGTTTGTGTGTGTGTGTCTGTGTGCCCAGTGATAGAGTGGCACCCTGTCCTGGTTGTATCTACCTAGCTCCCGAAATGTTCTCCCCTGGATGGGCATGGGGTTCCCCCCGCAACCCTAGTAAAAGATTGTGCAAAAGATTCTGAATAAAAACAGATCCGATCTCAAATAAACCCAAGATATTTTTAATGTCTTTCAAGCCCACAATCCACTGACGTATTAATAAGATTCTGCTCCCAACACACCGCTGAAATTACTTAAACATTGGTGAGAACACTATACATTAAGCATATTTATATACACACAATTATGACTAAAGAAAGGATTTATAAAGCATAGAAACTAACATGTAAACATTTACATTTGTTCATTTAGCTGACGCTTTTAACCTTGACTTACATGTATCCCAAATTAGTGGTTGAGGTGAGAACACAGGGTTGGCCACAGCATCACTGGAGCAATGACGGTAAAGGACACTTCAGAGGACCTGACAGCCCAACATCCAAACCACTGATCTACCACACACTTTCAAATTTAACAGAAAGAAGAATAAAACATACAATATTCTGTGCAGTCAGTCTCCTGCAAATGATGTATTAAACTGGAGATGTCATTTAACCAGAGTGCCCTGCAAAGGTCAGCATCAGACATGTTTAAAACCAGATCAAGATGAGACAGAAACAGGACCGTTCCTAATTATATATTGATTACTATGTTTTAATAAGTCAGTCCTTATCATGCTACGATGCCTGGGTGGTTTGCATGCGTCAGGGAAGCAGATCAGCGTGCTGTCTTGTGCATTATCTCCTGTTCAAGGTCTTGATGGCAAAAAGGTCTTAGCAGAGGTCCCAGACTAAACCCATCACCCATATTGGGCAGCTGCGATATAGAACGATGTCAAAGGCAAATGCTTACTAAGAAAAAGCTGGGAATTCTTTTCAGTAAAGCTTGCATGCATGATGTGGCTAGGTTAATGCCCTCTGGAGGTCTATGTGCTGATGTTTGCAAGCTGAAAAGCAGAATATAAAGCTTGACAAATAAATTACCATATGTTATTTCACTGAAAATAATGGCAACTTTTCTTGGAATTAAATTTGACATATGATTATTTATTCCAAATAGTGACTTATTAAGCTATAAATGAACATTAAAGAAGTCAAAGTAATCACATTTGACTGTGAAAAATCTTAAAACTCATCAGAACCACAGATTGATTGTAAATATCCACCCATCTATCCATTATCTTCCGCTTTATCCTCTACCAGGATCGCGGGGGGGCTCCCCATGCCCATCCAGGGGAGAACTTATCAGGCGCTGGGCAGATACACCCAGGATAGGGCACCAATGTATTGCACACTCACACACTATATGGGGCAATTCGGAGAACTCACTTGACCTTGATCCATGTTTTTGGACTGTGGAAACCCACACGGACACGGGGAGAACATGGAAACTCCACATAGATTGGGATTCGAACTGAGAATCCCTAGCGCTGAGAGGAGAACATGCTAAACACTAAGCTATGAGAGGAAACAGGGAATCTGGAGGAAACCCACATGGACACAGGGAGAACATGGAAACCAACAAATTGGGATTCAAATCTGGATATACTCACTCACACACTATAAAGGGGCAATTTAGAGCATTCAATTTACCTTGAATCCATATTTTTGGACTGTGGGAGGAAACCGGGAAACCTGGAGGAAACCCACACGGACATGGGGAGAACATGGAAACCACCCAAATTGAGATTCAAACCTGGATCCACCCACCCACCCACACACACACACACACACTATAAGAGGGGCAATGTAGAGCATTCGATTTACCTTGAATCCATGTTTTTGGACTGTGGGAGGAATCCGGGGAACGTGGGGGAAACCCCTTGCAGACATGGGGAGAACATGGAAACTTCACCCAGATTGGGATTTAAACCTGGATCTACTTACTCACACACTATGTAGGGGCAATTTAGAGCATTCAATTAACCTTAAAGCCCATGTTTTTGGACTGTGGGAGGAGGATCAGGATTCGAACCTAGATCCCAGCACTGAAAGGTGGAGATGCTAACCACTAAGCCACCGTTTGTTTGAATTTTTTGTTTCATGCAGGGTAAGCACACTCTCTGGGATAAAAGTCTGTGCACGTGTGAGGTAGTAAAAGTGAGGTATGTAGGATGCGTACATGCCCTGAGGTATAATATATTGCTTTAAATATAGTTTTAATTAATTTTTTTTATAAATTTAGCAAACTATTTGGGTCTCATGTATTTGTGTCCAGCATGTCCACCTATTTCAGCATACGGAGCACGTTCCAGATTTAAAAACATTTATGTATTCAAATATAGTTATATTCACACGCATACATTATTAAGAGGCTGTGTAGCAGAAAGTCCACAAAGCTGCGATCTATAAATTCTAATGCTATTGTGTTTGTGTGTGAAGAAATACGGGGGAAAGGAGAAAGGACGGGTTAAAAGAAAGAAAAAATCCATATGGGAATGCTTTTTTTATTACATAGTGAGAGCTGACATTCTCCCTTTCAGAGATTATGAAAAATCTTTCTCTACTGCAGCGCTGGTCATTTTTAAACTAATTCATCCTTTTAACCTACAGAAGCAGATACGACTCAACTGTAAAAGGTGAAAGAGATTTGAAGTTTATAATTTAATAAATAAATATCACAGTCACATCAAATGCTCACACACAAATGGTAATGTATGCCCTTATTATTATTATAATAATTAATATTATTATTTTAAGCCGCATACTATTATAATTTATTTACAATTTATTCATTTATCCTCTGTTTCCATCCATCCATTATCTTCCGCTTTATCCTCTATTAGGGTCGCAGGGTGGGGTTCCCCATGCCCATCCAGAGGAGAACGTTTCGGGCGCTGGGCAGATACACCCAGGACAGGACGCCAATCTATCACTGGGCACACACTCACTTACACAGACACACTCTATATGGGGCAATTTTGTGAATTCAATTGACTTGATTCATGTTTTTGGACTGTGGGAGGAAACCTGAGAACCCGGAGGAAACCCACGCGGACACGGGGAGAACTCCACGGGGAGAACTCCACGGGGAGAACTCCACCCAGATGGGGATTCGAACCAGTAATCCCTAGCACTGAGAGACGAACATGCTAACCACTAAGCCACCCCTTATCCTTCAATTATGCCATTAATAATTTTTTTATTTTTATTATTTTGCCTCCATCCTACATGGAACAGAATAATGTGCTGATGCCTATCCCACTATCAAAACTGCAATATCTTACATTTTATGTATTTCATATGCCATATTGTCTATTTGTAAGTATTTACCTGTACTTTTATAGTTCACTAATTCACTGTTATTGTTTTATTATTGTTTTTATTGCTAGTGTTATTCTTTTACTATTGTACGGAGTCCTTGGTTGTTAGAAAGGCGACTTGAAATAAAATTATTATTATTATTATTATTATAGCTGTCATTGCACAAGTGGTGAAGCAACAATATTTAATAAATTCTTTTATTTGACTCCACTAAACCTCTAAAGATGTGCCCGGGAATCTGACACCAAGATGTGAGCATCAGACCTTTAACCCCAGTAAGTTGTAAGGTGGAGCCTCTATGAATCGGACTTGTTTGTCCAGTGCATCCCACAGACGCAGGATTGCCCTTCTCGTAATGGATTGGAATGAGATGTGGAGAATTGAGGCCAAGTCAACACCTCAAACCCGTTATTGTTGAAATCAGTTTGGTTTTTTTGGCAGCAGGCATTACTCTGCTGAGGATCACACAGCCAGCAGGGAATGTAGATGTCATAAAAGTAATGGTCTGTAATAATGCGTAGGTGTGTGTTATATATGCAAGTAAACATTCAAACGGATGGCAAGACCTGAGGTATTCTAACAAAACATTGTTTAAAGCACCACACCGCATCCACCAGCTTGCCTTCTTCTCATAGGGCACCTTGGTGCCATGTGTTCCCCCAAGTAAAAGACACACATGTACCCAGCCAGCCATGAAATATAAAATGAATGAGTGTGTTTTGACAGCGTTCTATAAAAACCAGCATTAACTTGTTTAGCATTTTGAGCCAGTTGGTTTGTTGGATGAGCTATGGTCTCAGAATTGACATCTACAAACTAAAGCAAAAAATTTTTTAAGCAATAAGTTTTTTTTTTGGCTGACAAAAAAACTGTATTATTTCTCTTCCTCCATACATTACAGTTTAAAATAAAATGCTATTAAGGTCTCATTGATAAAACAGTGTTCCGGAAAACTTTTGGATTGTAAAATGTCAAGTGCAATGACTTAATAATTGGGGGTCAGCCATCACACAGCACCCCTGAAGCAATGAGGGTTAAGCGCCGGGGTCAAGCGCCTACAGCGGTAACTTTAATGGACCTGGGATTTGAACCTCACACCTTTAATAATAATAATAATAATAATAATAATAATAATAATAATAATATTCCATTTTTATATATAGCGCCTTTCCATGAACCAAAGTATGCTTTACAATATAAAAAAAGAAAAACTTTTCATTAACTTTTCAAATCATGAAGTTCAATCAGTAAAAATACTGATTGAAAATAGTTTCCTTAAAAAAATATATAAAAAAATGTTTTTAATTTGCTAAATGGAGGGGGTGGGGGAGGTGGTGGAAAAATTATTGACCCACAGTTTGGTTTCAGCTTTTAACCAAAAGCTTTCATCTCTAGTCTATTGTACAGAAAATATTTAATAAAAAATAGGATTAAAAAAAATTTATTAATGAAAGCATTTTTTATAGCATGGATTCCACAAGAACCAGACTGGGCACACAATCACATAGACATGTATATGGCTATACTCTATATGGGGCAATTTGGAGCATTCAATTTACTTTAAATCCATGTTTCTGGACTGTGGGAGGAAACCGGAGAACCCGGAGGAAACCCACACAGACACGGGGAGAACATGGAGACTCCACCAGGATTGGGATTTAAACCTGGATCCCCAGCGCTGAGAGGAGAACATGCTAACCACTAAGCCATCAATGCCACCCGCATCAAGTACATCGCTTTTGTTTGAAATTAACAATTTAATTGTAGCTTTTACAAACTGCATTTACATTACATTAGTCATTTAGCAGATGCTTTTATCCAAAGCGACATACAAATGAGAACATCACAAGTCAGAAGCCATGAAGAAAACCAACTATACTGTAAATTCCCCCCCCCACCTCTTTTTTTTCTTTTTACAACAGGTATTTGTTAAAGAGATGTGTCTTCAGTAGTTTTTTAAAACTGTTTAGTGATTCTGCCTTACGGACAGAGTTGGGAAGAACATTCCACCATTTTGCAGTGGTGAACGCCACGGAGTGCGGATTAGCTCCTCGGTGAGGTGGAATCACCAGGCGGCAATCATCGCTGAAGCGAAGAGAACGGGTCGGAGTGTATTTTGAAAAGATGGAGTGAAGGTAGGAGGGGGAAGATCCAGAACTGTAGATCCAGTTCTGTAGGCCAGAGTCAGTGACTTGTACTGAATGCAGCAGCTACAGGGAGCCAATGGAGGGAAGTGAGTAATGGAGTGACATGAGTTCACTTGGGCTGGTTAAACACAAGTCGACTGCAGAGTTTTAAATTAGTTGAAGAGGTCGGATTGTGGAAGCTGGGAACTGGTCAGTAAGTTGTTTTTTCCTAGAAACGCTGGACTAAACACAGTGAGCTGGAATAAATGTTCTTTGTAAATGTTCTGGTTGTTTGATGTGGGTGGAGGTAAACAATTGCTTTCTTTTTCTCCATCAAATTGGAAACTTGTTGCTTGCTCCTGATAAAAGCATCTCATCAAAAGGCTGCACTAAAGAATAACTTTGTTCAGCAAGTTTATAAAATCTGACACCTCTATCCCAACTTAATTTACATAGCCTTGACCCCAACAGAATGTTGTCTGAAAGCACTTTTACAGAATCTTAAATCATCTGTTCATGCAGATTAAACCATTTCAAGCTACAACACCTTTAAAAAAAATCCCAGTAAATTAACTCTGCGTTATATAAAAAAAAACAGTATATAAAATCTCCCATAGCCTCCTTGACATACATACATTTAATCAGCCGTGCAACCAATCAGGACACAACTGTATAAACATTTCTAATGCATGCAGAAGTGTTTTACTTCTCTTTCATGTGTGGGAAGTGAACGCATTAATTACGGCATCAATAGCGCAGGCAGAATGCACACAAACTCACAGCGTGTTGAAATGTAAATATTAATGTTGCCAAGGTTGCTTTCTTTCTTTCTGCCACTTTTGTATTTCGTATTTACATAGTTAAAAAAAAAAGACGAAAAGCAAATTAATCCGTGGCAAAATTAATATTTGCATTGAACAAATTGTATGTAAGCATCGCAGATAACTGTATGTTTAACAAATAACATAAATCTTGATTTTATTCTATGGACTTTTTAAACAAAGTCTTATAAATAGCCATAAGTATTGGTTGGTAAATCAAGGTAAATCTTTAAGGAACAATTATTCATCCATTTTCTTCCGCTTTATCCTCTAATAGGGTTGCGGGGGGGGGCACGTCTTGGGCGCTGGGCAGATACACCCAGGACAGGGCGCCAATCTATCACTGGGCACACACTCACTCACACAGACACACTCTATATGGGGCAATTTGGGGAATTTAACTGACCGTGAGCCATGTTTTTGGACTGTGGGAGGAAACCGGAGAACCTGGATGAACCCACACAGACACGGGGAGAACATGGAAACTCCACCCAGATGAAGTGTGATATAGTAAGTGAATCTAAAAATAAAATAACAAAATAAATAAATAAAAAAGACACACATTCTCCCCACAAGCGGTCTCTGAGGTGAGTGCACCTGTTTTGGCTCAGGCAGGGGATCATTGATTGTGTTTGTACTACACTTAGAAATGCAAGCTGTTTCCTGTCTCTGGAGTCAAAGACGCCTTTTGCTGCACCACAGCAGTTTAATTATGCTAGATTTGTCAATAAGTGTTGGGTCAATAAAAGCAAAGGGTGGACAGTTGGTGACCCTCACACGCTAAGCTTTATTCAGCTCAGCATTAGAGTAGGCTGCTCTGCATTAGTGTGCGCAGCAGGAATGAGCGAAAGGAGAAAGCAGTTCGGGTGACCTTTGGAAATGGACTGAAAAATGGAAACAAATCAAAACTTTAAACCATTGCACTGACTATTACACAGAAGACACAGAGGATACGCTTTCCTTTTGAATTCCATCCGGCAGTGCTGCATGAGATTGAGCACGACTTGTTAAAAAAAAAAAAAAAAAAAAAAAAAAAAAAAAGCTAAATGAGTTTGGGTCGTTTTCCCCCAAAGCAATTCAGAACAATTTTTTCCTGAAGTTAACAGAGCTGTAATGTGTGATTTGGATAACATGCTGTCCATTTAATGGACTCTTCCTGATCTTGGGTATGTCGTGCAGCTGCGACTGAGGTCCCCGTGAGGCAGAATATTTTACGCAGTGTGACACATAAGTAAAAATGCCTAAATGGTCCTCGATTGCTTTAGAAGCACTACAGAGGGACTGTGTATTACCACAACATTATCATCTCATTTGTTTTAGCACACGTCGAGAAAGCAATTTATCATTTTTCTGACAGGCAACAACCTTGGGAATTGCATTAACCCCAAAGTGACCCTGTGGAAAATTATATGAATGTATTATAAAAGTATTGACTCATTCTGGCACACAGTATACAAAACCATTTAAAGTATCATTTAAATTAGATTAGTTAAATTAAAGGTAGTTACTTTAATCAACTACTACAGTCGAATAACTTATTTTTACACAAATGTTAATTCTTACTTTTGTTAATTTAATGAGCAATAAGCACATTCAGATCTCAAGATTTTTACCTATAAGTAAAGCACTGGGGGGGAAAAAAATTAAAAAAAAAAAAAAAAAAAAAAAAAAAAAAAAAAAAAAAAAATTTCATGACTTCCAAAAATTTGCAAAAACTATTCATTTGTACATTCGTGAAAATAAAAATAAAATGTCACTATAAACTGCTATAAATATATTTTATTTGGCCACACCAAAAATAT
>JAFMOD010000754.1:1056369-1067374 GCA_019802435.1 Corydoras maculifer
AGAATGGCCCAGTCAAAGTCCAGACCTAAACCCAATTGAGAATTTGTGGCAAGATCTCAAAACTGCTGTTCACAAACGCTCTCCATCCAATCTGACTGAGCTTGAGCTGTTTTGCAAGGAGGAATGGGCAAGAATTTCAGTCACTAGATGTGCAAAGCTGGTGGAGACATACCCTAAAAGACTTGCAGCTGTAATTGCAGCAAAAGGTGGTTCCACAAAAGTATTGACTCAGGGGGGCTGAATAATTTTGCACATCGCACTTTTCAGTTTTTTATTTGTAAAAAAATTGTTGATTCATGTATAACTTTCATTCCACTTCACAATTGTATACCACTTTGTGTTGGTCTTTCACATTAAATTCCAGTGAAATATATTTATGTTTGTGGTTGTAATGTGACAAAATATGGAAAAGTTCAAGGGGTATGAATACTTTTGCAACCCACTGTATAAATAAAATAAAACAAAATTAGAGACATTAGAAATTTCATTATTAAAATTACATACTAATTATCCAAATACTCTTTAGCCGATTCTTTTTCCAAACCTTCCAAAATTGACTTAGCCTCTTCTTCTTTGCCAATGCCATACATTGAGAAAGTGATTTCAGCTACTGGCCCACTGTTGAAGTCCATTTACAAGATATACTGTGTTTCGCATGAAGGAGTCATATGCTAATCAGCTTTTTGTTCACATTTAATATTGCTGTATTTTCTGGGAATAAACCCAGAATACATAACTGGATCCATTTTTAAATGAATAAACATATAATGTTGGTCACATTTGTGTAATTAAATTATTAATATAATTTTTTTAGGACTTGTGGAATGATGGTGGGTATGCTAGCTTAGTGGTTAGGCTGTTGGGCTGTCAATCAGAAGGTTGTGGGTTCAAATTCCAGGTCCACTGAAGTTACCAATATGGGTCCTTGGGCAAGAGCCTTAACCCTTATAGCTCCAGGAAAGCTGTATTAACCCTGTGTTATGAAATTTGTATGTGGCTTTGGATAAAAGCTTCTGCTAAATGAGCACATGCAAATGTGATGTAAACGTAAATCCCCAACACTCAAAAAGACCTGCTTCAGATAATGAAGCTTGTCAATATGACTGAAAAAAAATCATTTCTTTTATCCAACAAAGCTACACTTTGTTGAACAATTAATGAGCATCCACTTAAAAATTTAATACAATTATATTCCGTATAGACATGCATGTGTTTTACTGATTTCATGCTTATGCCCCACTGGATATGAAACCGCCTGGCTGTCCTACAATAGAATAAGGGAATCCAGTCTATGGTGCATTATTTATTAACTATTCAGCCTCTGGTTATGAATTGCAGCAAGTTGTACCGCAAGGTATTTTAAATGTAATCTGACTCTGGAGTGCGCCTTTGAAAAGCTTTCTTTTTTTCCTGTAGCTTATTCGTTTAAGGTCAAATAGAATTTTACTTCATGGTGCACATCCCCAAGCCCAGGATGACCAGGAGGCAAGTACTTGGATCTTGTGGCCTATATTAATATATCATGAGTGAGTCAGCACTTATGGCATTGTGCCCACAAGCAATGCACTTAACCTCCAAGTCTGCCAGTGGAGCGATGGTCATCTAAGGCATAAAACAAAGGAATTCCATTTTGTCAGCGTGCACATAACAACCACATTTAAGACAATGGCTTATTCGCCGCCTAATGAGCAAGTTGAAAGGAAAGCCAATCTCGCATTTAATAGCTTCTCATATTTTTATTCACTTGAACAGCTATTCGGAAGGGTTCATGTCCTAACTTGCCCCTACTCTGGGGTTGGAAATTAAATAAATAAATAATGATAATAATAATACATTTTCATTTATTATTATTATAAATAAAAAAATAAAATAAAAATAAGGGCGGCACGGTGCTTTAGTGGTTAGCACGTTCACCTCTCAGCGCTAGGGATTCCCGGTTCGAATCCCCATCTGGGTGAAGTTTCCATGTTCTCCCCGTGTCTGCGTGGGTTTCCTCCAGGTTCTCCGGTTTCCTCCCACAGACAAAAAAAAAATGGATCAAGTCAATTGAATTCTACAAAATTGCCCCATATAGAGTGTGTCTGTGTGAGTGAGTGTGTGTCCAGCTATGGATTGGCGCCCTGTCCTGGGTCTATCTGCCCAGCGACCGAAACGTTCTCCCCTGGATGGGCATGGGGAACCCCACCGCAACCCTAATAGAGGATAAAGCGGGAGATAATGAATGAATGAATAAATGAAAAAATAAAAATAATAATAATCTTGGGTAAGTGATAAAGCACATAATTGAATTACTGTATTGTATTTCACTCTGTTTGTAATGCAAAAGTAGATGTTAATGACAAATAATTTAATCAAATAAAATGATTACGGCCTCCCTGTGGCTTAGTGGTCAGAATGTCTGCCTCTCACAGCTGGGGTCCCAGGTTCAAATCCCATGTTTCCATGTTCACCGTGTGGGTTTTATCCGGCTTTTTCGGTTTTCTCCCACAGTCAAAATGGATTCACGGTTAATTGAATAATCAAAATTGCCCCATGTAGTGTGTGTTTGTGTGTGAGTGAGTGTTCCCAGCGCCTGAAACACAACACTAGTAAAGTGGATGAATAAATGAATGAATCAAAATGATTATGCAATTTCAGTCGAGCATGAGCTAAACTGAATCTTTATTCTAGCTTAGCTGTCACAAGTGTTTGAAATAACATAATGCATTGTAATTAAATTTTATATTTAGATGAGGGGGCCTTGATTAATTAAACAACAAATACATTTTAGTGATGCAACAATAAACATAAAAAATAATTATAATATAAAAAAATCAATCTGAATTTGCTGCATCACAGTAAGAAATCTTGATGTTCAATTTAAAAATTCCCAAAGAAAAATAAATACATACTGCGTCGGATTAACAGTTGAATATGGTGTCACATAAAATAAAAGGTATACATTGTTTTGGTGCGATGCTGGATCTAAAATCTCAATACTCAGACACTGCTATGCAAAATAACGCGTTTTGGCATCCATAAGGTGATGAATTAATAAATGGAATGAATTACTAGATTAGATTAGAACCTTAATCCCCATCCCCAGTACGCCTTTAATGCAAATAAAACACATACCTTTTGAAGATCCTTAAAAACCTAAATTTAATAAGTATTGCCAAATCTATGTAAGAATTTCAAAAATAATGAAATGACCTGCACTGCAGCCTGAGAAACACTGTAGTAAATGTTTGCCTTCTTGAGAAGAATGCTTGTGGTGATTTATAGCCCCCCCCCCCCACCCACACACACAGCAATGTGTTAATGCTCGTTTCTTTAATTACCATCTATAACTTACATCCAATTGATCTGTCCTATTGATGAATAGATTAAAAGTAAGGAGAACGGTGGTAAAAAGACAATTAATCCAGCGAGGGGTGAAGGGGTTGAGAGAGCAGCAGCATGGTGCTGCAGAGGAGTTGCAAATGAATTTAACAGGATCACATGCAAGTGTGTTTTAGGCAGAAATAATCACATCCCAACATGTCAGCTACATGACAAATATACAACCGTAGCTATTAAACACGTCACGATAATAAAAATACAATTCTATTAACTTTTCATCCTCCGTATTAATGTTTATTAATAAGATAATGTTTATTAATACTATACTGTTTATTAATAAGGTTTTTTTTTTATTTTATAATCACTACTCATAGCAATAATACAGAATTCATTCGTTCATTCATTCATCCTGCTTAGCTTAGTCCTATACAATGATTGTGTGTGTGTGTGTGTGTGTGTGTGTGTGTGTGTGTGTGTGTGTTGGGGGGTTTCCCATGCCCATCCTTGGAAGAATGTTTCAAGTGCTAGGCAAATGCACCCAGGACAGGGCGCCAGTCCATCACTGGCTACTCCATTAAACAGACACGAACACACACTCTATGGAGCAATTTAATAATTCAATTTACCTTGAAGGCGGCATGGTGGCTTAGTGGTTAGCATGTTCTCCTCTCAGCACTAGGGATTCCCAGTTCGAATCCCCATCTGGGTGGAGTTTCCATGTTCTCCCCGTGTCCGCGTGGGTTTCCTCCGGGTTCTCCGGTTTCCTCCCACAGTCCAAAAACATGGATCACGTCAAATGAGTTCTCCAAATTGCCCCATATAGAGTGTGTTTGTGTGCGTGTCTGTATTTACCTTGAATCCATGTTTTTGGACTGTGGGAGGAAACCAGAGAACCCGGAGGAAACTCACATGGAAAACATGGAAACTCCACCCAGATGGGGATTCAAACCTGGATCCCCAGCTCCAAGAGGCGAACATGCCAACTACTAAGCCACCCTGCCGCCCATAATACAGACTTTTAGTATTTTTTAAGCAGGCTGCATGTGTTCATTTGTTTTTGAGACTTTCTTGTTGCTTTCTAAACTTGTGTCAGGCTTTTGTTTCCTGTAGAAGCTCAATCCTAACTGACGCACTAACATCAGCACAGGCTCTGATCTTGCACTTCCTGTTTATTAGCTTTCACAGCTGTTCATCATTCATCAAAGCCAGGGCTGAACTTCATATTCAGTTTGCCTGGTTATGAAATCAGGCTGATATCCTGTGTAATTCCAGGCCATTGCTTCTGAAACTCATTGTTTAATTCAGTTTACAACGTTGATTTTAGACTTTTTTTTACTTTGTGTCAGTAATAATCTGTCTTTCTAATAATATCTATTGGGTTTCAGGATTTCTTTTTTCTATAAAAAAGGTAAAATAGTATCATTTAAGTAGGGCGGCACGGTGGCTTAGTGGTTAGCATGTTCTCCTCTCAGCACTAGGGATTCCCAGTTCGAATCCCCATCTGGGTGGAGTTTTCATGTTCTCCCCGTGTCCGCGTGGGTTTTCTCCGGGTTCTCCGGTTTCCTCCCACAGTCCAAAAAACATGGATCAAGTCAATTGAGCTGCCCCATATAGAGTGTGTTTGTGTGCGTGTTTGTGTGTGTGCCCTTGCGATAGATTGGTGTCCTGTCCTGGGTGTATCTGCCCAGCTCCCAAAACGTTCTCCCCTGGATGGGCATGGGGAACCCCCCTGCGACCCTAATATAGGGGAAGAGGAAGATAATGGATGGATGGATAATTGTCATTGGATGTTTTTTGTATTGTTTTTCACAATGAAAATATATTTAAAAAAATAAAAAGCAGCAAAAAGAAGAAAAAAAGAGAAAAGAATGCAAATACATATGACGAATAATCCCAACATTGATTTGCTCTTTAGTACTATAGTTAAACTACCGCATGACACGAGAAACAAAAACATCTCTCAGCCCGATACAAAAGCCTTTAAATGACTCACTATGTAAAGCCGAAAACACTCGCTCTCCTGAGTACATGAGATAATTACAATTAGAGAAATCATTAAGCACAGTGTTGGAGCAAAACGTCTCTTGTAACGGTCTATTTTTAGAAAAATCACAATAAAACGAGGGTTAAAAACAGATTAGATGCCTGAAGAAAAACAGCAACAGTCGCAGCTCACCTAGACCTTTCATATCCAATCCATTCACATTAATTATTTATTTCCACATCAGTAACATAGTTTGGAATTTTAAATAGTTCTGGCTTACCTTGATTTTCATTTTGTTCCATTGTTAAACAGATTTTAAATGACCTGAATCCAATTCCAACCACAGAACATTAAGCAACACGGGGCAGTAAGCTTAATTTACCAATTCACATTGTGTGCAAGTGAAAGCACCATGCGGAGACATATAATACTCAGTTTATCACTCACCAGCCGTACGTGATTAGACAGAATGTTTCCGTAGTAACTTCCGTATTATCGTCATTTTGCAATTATAATCTTTTCTTATACTTTGAGATCACGCTCACACTTATTTTATACTGTTGATTGCAACCTGGTAGCATAACAGAAATCAATTGTGGGGGTGTGTCCAAACTTTTGACTGGTACCATAGGTAATAAGAACTATAAACATGACAATGTTTAGTATCACATTAACAATTTAGTAAAGTAATAGAGAAGTGCAATATAGAACAACAGCATAGTAAATACACTGCATTACATTGGGAATCCCAATCTCAGTGGAGTTTCCGTGTCCCCCCTGTGTCCATGGGTTTTCCCCCACAGTCCAAAAACATGGATCAAGTCAATTGAATTCTCCAAATTGCCCCATGTAGAGTGTGTATATAGAGTGTGTTTGTGTGCGTGTCTGTGTGAGTGAGTGTGTGCCCAGTGATAGATTGGCACCCTGTCCTGGGTGTATCTGTCCGGCGCCCGAAACCTTCTCGCCTGGATGGGCATGGGGAACCCCCTCCCACGACCCTAGTAGAGGATAAAGCGGAAGATAATGGATGGATGGACATTACAGTGAGAGAGTCTGTACACTAAGAAATGAAGTTTATTGTGCAATCATTCCAAAAAAACATAATTAGCAGTTTAGATTAATAAAGTTTAAGTAGTTTATTCATATAGAGCTTTTTAATAGTACACTGACACAAAAGCAGCTTTACAGTGCTTTACAGTACAGGGAGGACTTGTCCTTCTTGAGCGGCCAGGCAGCATCAACAGTGTAGGACACCCATGTACAGTCAACTATATTAAAAAACTATATAAATATTTATATATAGAATTAATTTATAGAGGTAAATTTATATGGGGGTAAATTATTGAAATTTTTGCATGAGCATTGTTTTTGATCTTTTCCTGCTACAAATGCTGCAGTTTCATGACCAGCCTTCAAAGAACAGTGAGTGTGTTGACATCTGGACCTGTAGATCTTCTACATAAATGGACATGCAGACCTGATCGTTATTACTGTTATAACAGTGATGCTACCCATAAGACCCAGTGAGGGCGCGGTAGCTCAGTGGTTAGGGCATTGAGCTATCAATCTGAAGGTTGTGGGTTCAAATCCCAGGTCCACTAAAGTTACCAATGTGGGTCCTTGAGCAAGGCCCTTAACCCTCATTGCTCCAGGGATGTTGTGATGAACCCTGTGTTCATCTTGTAAGTCCTTTTGGATTAAAGCGTCTGCTAAATGACCAAATGTAAATGTAAGACCCACTTTTTAAGCTGCCACAGATTTATTTTTCAAATCAGTCCTTGGTTGCCACATATATATGGCCTCCATGTTGTGTTTCCATGTCCAGGTCATTTTATCTTACAATTTTCACTAGTGTAACATCTAAACTTGTGTAAAACCAAGTCCCTCTGCAGTGTCGCATTATACAATTCAAGAACCACAGTGTCGTTTTCGGCGTGCTGGCTCACCTGCGCTACCTCATTTCTGTACTTGCCGTTATCGTTTCAGCTTATAAGATAAATAACTAGACTACTGTATGAAAACAGCTGTATGCTGAGGCGGAAGCGGTGTTTTGAGGACCATAGTGCATGGGATGATACCCATCTGTACCATTCCTGTGACAGGGTACATAATTTCATTTCAGCCTTGTGTCCAAGCCTTTACCTTATTTCATTTATTCTTTGTGATTTTGTGAGCAGACTGGTCTGCAAAAGTAGGAACACTGAGGGCCCCATCATTCACCCCGAGTAAGGCATGTCATGATTCTCACTGCTATACACATTTCCCCAAAAGTCCACCTTTGCCTTTAAATAGTAATGCTGCTTGCGAATATATCTACGCCAATGAGCCATCTCAAAATGAGGTGTGTTCAGGTATGTTACTGGCCTATTACTAATCTTGGCACATTGAAAAACGCAGATGCACCACCGACTGAAAACAACCTCTCCAGACATCAACAGTCGCCGTCTCGGCGGTGATTCATCGACACAGGCGTGTGTTCAATGCCAATGAATGCTGAATAGACTGAATGCTACTACTCACTGCATTTGCACAGATAATTCATATACAATGTCAACACTACACAAAAACGGAGAACTTCATGGACCAGCATATTGAGTCCTGGTAGCTACACCGGTAAAATAGCAATCCTCCAAAGTCAGAGGGCACCTAAAGGGAATGGCAAATGAAACGACACAAATCAATGCATGCCTTTGCACTTTTCGTGCCATGTGAGGTGTACTTTTCCTGTCGCCAAGATATCAGACACATTGACATGTTTTAAATCAGGATGTGAAGTTTATGGATATCACTAAAAAAAAAAAAAAAAGGACACGACTGGTCTAAGCCACCAAATTTAGAATTATAGATTTCAAGTAATTCCAGGATAGGTAAGGACCACTTTGGTCTCCCCTGTGGACTGTTTTGTTGGGCTAAAATAAATTCTAACTGGATGCTCATCGGGCATCATGGGGGTGGGTCATTGTCTCGGTTAGAATCATGGTACAATTACCTATAATGTCCTGTTAGGAGCTCATGTTGGATTGATCATACCTGTACTTCTGATTACAATTCAGGGTCTCTTGCACTGATCAGAGGGATTAGGGCATTCCCACCATTTCCATCTACTTTTAAAGATTTAGGTTTCTGTTGAGTGAAAATATTCTGAAATGCTCTGTAAACCAATATGAATTAGTGATAGTGAAAATTTTCATAAACAGAACAAACTATTTACAAGGTTCGGAAAAAGACAAAAAATACACAATCTGCCTAGAACTTGCAGAGACATTTGTTCTCCTGCAGATCCTCCACTTATCAACAACAAAAATAAAAGTAAATAGTAAACAGAAGGAATTGAGGCTAGCTGATATATCCTATTATAAAACAAATAATAAAGTTATTTATAATAAAGTTCGGGTCCTTAAGACTGCTTGGCTGAGCCGTTTGTCCAGCCGTGACAGTCTTGACAATAACACATGCCTATGAGCCCTTCACATTCGTATTAATGTGTGATATACAATACATCATTTTCCCAATGTTCATTTTAATTTGACAACTGGATGGCAGTATTTGATAGTTAAATAAACTGGAAATCTATTACTCAGCAATCAGTGTTTACTGTAAAAGCCGGACAAGATTACATTGCGGATGATCAGTTTATTAAGGATTTTGCTTTCAAACCTTGTTTTTTTTTATTATAGTGCATTTGTAAACATTTTCTAAAAGCAAAAAAAAGTCACTTGAGATTGTGTATTATTCTGAATAAAACACAAGAAAAAGGTGTAACAGCACTCTGCATTGTGCCTAACAGCACATCTTTCCTATTATGTATTCACGATAATTTACGCCCTCTCGTACCTTATTACTTTACTAATATTATTGCTAAATTTTGGGGCTATCCCATAGAATGCACTAAATTATCATGTTGCACTTATTTCATTAACATCTTTCATCAGACTAACGCTATACTTCAGCTTAACTTTAAAAGACTGACAAATTAAATCAACAAAAATGCTAAAATGAACATCGAATTGAACCATAAAACCAAATCCAGTGGAGAATAGTATTAACTTAGGTTTGAACCTTCGCTCAAATTTTCTTACGGTCAACCATCTAATGACATGATGAAGAGATCTTGGGTAATATCATTGTCTGTTCTGGATCCACTTAATGGAAGTAGTTCCAGGAATAAGAGCAACCTGGGGAAATTAGATCATCCAATAAAGCACTTTATAAATGCTCAATTTAACTGTTTCAAGCACACTGTCTCATGATTACAATGATTCTCCTTGTTCCACTTGTAACGTCATATCATAATATCATCTCTGAAAAACAAATAAAAAAAAAAGAATTTCTGAACATCATTTCACTTTGCTGTAGTTGTCCTACTTACATGATAAAAAAGGCTATTGGTGTGCAATGAAAATCTCAGTTGGTCTCCAATCAAAGCATTATTTTAAGCCTTATTGAGCACAAACAATCTTTTTTATGTCAGAAGCAACACGTAATTGTGTTAGGATGCTGCTATCATCTATTCAAAATATACTTCTATTGGGGAAAAAAAGTGTTGCAATTTCATAAGGCCATAGATGCAGAGCTACAGTCAAAAAACAGTATTAAAAAATAATAATAAAACGGAATTAAAACATGGTACCCCATGCCAATCCAGGGATTGTTTGGGGCGCTGGACACAGTTACACACACACAAACATACAATATATGGGTCAATTTAGAGCATTTTTACAATAGTACATTGTCTCAAAGCAGCTTTACAGAGTTCTGAACTGAACCCCCCCCCCCCCAAAAGAATTCCAAAAAAAAAAAATCTAAGTGACAGTGGAAAGAAAAAGAACTCCCTGTTATTGTTGTTTAAGAAAGAAACCTAAGGAAGGACCAAGACTCAGTGGGGGATTCATCCTCAACAAGACAAACAATTACAACAAAATCATTATAATCGTCACGCTGGATAATTTGAAGATGAAATAAAGAAAGGTAATGATGTAAATGTATTTCAGATAGAGCTCAATAATTAGATTGGGACAGTGATGGCAGACGAATAACGTCAAACGACTGAGATCAGGGACAAAAGAAATTTGATTAAGGCACATTTTGTAGTTTTCAAAACATAAAACGCAGCGAACTGATAATGATTGCACATAAAATTTTGCTCTAGCGTGTTCAGTATAGCAAAAAAAAAAAAAAAGATCTATAACATGGGACCTGGTGTGCATGAATAACAGCTTGCACATCACAGCAAGAAAAGTCCTGGGTTCGAACAAAAGTCCTAGCTGGCTGTATGTGGGTTTCCTACAAAGAGACTTGTTTTTCCAAAGACATGCTGCTGAGTAAACGGGAGATGCTGAACTCCCCCGCTATGAGGAAACAACCAGTGAAGTTTTCCAGATGTTAATGTCAAAAACAAACAACCCACCAGAAAAACAGGGGTGCACAAACTTATACAAAAGTCTGAACATTTGCATTCATTTTGTCTTTTTGTTTTTTTTTGGAGCATTAGCAAGAATTATATATATATATATATATATATATATATATATATATATATATATATATATATATATATATATACACAGTGGGTTGCAAAAGTATTCATACCCCTTGAACTTTTCCATATTTTGTCACATTACAACCACAAACATAAATATATTTCACTGGAATTTAATGTGAAAGACCAACACAAAGTGGTATACAATTGTGAAGTGGAAT
>JAFMOD010000754.1:1067652-1105929 GCA_019802435.1 Corydoras maculifer
ATAACTTTCATTCCACTTCACAATTGTATACCACTTTGTGTTGGTCTTTCACATTAAATTCCAGTGAAATATATTTATGTTTGTGGTTGTAATGTGACAAAATATGGAAAAGTTCAAGGGGTATGAATACTTTTGCAACCCACTGTATATATATATATATATATATATATATATATATATATATATATATATATATATATATATATATATATATATACACGCACACACACACACACACATCATAATAGGTCTATCAGACCTTTCTTGACTGATCATGCTTCTCGGCTGTTAGTCCAGTCCCCTCATCCTATCCCAGCTCGATTATTGTAATGCATCACTGCTTGCCGGTCTCCCAGCTTGCACAATCAAGCCTCTACAACTGATTTAAAACTCTGTTTTATGACTTTTGTCCAACTCATGTCACTCCATCACCCCCCCCCCCCCCCCCCCCCCCCCCCGCCTCTCTATAGGCTCCCTGTAGCTGCTGAATTTAATACAAGGCACTGACTGACCTACAGGACAATCTCTGGATCTGCCCCCTTACCTTTACTCTTTATTAAAAGAATACACTTCGCTCTAGTGATGAATGTCATCTGGTGCTTCAAACTCACCATTTAGCATCTTTAAGAAACAACTCAAAACACATCTCTTAAATAAACATTTGATTAAAAAAATAATAATAAATTACTAGCAGTTAATTAATGTAATATTGATCTGCTCACTATTTGAAAACACAAATGACTGGGGAGAACAAATGAAGGTCAAGCTGCAAACACTTCTCTTCCCCAGAGGATATTGTCTTAAAGGCTATATAATCACAGGCTGCAAAATTCATGGTGGCATTTACAGCATGAGTCTGTTATAAATCAACACAATGACAATCTTTTTCAAACAAAGCACCAGAGTTTTCAATGTCTTACCGGGTTATTTACGTTGCGATGGATAATGAAATCACTAAACATTTGCTGTTATGTCAGCAATAACGAGAAACGTAAGCTGATTGCATGAGAAAATCTTTGGAGATCATACCGTGCATTTGGCTGCACTTTTCACTCGGTGACCATCATGACCATCCTCCTCAGCTCATCTGTGGATGAACAAAAGGTTATCAGAGTTGACCAGAAACTCACCAAGACCAGCAAAAGCGAACACAGCAAAAAATACTGGTGTTAAAAGTTTAAAAAGGAGGCAGGGACACAGCTTTATAATTAAATTATAACATCTTTATGAGTTCAAATGAACTTGTTAGTTGTAACAATTTTTAAGGTTGGTTTGATTGACTGTAACCGGTCAAGGGTTTTGTATTGCATTATATTTTAAAACCCTGTAATATTTTTTATTTTATCCTGTCTTTGATCTATTTGATGGATCAAATTTTCCAAAGTTTTCCAATACCGTTTAAATAAAAGAAATACTTGGTTTATGGCCTATTTCCAGTGGGTTAGCTGAAATATGTGATGAGCAGAGTTCTACCTTCATGTTTGAACAGATCAGGGGTCTATTCTACGAAGCTAAGCCTGGCTTATTTTGCTTAAATTAAGGTTTCACAAAAGAAGCTAGACTTAAATAGGTCATCTTTATACACCACATGTTGCCCGTTTTAAATGTTTGCTATAAGGGCTGTGGTAGCTCAGTGGTTAGTATATTGAGTTATCAATCTGAAGGTTGTTGGTTCAAATTTCAGGTACTTAGAAGATACCACTTGAGCAAGGACCTTAGGCCTCATTGCTCCTGAGATGCTGTGGCCAACCCTGTGCTTGCTCTGTAAGTCGCTTTGGATGAAAGCTGCTGCTAAATGACCAAATGTTTATCCTTATTCAGATATACCTTTCAACATAAACTACCCATGGGGCAAAAACATAATACTAGTACTTTGATGCCAGAAATACATGCCAGTCTTGTAGAATGGTTGTCATGGGAATATTTCTAGTCTGGATATCATAAAGACATGTATTAATTAATAAAGAATGCTGAAATAAATAGATCAGGTTGCAAATGTACACAATTTCCGTCAAATGACATCATGGTGCAACATAAAACTGAATGATGTTCACTTCAGTGAATAAAATCCCAACACATTCATTGGTTTTCCAATATTTTCATAATAGCTTTATTTCAAAATGAACATCCTGTAACTCAGTATATTGATATGCACAATCTTTCCCTATAAACTTCTCGTTATAACTTTATTCAGGGGATAGTTCCAGTTTTAAAATCCATATGTCCAATTTGTGTTCAAAAGGCTACGTAAAATGCAGCATCTGCACACTTGTGACCACCTTCATAGCTTCAGACCTCCGCACCAACTTTTGTCAGCCAAGTCTCACTGTAGAGAAACTCCTAAACGCGACTGCCCACATAAATCATCTGGGCTCTCTCGGTGTGAGTAAATACTGGTATATACAGCATTGTGGGAGCCAGAATCTGTTCACACATTCACACAGCGGAGACCTCATGCGAATGTGGGAACTTCAAGCTGGTCTTCAGAATGTAATTCACTGTTTTATAGTGAAATTATGATGTATGGTTACGGTCAAGATTTAATGTTAGAGTAGTGAGAGAAGGAGGGGTGTCTATGAAATGAATACAAGTCTAAAAATCTAAAATCCTCACATAAAACAAACTTCTACACATTTATATTTTGAAATGTATTACAAATAAGGACACACAAAATACAACCCAGGATAAACAACAAATGACGAGTTATTATTCATTTGCAGAATAAGTCCAGAAAAGTTCTGTTTCAACAGAAACAGTGTAAAAGAATAAGTGCAACCAATATATTAATATATCCATAGAAATAAAGATAGTAATTAGATCTTAACAATTAAGCGATCTTGATTAATTAATGTGGTTAGGGTGTTGGGAAATCAGTCTGAAGGCTGTGGGTTTAAATCCCAGGTTTACTCACATTGACTTGAGCAAGACCCTTAACCCTCATTGCTCCAGGGATGTGGAATCAACCCCCTGTGTTCTGATCTCAAACAAATTGGAATATTTATAAGCTGCTTTTGATATAAAGCATCTGCTAAATGACCAAATGTAACCAACACTATTACAGGAAGTTGTGTCATTTTGTTGGTCGGGTTTTTGAGGTCAAACAATGACAAACATGACAAAACATGAGCAATGATTATCAATCTGGAACTTGTTACAAGACCATTTCTAAACACGATCATTTCACAGCGAGCAAGATTATTTACAAGTGCAAGATGTGACCACATGACGATTATCGGTTTTCTCAAAGTAAATGTCCAGTACCTTATCCCTTAGTTCAGAACATGCAAACCTAACAAAAGCAAAGCTACACATCAGACTAAACAGGCTTTAGTTAACATGTACATTGTTCATCATTCAACAATACCATACTGAAAAAACCAGACTGAACATGTATGGCTTGATCGGAAGAGAAGCCAGCAGAAACACTCTTTGTTTGGAAAATAACCTGGCAGCATTGCTTTGAGTTTGAACAAAGAAGAAGACGTCTGGAACAATCAATGAGACCAATGTAAAAGCTTTTTGACCATAATGCACTTGATGACCTTTGACAAGATTGAAACACATCAACACAATATACCAATGATCAAGCATAGTGCTAGAGGAGTCATGATTTTTAATGGTTTTGCAGCAACAGGACTTGAACACCTCAAAGTCATTGGGAAAACCACTAATTCCTCTGTCACAGAAATACAGCCAATGACACCAAACTCTGCATGGGTGCACAAATGGACTATCTGCTCTCAGCCATCTCAATGCTAACAGCACATCAGTATATATCATGGACATGAAGAATCCACAGCCCACATGTTCATTGTAAAGAAGCCCCTTCGTGTTCTTACCTTGCCACTGTTTGTTTGTTTGTTGTTTGATCTTCACCTGTTCTGGTATTGTTTCATCTTCACCTGTTCTGATGTTTTTTGATCTTCACCTGTTCTGATGTTTTTTGATCTTCACCTGTTCTGATGTTTTTTGATCTTCACCTGTTCTGATGTTTTTTGATCTTCACCTGTGCTGGTATTGTTTTATCTTCACTTGTGCTGATGTTGTTTGATCTTCACCTGTGCTGGCAACATGTGGGCCTTCAATCAAAGGACCCAATCTACCTTCTACTTCTTTTTGGCTGGTAGCAAACTAGCTTTTGGTGCATGATCGCCACCTTCTGGACTGGAGTATGGGACCAGCTTTCTAAATTCTGTTTCTTGCAAATTGAAGGACCCAAGCTGAGGAGCTGAGCTGTTTAAATAAGTGCCTGATTGGAAGTGGGTAGTTGGGCAATTCCATTTGAAGTGCATTTAATACCTAATAATCAAATAATAGTTATTGACTATTAAATAGTAGTATAATAAAATGAATACATTCAGTATGTGTATGATTTATATTACTACATGTTTATATAATGGGGATTACACTGGATAAAAATTCCAACCAATGGCATAATATAGCTTTTTCTAATGAATGTTGTCATGGCAATGTTATGGTGCACTTTTTGATTTTAATCATGATTAATTGCAAACACGATATATTGTCTCATCCCTAGTACTAGTATATTAATGCACAACTCACCACAGTATTTCAATTTAGCTGATGTCTGGACTTTGGGTCACTGCAAAACTTTCATTCTTAATTATTTAACCCTTTTTTCTTTCAGAAAATTCAGCTGGTGGTATCCTTCAAGGAGTTATTAGAGCATAGCAGAAGGTGAGGTCCATCCACTTGATAGCTAATCACTCCTGCTTAGTGGTCCTGTGACACCAATAACTGCGATGTAATATCTTCTGTAAGAGTGTCCTGCATTTCTCTGTATGGACCATCATCAAGACAAAAAATATGAAAAAGAAAGTGGTGTACCAGAGAATAGCTTTTGATCTTTAATCACTTACACTTGATCAAATACATGATGCAATGTCTCCTCTTGGCTTTTTGAACAGGGAATCCCCAAAAGGAAATTCCCAAATGAGAGGTGCTGTCCCAGTGTGTCTCACTGATATAAAGCCATTTTACTCCCCATTATCAGTGCAGGGCATGTCTTTCCCCCTGTGTTGTGTACAGGATCCATCTGCATTCAAATTTCACCAATGAACAAGAAAATCTCTGACAATTTGTTCACAAAATAAGTGGATGGAAGATGTGGAAACTTCTAAATGACTTCATTTTATGTTTTTTTCCTCTAAAAAATGTATCATGTGGTCTGATTCCACAAGAATCCACTCCAATTTTGTACCACCCCAATTTTGTGGTTGGGGTTAGAACACAGGGTTGGTCATTCAGCCTCCCTGGAGCAGTTTGAGCAGTTAATGTTCCTGCTCAAGAACCCACATTGGTAACTTCAGTGAACCTTGGCTTTAAGCCCACAACCTTCAGATTGATAGCCCAACACCCACACCATTAAGTTACCGTATCCACCACCTACTTAACGGTATTTTCTATGTCTCTGTTTGATGGGGTGGCTTGATTGTTTAAGGGATCATAATGTAGAACCAATCCTGAATATGCCCAGTCTTGTGCAGTGCCAACAACTCCGTGACACTGATGGGTTCACCTTGATCTACAGGGATATCTGGTGACCTTTTCCACAGCACAGAGACCAGCCAGTTCTTTAACATTGCGAGTTACAGTTTTGTGCCAGCCTACATCTTATCACGGTCAGAGTGTGAGCTGGATTCATTGTAACAGATGTGTAGAGGATTTGAGTACCCACAGCTTGGACCGGACCTAGCAACACCTGCCAATCTTCCACTTGGGCTTCGAGCAGCACTTGGAACCACTGCTCCAAGCTGGCATTCGTAATTGTGCTTGTGTCGGGTCCTATTGCTTTGCTTGCTTGCAAGAATATGGATGTACCACTCAAATCGTGAGGCCTCTATAATCAACATACAAGTCTTTACTTGCGCGTTTTGGCTCTAATTGTAACAGATTGCAGTGAGTAAAAACTTTGGACAGACAATCTTGAGACTTTATTAACTCAACAACACGCTTTACAGCTTACTTATGCTTTCCAGTAAAGACATAACACAATCAAGGTTGCAGTCTCCTGGCATTCACAAAACCCTGACTAATCTGTCAGACTACCAGATAGAAAATCCTGATTCATCACTGCATAGAACATGTTCCGTAGCTGGGTGCCTCTACCAATTTCAATACTTGGCATTAGGATCGGTGATGAAAAATTGCATGCCACTGCCTGGCATTGGAAACCCATGTGCGCTCAGTGCACACTTCCTGTCCTAATGTTAATGCCAAAGGAGGATTGGAACAGTTACTGAGTCAGTAGACTGTTGGTGACCTTTATGAAATATGAGCCTCAGCACTCAGTAAACTTCACAGTGTAACTTCACGTGGTCCGCCGCTGTACGGCTGAGAGCTTGTTGTGGTTTTTATATGCTTCTACTTTTCAATAATGCTATTCATAGAATATCTTAGATGGAAAAAATGTGTTTACATATCTTTTCCCACATGTTTGTACGGGCAGACTGCCTGGCGGAGTGCTTGAGTTCAAAAACCTATGGCAAACCTACAGAACATAAAAAATCACTTAAATATAAAAAGAGATATATATTTCGTCACTTTCGGCTCACCGTTTCTCCACGTACCATATAGATGGACTTTGTAGTTCCACAGTTCCATTCTGTAGTCCATCTGTTACTCTACATACTCTGTTAGTCTACTTTATTCTGTTCTCTGATGATCAGGACCCCCCACAGAGCAGGTTTTATTAGGGTGGTGGATGATGGTATAAGTGGATCAGACACCTGTTTGTTCTGATTGGTGTATTATTTTTTTTTCATCAGCACTGCTGTGTCTGATCCACTCTGTTGGATCTTTTTGATTTTTGGAAAAGCAAAAAGAACGAGCCGATGCAAGATAGTCGTCTCAACTTGTTTATTGAGAACAAAGAGAATTCTTCATGAACACCGTCAGGAAGTAACGCTGGCCAGCGGGTCTGCCTCATTCAGCTTCCAGGTGCTAAGAACGCCTTCAAAGAGTCTGATGAGTAAGAGAACCACCTAAGGGTTAACCTGTGTATATATCGTTATGTCTAGTTCCCGCCCCTAACTGCCTAAACCAATCACAGACTACCACCCTAGGTTTTAAATCAGCCAATCCCAGCCCAGGGTTTTGGTTCAAATCGAGCTTGCCCCACCCCACTTCCCAATGGCGGCAAAAACCCAGTAGCGTCCTTTGTTTGAATACAAACTTTTGGCCATTTTGGGAATCTTATTACGTGCAGGTAATTAAAAATTTTTGACAACTCATACCAAGACAACGCACAGTAACACACACACACACACACACACACACACACACACACACACACACACACCTCTATCATGGGGGAGGCCTGATCATTAGAGAACATACTAATGTGGAATAACAAAATATATAGAGTAACATATGGACTCCAGCCTATAAATGTTAAAGTACAAAGTCAATGTATATGATCACTGGAACTAAAAACATAGACAGTGTGTGTAGAACTGAAAAGATGTACCTAATAAAATGGCTGGTGAGTGTGTGTGTAATCTGTAAAGCCTATCCCATTATTATAAACCTTTATTTAGTTGTAGAACAAAAACAGTTTCGTATAGAAAGCATGTCACTAATTTGTCACATTAATGCGACTGCAAAGTTACATAATATTGTTCTAATTTATTCCCAGGCAGATAGTTAGAGCAACAATTAAGTGCATGTCTTTGTTAATACGCTACATGAATTCGCATTCATAAATGAGCGTCTTGAAAAAGGACTAAGTAATAGCAAATATACATTTTAAAGACGTTAAAGCTCTCTAGACGCTTATTCTACATGTTTTAGGGAGAAACAGAAAACTCCGTTATTAAACCCAGTTCACACTGGGGTAGTGGCCATTTAGTTTCAAAGTTTACAAATAGGAAAATTTTGTACCGGGATATTAATTCCTGCTGACAGTTGATGACTGCAGGCAGAGTGTGACAGTGTAATTAAGAACACAGATCTACCATATTTTTATGTTATTGCGGTGGCAAGGTGTCGGTATTGAGCCTGAAAGACGTGCTCACATGAAAGATGAAGGAGAGGGAACAATAGTTGTAGGGTTTATTATATATATATACACACACACACACACACACACACACACACACACACACACAACATTTGGTCATTTAGCAGATGGTTTTATCCAAAACGTCTTACAAATAATCCCGATACAACAGCATCCCTGGAGCAATGAGGGTTAAGGATCTTGCTCACGGAACCACATTGATAACTTCTGGAGTCCTTGGGATTCGAACCCACAACCTTCAGATTGACAGGCCAACACCCCAACCCATGATATATATATATATATATATATATATATGTAGGAGGCATGTTCTCCCTGTGTCCACGTGGGTTTCCTCCGGGTTCTCCGGTTTCCTCCCACGGTCCAAAAACATGGATCAAGGTCAATTGAATTCTCCAAACCACCCCCAAATATATATATAGTGTGTTTGTGTGTGTGTGTGTGTGTGTGTGTGTGTGTGTGTGTGTGTGTGTGCAAGTAAGTGTGTGCCCAGTGATGGATTGGCGCCCTGTCCTGGGTGTATCTGCTCAGCGCCCGAAACGTTTTCCCCTGGATGGGCATGGGGAACCCCCCCACGACCCTAGTAGAGGATAAAGCAGAAGATAATGAATGAATGGATATATATATAAATCAGCAGTACTGCAGTCCAATTTGAGGATTTAGGTAAATGTTTCTCCATGTTGTTTTTCGCATATTAAGTTAAATGTCAACAGAATGACATTTTACACAGATGTTTTCAATTCTCATTAGCATCCGAAAGCAAGGTAGAGCTGATAAAACAGACGATATGTGCACAGGTGCAGAACGGTGGGTGTTGGATATCTTAGCATTTCCTATTGACATAGGTCTAGCACACATTGTGAAATAAGCCCTGTGACTGTATTTAAGTTTTTAATGCAAATGTACCCCCAATCAAATTCAACTACAGAACATTATTTACAATCTTTGTTATTCTTCGTTTCAAGTGTATGTCATTATGTTTTGAATTATGAATAACTGTTTTATTTAGCTGCAGCTGCGACGAGCTAATACTCAATTAGGACGACATTAAAAATGCAAGAACACTGATGATTGAAATTAACACACGATTTTTCAAATAAATTAGTTTTTATTATTATTACACCTCCTCTTGTGAAATAATAAATTACTTCGAGGTGCAGGTAATAAAGTGATTAAATAAAAAATGTATTAGGATTTGAAAAATCTGTAGATAATTTCAGTGTTGTATGCAGCAGGTTGTCTCTGTGATGTACTTTGCTCCTGCAGTACTTTAAATCTCAGCATCTCAAAGGAATTATTTCCACCCACTTACTAATTATAACCTAGTTCGCCACAAAATGACAAAAAAAGAAAGTTAATTTACATAACAGGAGAGGCAAATGTTAATGGTACAGTCAAACTTTGATGAAAACAATAACATAATGATGTTACGATGTTCTCCAAGGCAGATCGTAAGCATAACCTTCAGCCTAAAAGCTCTGCAGAGCATCCGGCACTAAAAGCTAGCGACTTAATGAAGTGAAGTCGGCCATATATAAGTAAGTCAGTACACGGGGCTCACAGGGAGTCCATAAATAAAGTACAGTCGGCAGTACGAGCCTAAATCCATGAATGAAGGACAGTCTGCAACAGAAGATTAATAAATTACATGTCTGACGTACAGTATGTCCTTGAATTAAGTTCAGCCTGCGTGAAATCTGTGAGTGAAGCCCAGCATGGGAAAGACGAAATCACCGAAAACAGGAACAAATAAGTCCCACGGCAGATCGAAACTCCGTAACATCGACAGTGTGTTTACACAGCACATCAGGCGGGTCTCTGAAGGACAGATGGCACTTTGAAAATCACTTCATTACTGCGATGAATGTCAATTTACACAGTGTATAATTAAAAGTAATATTTAAACAAGAGATAATGAAACGGCAGTTTTATCAGGACACGATGTGGAATGTTATGACTAAATGAGACAATTACTTATAAAGTTAGGAGATGACTCAGTTGTAAGATTTGACTCACTGTCATTGGCAAAGATGACTGATTCATATCAATACACAGCCAAGCAGTTTGGTTACTTATGATAATTGTACAAATACTATTAATACAAGTTGTAAGCTCATTCCTTCATTATCTTCCGCTTTATCTTATGTTAGGGGGGGGGGGGGGTTCCCATGCCCATCCAGGGGAATGTTTCGGGCACTGCGCAGATACACCCAAAACAGGGCTCCAATCTATCCCTGGACACACACTCACTCATGCAGACACACTCTACATGGGCAATTTGGATAACTTAATTGACTTGATCCATGTTTTTGGACTGTGGGAGGAAACCGGAGAACCCGGAGGAAGCCCACGCGGAAACGGGGAGAACATGGAAACTCCACCCAGATGGGGATTTGAACCGGGAATCCCTAGTGCTGAGAGGCGAACGTGCAAACCACTAAGCCACCGTGCCGCTACAAGTTGCAAGCTCATTCATAAAAATTACTAGTCATTTAAAAATAAAAAAAAGGACGTACAGATGTTATATATACAGTGGTGATTTCCTAATGGATGGCATCCTGAAGGAGCAGCTTTCCAAAGTTGAAATCAGACACAACAATCCGTCAAGCCACCCCACAATACAATAACAAGGTGCTCCATCAGGAAGCAAATGAACTGCTTTCAAAAAATGAGCCAATGCGCTTCGGGTCAGGAGTAAATGGACCAACCCCACACCCATGCCAGAGAAATTCTTAGAAAGCCTATTTTAAGGTTTGTTGGCAGACCCCAGAAATAGTCAGTTTCCAGATCCCACAATTAAGCCAGATGGATTTTATAATTAACAAATCGTATAAATCTTTTATCATCAGCTAATTAAATGTTGTTTAAAAAGCATGTTACATTTTAATTACTTTCTGAAAGCTTTTAATTGCTGGCGGCACGGTGGCTTAGTGGTTAGTATGTTCTCCTCTCAGCACTATAGAGATTCCTGGTTCGAATCCCAATCTGGGTGGAGTTTCCATGTTCTCCCCGTGTCCGCGTGGGTTTCATCTAGGTTTTCCAGTTTCCTCCCACAGTCCAAATACATGGATCAAGGTCAATTGAAATCTTCAAATTGCCCCATGTAGAGTGTGTTTGTGTGAGTGAGTGTGTGCCCAGCGATGGATTAGTGCCCTGTCCTGGGTGTCTGCCCAGTGCCCAAAACAGTCTCCCCTGGATGGGCATGGGGAACCCCCCCGCAACCCTAATAGAGGATAAAGCGGAAGATAATGGATGGATGGATGGATGGTATTAACCAAAAACATGGATCAAGGTCAATTGAAGTCTCCAAATTGCCCCATATAGAGTGTGTTTGTCTATGTGAGTAAGTGTGTGCCCAGCGATAGATTGACATCCTGACCTGGGTGTATCTGCCCAGCGCCCGAGACGTTCTCCCCTGGATGGGCATGGGGAACCCCCCCCGCGACCCTAATAGAGGATAAAGCGGAAGATAATGCATGGATGGACGATGTTTTTAATTGCATGTCCTTAGAACATTGCACAGTGAATCGAATGCCAACACCAAAATCTTGTGTTGATGCTTTTAATAACAAAGTTTTGTGATATTCCCCATATAATAAAAAAGTAAAGCAGATTTAAGGTTTGAATGATTCAGGCCCCTGTGAGGTTTCTAATTAACAACCGGAGCTCATTTAACAGTGTTATACCATATGCAGAGGTACACAGAATTCTTCCCTTGAGAATTTCTGTTTGTGGAAGTTTTGACAAAACACCAATTTTAGTGACACTAAAATGTCAGTGAAACTGTAAGCTAACCGACTCTGCCAAAATTAAAACTGAAGACCTAATGACTATCAGACAACAAAAACTAACCTTTACAAGCTTTTTTTAACAAGCACTGGATCAGGTTGTGCAGTGATTTTCTGTCCGAATGAGTCTCGGATGTATTGTTTTAATAGGTGTGTGAACATGTCAAATGCCGTCTTTTAAAATGAGATATAAGTCACTTTCATACGTGGAGCTTAAGCAGCCTCTGATTACTTACGACTCTGTAAAATCTGTATTCGGACTTTTTGCTCTTAAACCTGATTGTTCAGCTGTTAATCTGTTTGCAAACCTCTAGAACATAATATTCAGGGTCAATGTGCTGCTAGCACGGTGGCTTAGTGGTTAGCACATTCTCCTCTCAGCACTAGGGATTCCCGGTTCGAATCCCCATCTAGGTGGAGTTTCCATGTTCTCCCCGTGTCCGCATGGGTTTCCTCCGGGTTCTCCGGTTTCTTCCCACAGTCCAAAGACATGGATCAAGTCAATTGAATTCTCCAAATTGCCTCATACAGAGTGTGTGTGGTTGTCAGTGATAGATTGGCGCCCTGTCCTGGGTGTATCTACCCAGCGCCCGAAACGTTCTCCCCTGGATGGGCATGGGGACAAACATAATAGAGGATAAAGTGGAAGAAAATGGATGGATGCATGGAATGTGCTGCTATAGCAAGTCAATTTGGCTGACTTCATCACTAACATCCATTCTGTGATGCTCCTGACCAATAAAGAACAGAGAACCAATAACGGACGAACACAGATGGACTACAGTCTGTAATTGTGAAACTACAAAGTCCATCTATATGGAAAATATACAATGGTCTTATGAAAAGCAGCTTATGAACATTTGTTGATGAGACAAGACAATTCAGTAACATATAAACTAAACAACCCTGTTACTTGGGAGCACTTTAGTTTCCCAGCTGAATACAACATCGACCGGCAAAGAGTACGAGGTGCAGATCTGAAGGTGCCTGTGCGCCGACACTACTCGACTTCAGTATCAAATAAGCAAAGAGCAAAGAGAAAACAAGAGTTGCACCATCGCGGTTTCCCCACAGAGTTGAGACAGCCGCGGAATGCTGCTTCTAAACAGCCGAACCAAATACAGATGTTTATAGATTCTGATTTAAGTCCGTGACTCACAGTTTATAGTTAGTGCTCTGTGCTACACTTAAAAAAAAAAAAAATTTCAATTTAAACAGGAGTTCATTAACACAATTTTTTATTTTTTTTTCAAACAGGTCTGACATCCAGAGAGAATGTTTGGTGTGATTTCATCAGTGTTAGAAAAAAAGTGAGTCTTAATACAAGAACATTATCTTCCGCTTCATCCTCTATTAGGGTCGCGGGGGGGGGGGTTCCCCATGCCCATCCAGGGGAGAACGTTTCGGTCACTGGGCAGATACACCCAGGACAGGGCACCAATGTATTACTGGGAACACTCAATCACTCACTCACACAAACACACTCTATATGGGGCAATTTGGAGAATTCAATTGACCTTGAGCCATGTTTTTGGACTGTTGGAGGAAACCGGAGAACCCGGAGGAAACCCATGCGGACACGGGGAGAACATGAGAACTCCACCCAGATTGGGATTCGAACCCGGAATCCCTAGCACTGAGAGGAGAACGTGCTAACCACTAAGCCACCGTGGAAAACATATCAAATGAACATGAACATGCAAGCGGCACGGTGGCTTAGTGGTTAGTACATCAGCCACAGTGGATCCAGGTTTGAATCCCTATCTTGATGGAGTTTTCATATTCTCCCCATGTGGATTTTCTACAGGGTCTTTGGTTTCTTCCCACAGTCCAAAATCATGGATTTTAGGTGAATTGGCTGATTGAACTTGCCCCATATGTGTGAGTTTGTACCCAGCGATAAATTGGCACCCTGTTAGAATTCCAAGTAGTCTGATGTGTTACACTTATACCTTTTTATTTAAAAAAAACACACAAAAAAAAAACAAGGTTAAATTCAAGATGATGGCATTCTAAATAATTAGTAAGAATTTAAAAAATCTAATTGGTGACACGGTCTGATCGACTTTCCAATTTTCATTCATTCGTTATTTTCATTCATTCATTATTATTATCTTCTGCCTAAACCTCTACTAGGGTCGTGGGTGGTGGGGGTAATGGATGGGTTCCATGGAGGAGAGAACGTTTCGGGCACTGGGCAGATACATCCAGGACAGGGTGTCAATCCATCGCTGGGCACACTCACTCACACAGACACACACACACTATATGGGGAAATTTAGAGCATTTACTTTACCATGAATCCATGTATTTGGACTGTGGAAAAAAAACGGAGAACCCAGAAAAAACCCATATAGACATGGGGAGAACATGAAAGCTCCACCCAGATTGGGATTCAAACCTGGATCCCCAGCACTGAGAGGAGAACATGCTAATCATTACACGGTGATGTCGCCGGATTTCCCTAGTTTCCTCCACACATCATGTCTGTATCACTTTCTCCCAAATTGGATTTATTTTTTGAGTGTTTGTGTATTTTGTGACTCTGAAATAATAGAATAAAATCTGTATGTGATCTCACTGGAGATTTGTTTCATCAGCCTCCCACTCATTTCGTTTTAATGCAGAATTACTGGTCATTTCTTTTTCAGACCAAATAAACTCTGCACTTAGACCCATCAGCTGCCTGAGTGTTCTCTGTCATGAGAAAACGTCTGTAATTAACAAAATGAGAGAAATGAGGCATGGCATTGTGACCAGCGACTTATTTTAGAACAGAATTTGACTTTTTTTTTTGTTCATAGAAAGAAGGTTTCTTTCAACTTTTCTTTTCTTCTTCAGATCATACTGAATGAGTGATATCCCCCTCCCCCCCATCCCCAACACTGCCTTTATTAAAGGCCGACAGACATCATTACAGACAGAACCCAAGATAAAAGACAAGAGTAAACTAAGAAACAATTTGCAAACATTTACAAATGTAACTTTTTAACTAATTAAGTATTTCAGTACTGAAAATAATCACTCACACACACACACACACACACACACACACACACATATATATTTTCTATCCATTATCTTCCGCGTTTTCCTCTAGAACGTTTCGGGCGCTGGGCAGATACATCCAGGACAGGACGCCAATCTATCACTGGGCACACACTCACTCACACAAACACACTCTATATTGGGGCAATTTGGAGAATTCAACTGACCTTGATCCATGTTTTTGGACTGTGGGAGGAAACCGGAGAACCCGGAGGAAACCCACGTGGACATGGGGAGAACATGGAAACTCCACCCAGATTGGGATTTGAACCGGGAATCCCTAGTGCTGAGAGGAGAACATGCTAACCACTAAGCCACGATATATAAAAAATATCTAAAAAATATCTGAATCACAGAACTGATGTTAATTATATTTTGTCCATAAACACTCATTAAATTGTTCCAATTGGTCTGTCCACTTCCTTTCGTAGCATTCCCTCGCTTGTGCCACTTCCAGACATGTATTTTTGTATTAAAGCATTTAACCAATCACGTTTCAGTATCATTGGTTCCCAGGATCAAAGAATTCTGCCTAAGGATTTTTTAATCCGTTCTGCCGTCCGGTAGCTTATAATAATGTCGAGCAACCTGTTGTTCAACCAATCAGATTTGAGCAGATGTGCATATAGCAGGTGTGCATTTCGTCAGTGTATTCACGTCCTTTAATTGGATAGTCAAGAGAACATCCCGTCTCTGTCTTACTTATATTAACTTATTTCTAACTGTCTCCTTAACTACTGACTTGTGTTGTTTTCTCATTTGTAAGTATAAATTACTAATGGAAATTAATAATGAATAAATTACTGAGTTAACGAATTGCAACGCATGTGCAGTTTTTCATTAAAAACATTATTTAAAAAAATATATTTTTAATAAGCATAACTTTAAAATAGTTTTTCTGCCTTGGCCTTGCTGACAGTTGCTCTGGATGAGGGAATGTCAGTATGATGGGATGTTTCGGCAGTTTTGCTGAATTGTGCACACAGTTTAGTGGTGTGCTAAGTCACCTTCACTAAAATAAAACCTCTCTGTGAGTGGAAGGGAATTAGATACCTATTTTTTTTGCCATCAGCTGATATTAATGGAGATTTGGAGATTACTTTAGGTTATCTGATTAACTGAAAAAAGTCAGTTTTCTAAAACCTAAAACGAGCAAACTAATTAAATTTTTATTCATTTTCTGTATTCAGTAATACATGACCAATTATTTTGCATGATATACTAAGTATATTAAATTTTGCACAATGAAATCACATTATTCACTCCGAAAGCAAGCGCAATTACTCCAAATCTAGAGCTTTAGTGTCCCATGAGGGGAACATGCTGCCCAGGTCACCTTGTAAGAGGAAAAAAAAAAAACCTTTGAGCCCAATCAGTACCTTTTCATCATCACAGTGTCTACAGTAACCTCTGGGCATCAAGTGCTTGAAACAGAGAGGTCACCTCCTCGGCTAATGAGGAGGATAAGAATAATAAATTATTTTCCACTCTAGGGAAGAAAGAAAAAAAGTGCATGTCACATCGCAGGTTGGGTGCAAAAACAAGGTACACGATGTACACATGCAGATAAATCACTACTTGTACAAGGAAATTTCATCAGCTGACTGATGACTGAACTGAACACGGTATCAGGTCAAAAGGCCAAAATGCTGCTATAATTCACTGTGCCCATTCGCTGCTGCAATACTTACCTCATGCACTTTCTGTTCCCCATACACGCCCCACTTCCCACTCCCCATATCTTCATCCATGCGTATCACAACCTCACCACAACGTGAATTACAGGACTGAATACCTCAGCACCAGCTCCCACCAGCAAGCGCTCATACAATCTTCCATTGGATATCGTTTATCGATCGATTGTGGTGCGATTGTAAACTTTCATCTTTATCAATTTTTTAAAATGTTGATTAAAAAAGCAAAAAAATTGAAGCACAAAACATTTGCAGTGCAGGGAAAAGTTGCAGAAATAAACTATAGAATATATCTATTTATAAAATGAGTTCCCAGTCCGTGAATCTGATCGGCTGAGCCGTGTGTTCAGCAGCGACAACATCAGCCAAGAGGGTACCCCGTTACACAGCATTATATGTTTACTTTAAAAAACGGATTAGATTACGTAGCAGAAGACCGGATTATTAATAAATCAAAATCAAATCTTGTTTTTTTATTATAGTGTGTTTGTAAGTGTTTTATATAAGCAATAAAGACACTGAAGGTTGTGTATTATTGTAAATAAATTACAGCAAGGGCGGCAGGGTGGCTTAGTGGTTAGCGGTTTCCTCCCACGGTCCAAAAACATGGATCAAGTCAATTGGGTTCTGCAAATTGCCCCATATAAAGTGTGTATCCGTGCGTGTCTGTGTGAGTAAGTGCCCAGTGATAGATTGGTGCCCTGTCCTGGGTGTATCTGCCCAGCGCCCCAAACGTTCTCCCCTGGATGGGCATGGGAAAACCCTCAATCCCATCACGACCTTGATCTTCCAAAATGATGGCTTCACAATCTCCCCAAACGATTCGATCCGGAAGCTTGGTTTCACAATAGACTCCCACCTTAAACTCTCTGATCATGTGATCAAAACCGCCCGTTCCTGTAGATTCCTTCTTTACAACATAAGGTAGATCAGACCCTTTTTGACTGAACATGCTACCCAACTGCTTGTTCAAGTCCTATCCCGGCTTGATTATTGTAATGCGCTACTTGCCGGTATCCCAGCTTCCACAATCCGACCTCTTCAACTGATTCAGAACTCTGCAGCCCGACTCGTGTTTAACCAGCCCAAGCGAACTCATGTCACTCCATTACTCACTTCCCTCCATTGGCTCCCTGTAGCTGCTGCATTCAGTACAAGTCACTGCCTCTGGCCTACAGGACCATTTCTGGATCTTCTCTCTCCTACCTTCACTCTATCTTTTCAAAACACACTCCGACTCATTTACTTTGCTCCAGTGATGATCGCCGCCTGGTGATTCCACCTCACCGAGGAGCTCATTCTCACTCCGTAGCGTTCACCACTGCAACATGGTGGAACGTTCTTCCCAACTCTGTCCGTAAGGCAGAATATCTAAGCAGTTTTAAGAAACTACTGAAGACGCATCTCAAAAACCTGTTGTAAAAAAAAAGAAAAAGAAAAAAAGGGGTGGGGGGGCGCCGCAGCATCGAATAACAATCAGGTTTGATGAATTTACAGTATAGTTGGTTTTTTCCATAAGTTCTAACTTGTAATGTTCTCATTTGTAAGTCGCTTTGGATAAAAGCATCTGCTAAATGACTAAATGTAATGTAAATGTATGGGGAAACCCCCCCCCCCCCCCGCGCCACCCTAATATAGGATAAAGCGGAAGATAATGAATGAATGAATATAAGATTAAATGCTTCTAATTGCCCCATATAGTGTGGGTTTGTGTGTGTGTCCTGGGTGTATCTGCCCAACTTTGTGCATTATTCTGCATTTTTCGATTTGACTTTGTGCATCAAAAGACATCCTTACGTATGAATTCAAACTAACACTCATGTTCTGAATGGATTTTAAAATACAAGAATAATGATGGCAAGAAGGATCATTACATCTACAGTACTGCTAAAAACATTATGTGAAACCCCAGAAACTCCAGTACTCCTGTAATCTGTTTCATCATGTCAGACAGTGATACATGTCGGCTGAGTTAAGAACCCTCATCGTCAATCCCCGTCAGCAGACACACCTGTATGTCTTGCCTTTTTATAAATGTCATTTAAAGACGGGGCACACATAGCTCAGGCTTTGATTAATGCTTTGCTATTAAACCCGCAGAGCAAAATCTAGCAGAAGCTATGAGCGCGCCACTAATAAACATTGATTTAAAAACACTTTATTTAGCACCGTTACTTTAAGGGAAATAAATGTACCTTAACGAAAGTCCAGTTAAACATACATTTATAAATCGCCTGTTTGGGTTCCTAACACAGTACATGGTACAGTCTAAAACGCTTTCTAGTCTGTAGATAGAAATAGAAGTGTAATTCTCACTTTTCTGAGTTGAAGGCTGAGGATTGAATGCCTTGAAAATAAACCAGTCAGCAGGCCATTAAAATGAAAAGCAGCCTATGAAGAAAATCAGAATATATGACGAGTCTATAGTCACTATAGAGCACATTGTCTGTGGCCCATCTTCCACTGCCAAAATAATTTAACATTCATTGGTGTAGTGAACTCGTTTCCAGCAGTGACAGCATTGCCAAGGAGCCCATCCCCCAATCCCAGCGCTTTCTTCTTCAGAGAAAGCTTTCTGTTGCCATTAAAACTACAGCACACCATGCTTAAAAGAAGCCACCACTCTTTTTACTAAGATGAATGATTCCCTAACATTTGGGGTTCATTCTGCCAAATCAGGCTTTCAGACAGACACGGCTCATACACCTGTTTGAAGGTTCGAGCCGACGCTTTGGACAGTGCTTTTTGCCACCAATTTATGCACTTCCCTTCAGCTCTGGTCCTCAGATTTCAGTTTAAGAGCATCTTTAATCTCCTGTTCAAATGTTCCCTGATGATGTTCTGAACTATCTTCAGCTTTCTTCGTTTCTGCACATCACCATTATCTAGCGCTGAAGGGACTGTACTCCCCCATTTCTGTCACTAATTGATGCAATTATCATGCTATTTTTGGTGAAGCACTGCTAAGGGCAGGCGGGTGTTGGAGGGGAAGAGACAGACGTGAGCAGTGGGAGCTTGATCGATTGTTTTTCCCCTGATGGGAAAATTTGGTTTCAAATCTTTACACATATGTTGTTAAAACAGCTTGTATATGTAAAACTCTTGCTGCAACCTAATTACAAATGGCAGTGTTTGTAATCCTATAACGTTAAAGATAAATCCTTTTAGAAAAGTCTATTCTATATAAGAGCTGAGTTTCTAAGTGAACCTAATGACAGGCCAAGTAAAACTCTGAGATGCTGTTAATGTAATAAATTGCAAAGAGCATCTTAATATCTTAAGTGATAAGTTATATGGGTTAGAGGTTAGCACGTTCTCCTCTCAGTGCTGGGGGTCCAGGTTCAAATCCGTATCTGGTTGGAGTTTCCATGTTCTCCCCGTGTCCGCATGGAATTCCTCCGGGTTCTCCGGTTTTCTCCCACAGCCCAAAACATGGATCAATTGAATTCTCCAAATTGCCCCATATAGATTGTGTGAGTGAGTGAGTGAGTGTGTGTCCAGTGATTGATTGGCACCCTGTCCTGGGTGTATCTGCCCAGCGCCTGAAACGTTCTCCCCTGGATGGGCATGCGGAAACCTCTTCAACTGATTCAGAACTCTGCAGCCCGACTTGTGTTTAACCAGCCCAAGCGAACTCATGTCACTCCATTACTCACTTCTCTCCATTGGCTCCTTGTAGCTGCTGCATTCAGTACAAGTCACTGACTCTGGCCTACAGCACCATTTCTGGATCTTCCCCCTCCTACCTTCACTCTATCTTTTCAAAATACACTCCGACTCGTTCACTTCACTCCAGTGATGATTGCCGCCTGGCGATTCCACCTCACCTATAAAGTGGAAGATAATGTATAGATGGTTAATTAGACTTCGGGGAGGTGCGATAGTTTAGTGGCTAGCATGTTCTCCTCTCAGTGCTGGGGATCGCGGTTCCAATCTGAATCTGGTTTTCTGAGTTTACATGTTCTCCCCGTGTCTTTGTGAGTTTCCTCCAGGTTCTTTGGTTTCCTCCCACAGTCTAAAATTATGAACTCAAGGTAAATTTAATGCTCGAAATTTCCTCATGTAGTCAGTCATTGTGTGTGTGTGTGTGTGTGTGTCTGAGTGAGTGTACCCAGGAATAGATCAGCACCTTCAGCACCTTGTCCTGAAAACTTTCTCCCCTGGATGGGCATGGGCGTGGGCATGGGCATGGGACTTGAACAATGCTCTCTCTTCCATTTGCCTGTGAGCAGAATTTAAAAAAATATATTATTTGTTTCCAGACCAGAGCTGCCCCGAAAAACCCAATGACGAAGCTCAAAGGCTCTCCCACATCCTTCAGGTCTACTGTTTCAGGATCATTTTTAGTTTTCTTCTGTACATTCGACAAATGTTGGCATGCATTAGGAAGGTTTTTTTTGAGTCATTTTTCAGTTAACAGCAACATCAGACTGTGACATCTACATACAATTTGCATAGTAGTTTAGTTAACGACACACTGTTACAGACATGCGAGAAACAAAAAGTACATATACTAAATACATAACAATTTTCCCAGTTCGGAAAATTGTAGGCAAGGTATGGGTTACTATACAAGTCACAGAAACCCCAGTGTAAGTTAGAATTACATTTGGTGGAAAACAGACCACAGATAAAGAGTGTTAGGTTCCCAGGCCACATGTTCTCTCCTGAACACTAAATGTATTTATGGCCTTCATTAAAGACAAACTCAATGTAAATAGATACGGGTAACAGTAGCAGTATCATACACACACACACACACACACACACACACACACACACACACACACACACACACACACACAAGCTTAGTACATCAGTTTAGCAACGCACACAAAATACATCTTCATTGCATCCGCTAGAAAACATGTCTTGTTTATTAGATGCAATATCAACCAGTTGTTAATACAAGTGGTACAATTTAAAAACAGCAACACTATTACTAATACTATTCTTCTGGCATAATAAAGGTTATATGTGTTTTCTAATGCATAAGATCAGTGATTCTGACGGCACTGAGTGCAGGTTTGCTGTTGAATTACCTGACACTAACTAGGGATGATGCCAAGTGATAGATTTGCGCACTGTCCAGCACCCAAAACGTTCTCCACTGGATACTGGATGGGCTTAGTAGAGGATTAAGTGGAAGATAACGAATAAATGAAGTAGGATTTTTTTTTTAAAAAGGGAAAAAATATGTAACAAAATAAATACTTCTGCTAAACTTAAATAAATAGCATTTTAAATAAAGAAAGCTCATCTTTCTATAGAAAATCTATGAATATATATTTAATATTTATGTTGACCCAATCATTTAGCACATGATTTTTTTGTTGAAAAAAAAACTTTGTTTGTTGCATTTAATTGGGAAATAAAAACACAATAAAAGAGAAATAGCAGGGTCTCAGCTTTAGTGGTTTGACAGACAACGCAGATTTTTAAGCACAATGAAGCAGACACTGGGGCGGCATGGTGGCTTAGTGGTTAGCACGTTCGCCTCTCAGCGCTAGGTTCTCTCTAGCCCAGTTCGAATCCCAATCTGGGTGGAGTTTCCATGTTCTCCCCGTGTCCACGTGGGTTTCCTCCGGGTTCTCCGGTTTCCTCCCACAGTCCAAAAACATGGATCAAGTCAATTGAATTCTTCAAACTGCCCCATATAGAGTGTGTCTGTGTGAGTGAGTGTGTGCCCAGCGATGGATTGGCGCCCTGTCCTGGGTGTATGTGCCCAGCGCCCGAGATGTCCTCCCCTGGATGGGCATGGGGAACCCCCCTGCTACCCTAATAGAGGATAAAACAGAAGATAATGGGTGGATGGATGAAGCCGACACCTGCTTTAGCTTCTTGGTTGAGTTTGATCTTTCACAATGGAGCCTTCCTCCCATTTGTACATTTACTATTAATTCGCTTTTTGTTCAACATGCAAGCCCAGTGTGTGTGTAACGGCCATATAATACGCACTTTCAGGCGTTTAAGTCTAAATTGATATGTGGTTGATATAGATATGTAGTAAAAATGCTAATTTTTATACAGGTAATAATACTGTGCTTGTGTGTGGCAGTTCAGTCATGAAAATCCAACTCATTAATCCCCCCAAATGTCTCTGTAAGGACAGTGGCCTAATATTTTTTATGCATGAAGCTCAAGGATAATCTGATTCTGAAAAACATGTTACAATAAATTCCCCATAATTTGGTAGAATATCAAAGCACAGTGTTATCATGAAATTTCCTGATCAATGTAAACTTTTAAATGTGCATTAAAGTTCTGTAATCGCTGAGATGAACATGCATTGAATAAAAGCCTGGAAAGGCACTTGCTGCACACTCAGTGTTGCTGAGTGTCTGTTTTATTATGCCAGAAAACTCAGTTTCCATGGAGTCCGTCATTAAACTGATTATACTGTGGTGTTAAACTGTACAATTTGCATACTGTTTTTGCATAATGCATCTTCTCTATGTCTTCCAGTCTGAAGTACTTCTTTTTGTCGCCAACAACATGCTTTAGGTCTGTGGTTATATTAATAATAAAAGGTTTAACTTAAAATAGCGATCTTTTACAACAAATGTACTCTGTATCAGTCATTCCTCTTTCATCTGTACATGCAATTTTGAACAGAGATACTTAATTCATCAGCTATGTACTGTAACTGCTTCAAAAATCCTTAATTGCTTGGTTTATATGCACATTATATGTTACACAGCCACTCAGTGATGTTGTAAATGGGGTGTGTGGGGGTGGGGGATGTAGGTGTCTCAACACACCCACATTTGTCAGATTAAAACAATACCAACATATTCAGGCAAGGACGTAGCAAATAAAAAAAGGCATATTTTATATTCCGAGCCATTGATTTTATATCTTACAGTTTACATTGCAGCAATATTTTATGTTTCACATTTAAATGTATATCTATTATTATATTTTATATTTATAATTTTTTTTAAATCTTACTTTAACAGAAATTGCTTAGAGTGAAACTGGGTCCGTGAGCCACCCATCCATCCAGCCATTATCTTCCGCTTTATCCTCTACTAGGGTTGCGGGGGGGGTTCCCCATGCCCATCCAGGGGAGAACGTTTCGGGCGCTGGGCAGATACACCCAGGACAGGGCGCCAATCCATCGCTGGGCACATACTCACTCACACAGACACACTCTATATGGGGCAATTTGGAGAATTCAATTGACCATGATCCATGTTTTTGGACTGTGGGAGGAAACCGGAGAACCCGGAGGAAACCCACGCGGACACGGGGAGAACATGGAAACTCAGATTGGGATTCGAACTGGGAATCCCTAGTGCTGAGAGGAGAATGTGCTAAACCACTAAGACACCGTGCCACCCTGTGAGCCACCATTTTATTTTATTTCAGGTACCACATCTGATGCAAATGTCAGTAAAGTCTTCTGAACCTTTAAAATGTAGAAAAGCTTAATAAAGCCAGCGACCAGTTGAGGGACTCTGGATAAGTTACTTGGTGCTGGAGCAGGTGCGCTAGATGGCTGTTTGAAAGAAACTCAATAAGACTGTTCATCCCAGGAAGCAGGATTGGTAAAAATGTCTAAACTAATTGCAGTTGTCAGTTAAAAGGTCAGTCAGTATTTCAGTCCTTACTCGGGTTGGATTGTATTAAAGCAACAGAACCTGAGAGAAGGTGTGTAATCGCAAATAACATCAAGGTTGTGATTTACAGTTGCTTTTATTCAATTTAACAGCAGCCATTTGTTTAACAGTAATGAAACACTGTGTGTAGGATTTATTGGGGAAATCATCAGAGCTATAATGCTATTTGCAATAACACACAACCTTGGTTGTTTTATTGGGTTTTGCTTTACAGCAGTTAAACAAAAGCCATTTGTTTAGCAGTAAACCACTAAGCTGCATATTAAGATTTGTTCGTTAAAGCTTTCATTTGGTTTCGCGAGTTAGTTGTCTCGCAAAAATGCAGTTTGCTGTGAGGTGACGGCACGATGGCTTGGTGGTTAATCCATTCGCCTCTCTGTGCTGGAGATCCAATGTGTCTGTGTGGGTTTCCTCCAGGTTCTCCGGGCATTACCACAGTCAAAAAACATTCTTTTTTAAATTCCATCCATTATCTTCCGCTTTATCCTCTATTAGGGTCGGGAAGGGGGATGGGGGGTTCCCCATTCCCCCCCAAGGGAGAACGTCTCGGGCGCTGGGCAGACCATGGACAGGGCGCCAATCTATCACTCGGCACACACTTACTCACACAGATACACTCTATATGGGGCAATTTGGAGAATTCAATTAACTTGATCCATGTTTTTGGACTGTGGGAGGAAACCGGTTTGGTATTCGAACCGGGAATCCCTAGCGCTGAGAGGAGAACGTGCTAACCACTAAGCCACCGTGCCGCCCTCAAGGTAAATTGAATGCTTTATTTGCCCCATATAGTGTGTGTGTGTGTGTGTGTGTGTGTGTGTGTGTGTGTGTGTGTGTCCGTGTGGATGAATGTGCCCAGCGATAGGTTTGCACCCTGTCCTGGGTGTATCTGGCCAGCATCCAAAAACGCTTCTCCATAGATGGGCATGAGGAACCCCCCCCAACCCCCAAACCCATGACCCTAGTAGAGGATTAATCAGAAAATAATGAATGAAGATATGAAGTGACACATTCTCTAAATCAAGAATCACAAACCCTTATATGGTGTTGCAGTAATCTTGCACTTCACCTATTTTACATTTCCAGGAAAATGGCTCAGCATAACATCTACTTGTTTTTACAATGAAGTACATTGTGAAAACATCAACCACCTCACACAGACATTACACCACGATGCTTGAGCGGAATATTATTGATGGCTGAGTGATGGATTGCAAATAGCAGTCAAATATTTATGGGCTTTTTAAAGTGAGTGAAAGAGCCTGTAACTGCTGTTTACTATCAATCATTAAAGGTTACCGCTGTCAGTCAGACCACAAATAACAACACATTTAGTCAGTGTAAAAATGATGTAATACTACATAAGCATAGTAAATCTGGTTATTCATGGCAGTACAAAAGTAACTGAACATTCCCCATTGATTATATTGCTAAAGATGATGTGTGGAATTAAACTCTAACTCAAATTACACAATGTCTACAAATCACTTTAAATATATAACAATAGTTGCGCTGCTGTAAGTACTGCCACGTCAAAGGCTGATTTTACTGAAAGCTACAGGTAAGCAAAGCAAAGTCTTTATATAGAACCTGCCACCATGCCACCATGAGCATAATTCATTGTAATAATTCTGATTTAATGGAGAATACTATCATTATCGACAGAAGGCTGCGGGTTATTTGTCATATTGTCATCAGCCATCACGAGATGAATGTGGATACTAATGTTTTATCAAAGCTTTTATTTTATGCAATGTATTAAATACAAAGTGCAGCACTCGAGTTGAGTCCAAATTTAACTAGAGCAGAAATGGTGACACAACGTTGGCTGTAAGTTCGTATTCAGAAGGCATATTCTATGGTAATAATATAGGGCAGTAAGTACTCACAGCAAAAAAAAAAGAAGCGGTAAGTACACACAGTAAACCAATTAGATATTTTGCAAAACACTAAATATATTAGTGGATGGCACGGTGGTTTAGTGGTTAGCATGTTCTCTGAGCTCTAGGGATTCCCGTTTTGAATCCCAATCTGGGTGGAGTATCCATGTTCTACCAGTGTCCGCGTGGGTTTCCTCCGGGTTCTCCGGTTTCCTCCCAAAGTCCAAAAACATGGATCAAGGTCAATTGAATTCTCCAAATTGCCCCATATAGCGTGTGTCTGTGTGAGTGAGTGTGTGCCCTGCGATGGATTGGCGCTCTGTACTGGGTGTATCTTCCCAGCGCCCGAAACGTTCTCCCCTGGATGGGCATGGGGAACCCCCCCGCGACCCTAATAGAGGATAAAGCGGAAGATAATGAATGAATGGATAATTTGTTTGGGTCATATTTATTCATCCATCCATTATCTTCCGTTTTAGGGTCGTGGGGGGTTCCCCATGCCCATCCTGGGGAGAACATTTCGGGGCTGGGCAGATGCACCCAGGACAGGGTGCCAATCTATCATTGGGCACACTCACCAACTTACACAGCAACACAGACAAACACACACTACATGGGGCAATTTACAGCAGGAGAATCCAGAGGAAACCCATGCGGATACAAGAAGAACATAGAAAATCCACGAAGATCGGGATTTGTACCTGAATCCCCAGTGCTGAGAGGCAAACACTGCGCTCCGAGTTATCTATCTGCAGCACAATGGATCTTTAGACTGTATTTCTGCATAATAAAATATTTTCATAGTTGTAAAACATAAAACAGTTAGAGTTAGAATAGTCAATAGACAGGTAAATTAATTCAGACGGAGCATTACTGCAGACCTAGGTGTGAAACGCATGCCTCGCCACTGCTAAATTATCATATTGCATTTGTTTCTCTTCCCCAAAGTCCATGTTTTCTATGTCGACACACTTAGACACGTCCTACACAGAATTTTGGAATATCCTATTAAGCTTGACAAATCCAGACACAGTCCACATGTAAATGCGGGATTTATACAAAACACACTATTATTTGAATCCTTAAAACAGAATGATAAAACCTTTTTCAAAATGGCTTAATGTTAAAATTGTATTATAATAATAAAGGTTTCTTAAGAAGTTAATCTCAGAAAAATTTAAGTATGAATAGAAGCTGCCTTTTTATTTCAAATAAAAATGCTCATATTCTAACATATTATAAAATGTTTGAATGATTTTCACTGTTCACTTTTGGATTTGTTCGCCAATAAATCCTGCTGGTTTGACACCGTGATTTATTCTATGAAGTCATATAATTTAACCAAGCCATAGGCTACTGCGAAAATGACATGGCTGATGGGCTGGATGCTTATAACCCGTGATTTTGGGTTAAAAGAATAACGCAGTTCCCTGGGTCCTTATGATTCAACACTGAATTTATTTAACATTAAGCAGCAATAATGAGCCAGTTTAGTTCATTTAACTCAGATTTATTATATATGATTTAAACTACTTTAGGAAGTAGAGTATACTACATTTGTATATTTTTATATATTTTTATATATTTCAAAATTATATATAGGGCGGCATGGTGGCTTAGTGGTTAGCACGTTCGCCTCTCAGCGCTAGGGATTCCCCGGTTTGAATCCCCATCTGGGTGGAGTTTCCATGTTCTCCCGTGTCTGCATGGGTTTCCTCTGGGTTTTCCGGTTTCCTCCCACAGTCCAAAAACATGGATCAAGTCAATTGAGTTCTCCAAATTGCCCCATAGAGAGTGTGTATGTGTGCGTGTCTGTGTAAGTGAGTGTGTGCCCAGCGATAGATTGGCATTTTGTCCTGGGTTCATCTGCCCAGTGCCCGAAACGTTCTCTCCTGGATGGGCATGGGGAACCCCGCCACGACCCTAATAGAGGATAAAGCGGAAGATATGAATGAATGAATGAAAATTATATATATATATATATACATTCATTCATTATCTTCCGCTGTTTCCTGTATATAATAATGATATAATATGATATAAATGATAATAAAGATTTCTTGAATCTTGACTCTTGAATATGGTAGGTCATAGTTTAAACCTTTAAATTTAATAACTGCTATTCATTTAGCCCCTAAATTCTGTTAATGGGATGACTATGTTTACTACTGTTGCTGATATGCAACTTCATGTACGCAAAATAACATTGTGTACGTGCGAGCAAAAGAGAGAGAGAGAGAGAGAGGAAGAGAGAGGAAATGAGAAAGGGAACGAAACAGCGAAACAGCAGGAGAGAGAGGGAGAGATATGGTGATTATGTGATAGGATAGAGCTAAAAATGCAATGGAACACAGAGTTTCTGTCAATAACGCTTTCCTTTAGAACCACAGCAGTGTGTCCAATCAGCAGATTGAAAGTCATGGTTCACTGTTGTGTGCAGATTGCTGCATTAACTCCTCCGAAGTGAAGCAAGCCATTCACAGCGCTTTCCCCCGGATCCAGCACTAGAGCCTCTGAAGCAGGCTCCCACCGTACGCCACATGCCACCACCTCCAAGACCTCGACTTCCCTCAGAGCCGTCCCCAGTGGTTTTTCATCAGCACCTCGGCTCTGAGAGTTTCACAGAACTGAAAACATCAGTGGCTGACCTCTCGCGCTGGCCCACGCCGTCTGACCTCTGCGAGAGACATCGGAAAGTCTAGACACACGGTGTTTCAGGACCATAGCTGACCCAGGCGAACACAACCACCAAATACTATGCTGTGTAATTGCGAGCAGCTGTTATCCCCACACAGAAGCTGCATTTGGCTCATCAGACAGTGGATGCAATATCAGACAAAAAAAAAAAGTCCATAGTTCGAACTACCGTCAGCCTTTTCAAAGCAGAAATCCTTGAGCTGCTGACCTGTACAGCTGCTTGAGCTGTAATCTGTACTTTCTACACAATGTCATGTTCTGCCTTTAAAGCCGTGTCTAAGTCACATTACAACGAGTTTACCTTAAATGCAGGCTACATTTACTGGGATGTAATGATCTACTTATTGTGTTACTTGAGCGCTTGTCTTCCTTTTATGTGCAATGGATGTCGCTCAAGGAGGATGTCCCCCCCACTGAGTCTTGGTCCTCCCAAGGTTGCATTCATTAATTCATTCATAATCTTTCGCTTTATCCTCTATTAGGGTCGCGGTGGGGTTCCCCATGCCCATCCAGGGGAGAAAGTTTCGGGCGCTGGGCAGATACACCCAGGACAGGACACCAATCTATCGCTGGGCACACACACACTTACTCTCACATACACACGCTATATGGGGCAATTTGGAGAATTCAATTGACTTGATCCATGTTTTTGGACTGTGAAAGGAAACCGGAGAACCCGGAGGAAACCCATGCGGACACAGGGAGAACATGGAAACTCCACCCAGATGGAGATTCGAACCGGGAATCCCTAATGGACTTATTATTTGGACTGGCGGTCCTGCAGGACGCCCCCTTAATGGACTCACATGTAGTTTTCCAGTTTTTAGTTTTTCCATTTGTTAAATGTCTCTACATGGCTGTCCTACATTGTTGTTGCTGCCCGGCCGCTCAAGGAGGATGAGTCCCCCACTGAGTCTTGGTCCTCCCAAGGTTTCTTCCTGGAATAACAACATAAAAGGGAGTTTTTTCTTGCCACTGTCGCTTCGGCTTGCTCTTTGGGGGTTTAAAGGCTTTTCATTCTGTAAAGCTGCTTTGTGACAATGTACTGTTCTAAAAAGCACTATAGAAATAAATAACTTGAACTTGAACTTAATGCTGAGAGGCGAACGTGCTAACCACTAGGCTTGCTCTTTGGGGGTTTAAAGGCTTTTCATTTTGTAAAGCTGCTTTGTGACAATGAACTGTTGTAAAAAGCGCAATATAAATAAATAACTTGAACTTATGAGATCTGAAATAAATGTAAATCTATGACAATTTTGATGACAAGGTACAAATAATAACGCAAGACATTTTATGTTTGTAAAATATGGTTAGTTTATTCTGAGAGGTTTTAACTAAACGAGGCAAAGAGGCAAAAGACTGCCAGTCATATAACAAATCCTCTAAAGAGCCTTTATTTTTTTAAGCTTCACAGTGACTGCATGGAAAGTCATGGCCATATGCCTCGAAAAAACAAGAAAATCTTCAAAAGGTAATTAACTCTCAGAGGAAAAGACTAACTCGTGTTAAAATGTAATTTCAAATCTGGTTACCAGAAGAACTCCAGCTAATATCAATAGAAGCATAAATGCTGATAAATCACCAAATAAACAACTTACGAGGTACAAGTGATTAATTCATTCATTCAATCATTATCTCCCGCTTTATCCTCTATTAGGGTCGTGGGGGGGTTCTCCATGCCCATCCAGGGGAAAATGTCTCGGGCGCTGGGCAGATACACCCAGGACAGGGTGCCAATCCATCGCTGGGCACACACTCACACACACAGACACACTCTATATGGGGCAATTTGGAGAACTCAATCGACTTGATCCATGTTTTTGGACTGTGGGAGGAAACCTGAGAACCCGGAGGAAACCCACGCAGACATAGGGAGAACATGGAAACTCTACTCAGATGGGGATTCGAACCGGGAATCCCTAGTGCTGAGAGGCGAACGTGCCAACCACTAAGCCACCGTGCCGCCATACTAGTGATTCAATGTACAATTAAAATTTAATAGAACAATCAACCAATTTAAGAAATAGTTTTAAAAAAATTTTAAAATAGAAGGATGACTAGTAATAATGGCAGACATTGCAAAAATAATGTGGCTTCTACAAAAATATATTTCATGTTTATTTTGGTATATTTACCAAAAATATGGAAAAATATCCTCTATAGAGAATGTGTTAACTCTCTGATGTGTATGTTCATGTATTAAATATAATGTACATAATAAAGACTGTACATACCGCTTCTTCATTCACCATCGACCACCTGAAAAGATATACACGGATATTAGAACATTATTAAAACAGCTCATTTAGCATCTTGAACAAAGAATTATACGTTCAATCAACATATTAAGCAAAAGCTGAAATGTTCATGTCATGATGAGATGTGCGGTTATCCTCAGGCACTGCGCTACTAATGGGTACCATTAAAGGTATGAAGGGGAAGTGATATTTCAATTAAAATCCAAAGTAAGAAAACTCTCCACAAGACATTAAACACATAAAACACAAACTCACACCAACACCCTCTATATGGGGCAATTTAGAGTATTCAAATGATCATGAATCCATGTTTTTGGACTGTGCGCGGAAACTGGAGAACCCAGAGGAAACCCATGTGGACAAGAGGAGAACATGAAAACTCCATCCGTATTGTAGATCCCGCATTGATACGAATGTGAAGTGCTCAGAAGTGTGTTATTGTCAGTAATGTCATGTTCTCCTCGTGTCCGCGTGGGTTTCCTCCGGGTTCTCCGGTTTCCTCCCACTAAAAAGTCTAAAAACATGGATCAAGTCAATTGAGTTCTTCAGAATTGCCCATATGGAGTGTGTATGTCTGTGTGAGTGTGTGCCCAGCGATAGATTGGTGCCCTGTCCTGGGTGTATCTGCCCAGCTCCCGAAACATTGGATGGGCATGGGGAACCACCCCCCACGACCCTAATATAGAATAAAGCGGAAGATAACGGATGGATGGATAGATGGATATATATATATAAATACACATACAAATACTTATGCAAATGAATGCCAAGCAGCTTTCTGAACTAGTTGACCCTAAAACTTTTTTTTCATACATCTGTATCTTCACTCCAGTAATCAAAAAGTATAAAATCGACTGGATCCTCAGACAAGAGGGAATTTCCAGTGTAGATGAACCGGTGCTTTAGCATTATAGCTCTGTGCCTCTCAGAGGGAACAACCACTGCATCGATTCTCAGATTTTCTAACAGGAATGTTGAGATAAGACTCTTCAGACTCTGATTTCCTCTCATCGCCAACCACACTATCATTTCACCTTCCATCATGCTATAGCGACTTTACACTCTCAGTTCTCGCCTTTACTTTACCATGTAGCCCACTGCGAACCCCCCCCCCCCCCATATAATCTCTTATGTTTTCCAATTTCTTCATCGTGTTCTTTTTATTTCACCCTCATTGTAAATGTAAGTTGAATGTGTGTGTGTGTGGGGGGGGTGGTGGTGGTGGGGGGGGGGGTTTGACCAAATATTTCCATGTATTTCATTTGGGCAGCAGCCAAACATTAATAGATTTTTCATCTTTTTTATATTCATACCTGAGTCTGAGGTGTAAAAGATGAGATTAGATCAACGAAATGCCGTTAGGATTCGATTGTTAGGCACGGACCGTGATGCGTGAGTTGTAGTCTCATGATGAGAGCCAAAGCCGAGTGTATGAGCACTTCAGAGTGGGAGTGGAATTTAATTAAAACTACTAATGATCAGGGTGAACATGAGTGAAAAATAATTACTACAAGGGGATGTCACAAAAAGATTTACTCACAATGATCTGATGCAATATTTTGTTATTCTTCAGGTTTTGTTACCATGTATACACACACACACACTGTTTGTGAACTACAGTACAGTAGTCCCTTTAATCTGTTCTCTAATGGTCAGGACCCCAATAGTACCACCACAGAGCAGGTATTATTTAGTTGGTGCATTATTCCTATACCAGCAGTATCAATAAAATGGAGAAATGAAACAACAGCAGCACTAAAACCTCCACACCGCATCAGTGTCACTGCAGAACTGACACTAAACAATCCACCACCCAAATGATACCTGTTCTGTGATGGTCCTGTCCAATGGAGAACAGAGAACCATCAGGGAACCAACAACAACAAAGAACACAGATGGACTACAGTCTGTAATTGTAAAACTACAGTGAACGGAGGAAATTATATATATATATATATATATATATATATATATATATATATATATATATATATATATATATATGTGTGTGTGTGTGTGTGTGTGTGTGTGTGTGTGTGTGTGTGTGTGTAGATCCATCCATCCATTATCTTCCGCCTTATGCTCTATTAGGGTCGTGGGGCAGTTCCCTATGCCCTTCCAGGGGAGAACTTCTCGGGCGCTGGGCAGATATAGCCAGGACAGGGTGCCAATTCAACGCTGGGCCCACACTCACTCACACAAACACACACTATATGGGGCAATTTGGAGAATTCAATTGACCTTGAGCCATGTTTCCCCATTCCCATCCAGGGGAGAACGTTTCGGGCGCTGGGCAGATACACCCAGGACAGGATGCCAATCTATCGCTTGGCACAAACTTACTCACACAAACACACTCTAAATGGGGCAATTTGGAGAATTCAATTGACTTGATCCATGTTTTTGGACTGTGGGAGGAAACCGGAGAACCTGAAAGAAACCCACGTGGACACACGGAGAGCATAGAAAACTCCACCCAGTGTATGTATATATATATATATATATATATATATATATATATATATATATATATATATATATATATATACAGTATTTACACACACACACACACACACACATAAAACCAGTTGTAGTTGTTTTCACCTCATCACTACATTTGCCCCTGAGGTTTTTCCTACAGCACGTCTTCTGTAAATGTTACACAGTGCCTGCACTTTCAGATCCCAGCTCTCTAAAAGCAGATCATATCTAAAGCAGTACAGTGTGCAATTAGAGCAGTCCAATCTGAGCCACTCAATTGCTCTGACTGAATGAGATTTTTGGCTGGGGGATGTTAGAGATAGCTGTGGGAGTTTCAAAGCCATACACACAGCCGTTAGCTCGAATGCAGTTTTTCATTTGCAGCTCATGAAAAAGAAAGAGAATGACGAGTCGGAATAAGGCTGGTGCGTGACACTGATCATGTCTCACAGCCTAAAGAACGGCTTTTAACTAATAAAGCCAGCGCACGAGTGCATTCAATCAGCGCAACATTCAAGAAGTGACCCAAACCACAGCTGTGTTGATCTTCACAACGAATGAAAGGTATGATTTACTCATTCAAATGGTTTCTTGCTTGACCACACACTGTGATTTAATTGACAGAACCTGATTTTTAATTGGACTAGTAGCTTTGCAGTCCTGCTGGGATGTTACTGCAATGACCAATCATTTCATTTTCAATTAAATTTTTATATATTTTTTTTGGGGGGGGGGGGGTTAGTGGTTAGCCCGTTCTCCTCTCAGCGCTAGGAATTCCCGGTTCGAATCCCCATCTGGATGGAGTTTGCATGTTCTCCCCGTGTCCGTGTGGGTTTCCTCCGAGTTCTCCGGTTTCCTCCCACAGTCCAACAACATGGATCAAGTCAATTGAGTTCTCCAAATTGCCCCATGTAGAGTGTGTGTGTGTGTGTGTGTGTGTGTGTGTGTGTGTGTGTGTGAGTAAGTGTGTGCCCAGCGATAGATTGGCGCCCTGTCTTGCCCAGTGCCCGAAGCGTTCTCCCCTGGATGGGCATGGGGAACCCCACCGTGACCCTAATAGAGGATAAAGCGTGAGATAATGAATGAATTAATTTATTTATTTTTTGGAAAAATGTACACCTGATTATTTGAACCAGCACAAACTATGGACTGGTGCCCTACACAGTTAAAAGGATGGACTGTCCCCTACTGAACCTTGGTCCTTACAAGTTTTTTTCTCAAAATAAAAACCAAGGAGGTTTTCTTTGCCACTGTCACCTCATCTTTTTTTAAAGGTTTTCGACTTAAAACACTGTAAAGCTGCTTTAGGGGAATGTACTTTTATAAAAAGGTGCTACAAACGTCGATTTATTATTTCATTATTTATTAAGCAGTTTATCCTGAACAGTGTGACAGAGGGTGCAGCAGAGTTTCCAGCTTTAACGAGGTAAAAAAAATGGGAGAAACCATCATGTCACAGACATGTCACACCAGAGGGCAGGACCTCTATGCTGTAACACAAACAGTGCAACATGATCTAATGTCACTGACTTTATTTTTACAAGGTGGAGCAATAGATAAAGATTTAAGAAAACATATTTAAAAATTGGGCGGCACGGTGGCTTAGTGGTTTAGCACGTTCTCCTCTCAGCACTAGGGATTCCCGGTTCGAATCCCCATCTGGGTGGAGTTTCCATGTTCTCCCCGTGTCTGCGTGGATTTCCTCCGGGTTCTCCGGTTTCCTCCCACAGTCCAAAAACATGGATCAAGTTAATTGAAATCTCAAAATTGCCCCATATAGAGTGTGTCTGTGTGAGTGAGTGTGTGCCCAGCGATGAATTGGCGCCCTGTCCTGGGTCTATCTGCCCAGCGCCCGAGACGTTCTCCCCTGGATGGGCATGGGGAACCCCACCGCGACCCTAATAGAGGATAAGCGGGAGATAATGAATGAATAAATGAATATTTGAAAATTTTTTAGTTTCTTAAACTTTTTGGGGCGGCACGATGGCTTAGTGGTTGGCACGTTCACCTCTCAGCACTAGGGATTCCCGGTTCGAATCCCAATCTGGGTGGAGTTTCCATGTTCTCCCAGTGTCCACATGGGTTTCCTCCGGGTTCCCCGTTTTCCTCCCACAGTCCAAAAAAACATGGATAAAGTCAATTGAATTCTTCAAATCGCCCCATATAGAGTGTGTGTGTGTGAGTGAGTGTGTGCCCAACGATAGGCGCCCTGTCCTTGGTGTATCTGCCCAGCGCTCCCCAGGATGGGTATGGGGAAACCCACCCCCCCACCCCGACCCTAGTAGAGGATAAAGCCAGAGATAATGGATGGATGGTAACTCCAAGCTATCCAACATTTGAAGTGTTTTAGTATCAACATGCATTATTAACACAATTATTAATAACGAAACTTTAATATCACATAAGAACTAATGCAGTGTCTTGCATGCAGTGTATTGTTATTTTAGGTAGCTGTAGGCAGCATAGCACCGTTGGCCATGCTGTTCCCACTGCACCGCGATATCTGCTGGCTGTCACACAAACCCAGGAGGCATCAAACCCGCTCACTCCCCTGCAGCCAGCCCCAGCATGTGGCACTCTATCAGGGTGTCTCAGCACAGCATGGTCACCTCTTGTGCTTTTTATTTATTTTGTGTAGGGTGCACATCTTTATTGGGGGGTGTGGTGCGGAAATGATGCCCTCTCAACTATGTAGAGTCTGCAGTATCTGCCTCTTAGTTCTGCTGCTCTCTTAGTTCTTTGTCAATCAATTATTTATTACTTAAATACTGTGATTTATTATCAGCTCTAACTGCTTTTCTTGTCTGTTTCTCTTGAGGTGTGGCCGGTTTCCTGGAGGTGTAGTCAGACCTTCACCCATGGCTCTGCTGAAGCACTGAGGCTACGACAATTACTGGATGGAAGCTGGATATTAACTGGACTGGCGGTCCTGCAGGACCTCCTCAATGGACTTAGATATAGTTTTACGGTTGTAAGAGTTTTCCCATTTGTTAAAAACAGTCACCCAATCTCGACACAGGGTGGCACGGTGGCTTAGTGGTTAGCATGTTCGCCTCTCAGCGCTAGGGATTCCCGGTTCGAATCCCCATCTGGGTGGAGTTTCCATGTTCTCCCCGTGTCTGCGTGAGTTCCGGGTTCTCCGGTTTCCTCCCACAGTCGAAAAACATGGATCAAGTCAATTGAGTTCTCCAAATTGCCCCATATAGTGTGTATGTGTGCGTGTCTGTGTGAGTGAGTGAGTGAGTGCCCAGCGATAGATTGGCACCTTGACCTGGGTGTATCTGCCCAGCGCCCGAAACGTTCTCCCCTGGATGGGCATGGGGAACCCCACCGTGACCCTCATAGAGGATAAAGTGGAAGATAATGAATGAAGGAATGAACGATCTCGACACTATCTGTATATGGCTATCCTACACTGTTGATGCTGCCCGGCCGCTCAAGGAGGATGAGTCCCCCACTGAGGCTTGGTCCTCCCAAGGTTCCTTCCTTAAAATAACAACATAACAACAGGGAGTTTTTTCTTGCCACTGTCACTTCGGCTTGCTCTTTGGGGGTTTAAAGGCTTTTAACTCTGTAAAGCTGCTTTGTGACGATGTACTGTTGTAAAAAGCTTTTGAAGGTAAACGTGTGTTTGCATGCACAGTAAGAGCAGTGTACAACCTGAGGTATGGTTACGTGTTGTAGGGGTCACATGGGCATCGGAGGCATTGTTCAACAATATGTATGGTATGTAGGATATGCACATGCTACTGGTCTTATGCGTTTGGGTTTGGCGTCCCCACTTTTTTGCCCTGTAAGTGTGTGTGTGTGTGTGTGTGTGTGTGTGTAAGAGAGAGAGGGAGATAAAGCGAGACAAACAGATGAATGGCGCTTCATTAAAATGACAGTTGGGTATTGACGAGACAGCTGATTCACAGGGTCAGTTGGAAAGCTAAGCACAAAATCACAAAGCTGTCTCATAAATGAGCATCTGGACCCTTCAAAGTCAAAGGCTGTCGTTTCTTAACGGCCTACTCTCGCTCCATCCCTCTCGCACCCTCGTTCTCTTTCTCCTTCACACGTACACACACAGCTCGGCGGCTAATCCATCAGCTGTCTCCAGTCTGTACAGTAGACTAATAGTTTCTCTCGCTGTTTGATGGATATGCGCAGCATCATAACACTAATTTAAATTTATGGAGGGTTGCAGATCAGATGGTAAATGACCGACTACAGGGCTTACGGATGAACATCATGGAAACAGTGTATACAGGAAACTGCTTCGTCGGTCAAACTGTTCTCGAGATATTCCTGTTATTCCGAGCCAAAATTCCGATTTTCTTTGCATTACGGTGGGTTGCATTACTGTAAATCGGCCAATTTTCAAGCTACAAAAACAAAATTCGCTGGAGTCGGAGATGGTTACAGCCAGAATGGTCGTGTAGAATCACAGATTGATCGCACTTTTTTTTCCACTCTTGATCTCTCTTTAAATTTGGCTTCTGAAGTATCCGATTTTTTAAGGGGCGTAACTCAACAAACATAGACACCCATCGGCTGAAACCAAAGACTGATTGCACTTTCCATTCACTTTATATCATTATTCAAATATTGCATTCCTTCTTCTCGCTCTAACCACACCCTATTACCAGGCCACACCCACTTTTTAAACCTCGTTCACTGTATGGCTTTGATATGCGTATGCACTTGTCTTATATGGCCAAGCTGCAATCACACTCACAATCATCCATCCATTATCTTTTGGTTTATCCTCTATTAGGGTTGGGGG
>JAFMOD010000754.1:1106290-1125826 GCA_019802435.1 Corydoras maculifer
GGGGGGGGGGTTTCCACCATGCCGAACTCGGGCGCTGGGCAGATACACCCAGGACAGGGAGTCAATACATCACTGGGTACACAATCACTCACACAAACACACTCTGTATGGGGCAATTTGGAGTATTCAGTTCACCGTGATTCATGTTTTTGGACTGTGGGAGGAAACCGGAGAACCCGGAGGAAGCCCATGTGGACCCAAGGAAAACATGGAAACTCCACCCAAATTGGGATTCGAACCAGGAGTCTCCAGCTCTGAGAGCCGAATGTGCTAACCACTAAGCCACCGTGCACCACGCTCACATTTTCTTTCAGAAATGCACAAGTCAGTGATGTCACATAGAACCGATGAGTTTCGTAATATTTCTTTTAATATATTTGCCTCTAAACAGAAGAAATGGCATGATTTGCGAAGCCTTTCCTACTTTCTGAAACCACAGGGCACATACATTAAGATTAAGGCTTCGTCTGCTCCTTTATGGGCTCAATCAGTGGAAAATCACTTGATAATACAATTTGGGTTGTACAATAATTAAATAGAAACAAATTAAGGTCAAGTCATCAGGCTATGGGAATGGGGTGGTTAAGCTAACATTATCATGCACAATGTGTACTTCTGAGCTTATTAAAGAAAATTGGTTTAAAGACTCATTCATTATTCGCAGGTCTGGCAGCTTTTTCCCATTTTATAGAGAATAATGCAAATAAAGTGATCTTACACAGTATCTTCAGTTTCACAAGTCGTTAAGCGGGTCACTCCTCAAAACGATGGCATTAGATTGTTCGAAAACTAAACATTTCTAACAACTGAAATTAAATCATGGCCAAGTCCTCTCCACGTTGTTCTCTTAAGAGTACGAAACCAGAATACTGTCACAAAGTTTGTAACCTGAAACGTGAGTAATCTGAAATAGTGCAAAAGAACAAATTGAATGTAAAACATCTGTAACAAAACGTGGGGTTTGTGTTCACTGTAACGTAGGTGAAAGGATGATTTCTATCAGTGTGTAACATGACGGAGGAAGCATGATGGCCAGGTTTGCAGGATCCAGAATAGACAACTTGGACAGGGTGAATGATCCCATCATGCATTTCATTTACAAAAAACATCTATACATCATAACCAAAGCACCAAGATAAAATGAATAATTTCTGCAATAGGGCAGCATGGGGGCTTCACCTCTCAGCGTTGGGGATTCCAGTTTCCATGTTTTTCCCGTCTTCGGGTTTCGTCCGGGTTCTCCAGTGTCCTCCCTTAGTCCAAAAACATGGATTTAAGATAAACTGAATGCTCTTAATTGCTCCATGTAGTTTGTGTGTCTGTGTGAGTGAGTGTGTGCCCAGTGTGTGCCCAGTGATAGATTGGCGTTCTGTCCTGGGTGTATCTGCCCAGTGCCTGAAACATTCTCCCCTGGATGGGCATGGGGAACCCCCCCGCGACCCTAGTAGTGGATTATGCAGAAGATAATGAGAAGAATGAGTTAACTTCAACATTCTACAAGCATTTTATCACAAACTGTGTGTATCTACTACAAGTACAGAATAAATTTTAAAATATATAATTAAAAATTTTCGAAGATCAGCTTTAAGTAAAAAGTTTGTAAAATAAATATTTTAACATTTAAATAATCAGCCTGTATATTTTTTTCCATACATCAGTTATATTCCGCTTTATCCTCTACTAGGGTCACGGGGGGGTTTCCAATGCCAATCCAGGGGGTAAAGTTTCGGGCGCTGTGCAGATACACCCAGAACAGGGTGTTAATCGATCGCTGGGCACACACTCACTCACACAGACACACTCTATATGGGGCAACTTGGAGAACTCAATTGACTTGATCCATGTTTTGGACTGTGAGAGGAAACCGGAGAACCCGGAGGAAACCCACGCGGACACAGGGAGAACATGGAAACTCCGGGAAAACCGGGAAACCCTAGCGGTGAGAGGGGAACATGCTAACCACTAAGCCACAATGCCACCCTATGTATATATTTTTTTAATCTGTAAAATATTTTTTGGTTTGTTAAGAGTTCATTTCATGTTAGTGAAGGTTGTTTTAGGCCAACACAGAGTCATATTCATAGATGTGATAAACGTGGAAGGAAGTTCAGCCGGAAGGAAGGACAGTCTGCAGTTCTAAATAAAATATACACAAACTAGTTCTGCCTAATTGCAGAGTTCTCGAATATTTTACACCATTAATTTTCAGTAGCTCCAACTTTAGATCAGGTTCAGCTCAAAGATACTAATTCCACAAAGGAGCTAGGGGGGAGGGGATGGGCTGCAGAAGGGGTCAGCCTTGGGACGCAGATAATGTCATTGGTAACACCTGACTGTATTCGTAGTTTAGTGATTAGGGTCTTGGGCTATCAATCTGAAGGTTGTGGGTTCCAATCCCAGGTCCACTTTATTGCTCCGGAGTTGCTGTATGGTAAACCTTGTGCTCTAACATTGGAATACTTGGAAGTTGCGTTGTATAAAAGCACCTGCTAAGTGAGCAAATCGTTTATTGTGTCTCCCTTTGTTGCCAGTTAAAGAAAACCTGAAGCCATCTGTAGGTAGAGAGATCTATCCAGCAACCAGGAGCACATTGGACAGCAGATGTGTTTTATGTATCTGTAATACAGTCTGCGAATAAAGCTCGTTCCTGAGCTTGTGAAATCCTGACTCCAGTCCTCACTGTTTCCCACCTCATCACATTTGGTGATAAAGACCGGAGAAAGAATTTCACGAGCTCAGGATCAGGCTTATACTCCTCTGCTGAAACGATCCTTTAAAACATTACAAGTGCAAGTTAAATTGTTAAAGTATAGCCCTGTTTTTTTCAAAAATACATGTCATAAAAGAGCTTTACAACATTATAAATCTAAAACCTCCAATGAGCTGAACAGCGGCAAGGAAAAACTCGGATATACGTCTTGTTTTCATAAGGCTACATAATATAAAGATAATTATTGTTTACTGGCTGTTTTTCATTCCTTCTTACATAATCCTGTCAAATATAAACCAGACGATGGATCCCATGCTCATTCTTTTGGGAACTAGTCTTTCTTCCATCACCTCCTACTACATTTTTCAAACACAACAGATATTTACTGACTTTCATTCACCAGACACTTCATTTGTCCCCTCCAAACACAAAAACACATATATCTGCTATTTACCAGGAAATTGGTCTCTATAGGCAAGTAACTGACTTTTCTTTTTCCATTATGGGGATGACAGTGAGAGAGCGGTGGCAGTGGCTTAAAATGATTACCTGACAAAACAATGTACTTCATGTTTGATAGTCAATTACAACATTCAACATAAAACCCAGAACAGAGTCGCAATATTTATCTCCCGCTTTCTGTTTAAAACAATTAAAAGTTGACTGGTAACTATTTTCCACACTTGAGGCACACGGGAGGAAATTATCAAACCCCAAATCATCAAACCCTGGCACATTTTGAACACGAACAAAGCAGGTAAGGTTAAGCAAAACGCTGACTGCTGCATAATTTCTTAATCTCATGTAGAAAGACATTGTTTGCAGATTTCATAGGAAAGGGGTTTAAATGGTAATTCTGGATTACTTGGCAACGTTGCCCTGGTATTATAACCACATTACACCAAGTACGACAAACAAGCGGTGACCCTGTAGGTTTAAATGACATAAGTATAAGATGAAATGAGATAAGATAACCTTTTATTATACCACAATGGGAAATTTACATCGTTACAGCAGCATCAATATTAAAAGATATATAAACTTATTTAGGGCGGCACGGTGGCTTAGTGGTTAGCATGCTCTCCTCTCAGCACTGGGGATTCCTAGTTCGAATCCCCATCTGGGTGGAGTTTCCATATTCTCCCCATGTCCGCGTGGGTTTCCTCCCACAGTCCAAAAAGATGGATCAAGGTCAATTGAGTTCTCCAAAATTGCCCCATATAGAGTGTGTATGTGAATGAGTGTGTGCCCAGCGATAGATTGGCGTCCTGTCCTGCGTGTATCTGCCCAGCACCTGAAATGTTCTCCCCTGGATGGGCATGGGGAACCTCCCCACGAGCCTAATATAGAATAAAGCGGAATATTATGGATGGATGGATAAAATTATTTACAGAATAACATTTTAAAAAGACTAAAAATAATTTAAGTATAAAGTTGTATGGTAGGGCCATGAGATCCAGGTTTAAATCCCAATCTAGGAGGTTTTTCCATGTTTTCCCCATGTCCATGTGAGTTTCCTCCCACAGTCCAAAAACATGGATTCAAGTTAAATTGAATGCTCTAAATTGCCCCATATAGTGTGTGTTTGTGTATGTGCCCAGCAATTAATTGACGCTCTGCGCATTCTCCCCTGGATGAGCATGGGGAACCCCCCGCAACCATTATAGAGGATAAAGGGGGAAATAATGGATGAATGGACTGACAAAGGTCTTTTGAGAACCCAGAAAAAACAATGCGGACACAGGGAGAACATGGAAACTCCAGATTGGGATTCGAACCTGGATCTCCAGCACTAAGAGGCAAACATGTTAACCACTAAGCCACCGTGCCACCCATTCTAATGATTAATTTTATATTTGACTCCAGAATGGTTAAATCATTATGATCATTTAATTATATAATGAACACTGACAAAGGTTTTTTCGGGCTGTGGTTCTTAATGAATGAGCTATTTTCGATTAGCATTTAGCTTTCTTTTTTGGCCTAGAAATTGGTTCAATGTCCTCCCACATATTATAGACATGATGAAAGTAAATACTAAATAGTTTAAGCCATTAGGGGTAATACACATCAGCATGCTCAGTGCAGATTCAAAGCCTGGAGAAATAGGAATACTGTGAGACAGGCTATTCCAAGTAAAACTGTGGCAAATTGAATATCCTCCTGCCATGGCAACCCCTGATGAGAAGAGCCGAAAGAAGAGGAAGAATAAATCAAGTAAGAAAAATACTTTTTCAAATCCACAGCAACCAACTTTTCTCTTAAACTAATTGCAAGACGTTAACTTAACTTTAAGGAAAGACACAGAGACACTGAGTTTATTAGAGCAATCGGTCAGGGAACAAAAGTGATGAGATAAGTGAACAGGAGAGAAATAGAACCTGGGGGACAGATAAGAGACGGATGCTGAGACACTCAGAACAGGACTAGAAGTTGTCCAAGTTGACAGATCCGACAGCGAGGAGCGCTGTGAATTAAGATCAGGCCCCTGATTGCTAATAGCATGAAACAACCTTTACTGATACACTTGGCTATTTGAATGCCATGGCAACTGTGATACCATCCAACTCTACCATCCAATAAAGTATTTCTTTATTTTAGTTTTTAACAGATACTTGTTGGAAAAAGTTGATTTGAAAGTGTATAACTATATTACGTATAAGGATAAACCAAAAGCAGTTGTTCCCCATCTGAGAGTGACCTGATGTATCTATACTATTCATCCATCCATTATCTTCCGCTTTATCCTCTACTGGGGTCGCGCAGGGGGGTGGGGGTTCCCCATGCCCATCCGGGGGAAGTCTCGGGCACTGGGCAGATACACCCAGGACACCAATCTATCGCTGGGCACACACTCACTCACACAAACACACTCTTTATGGGGCAATTTGGAGAATTCAATTGACTTGAGCCATGTTTTTGCACTGTGGGAGGAAACCGGAGAACCCACATGGACACGGGGAGAACATGGAAACTCCACCCAGATGGGGGGGGGGGGGGGGGGGGGGGGGGGGGGGGGGGGGGGGGGGGGGGGGGGGGGGGGGGGGGGGGGGGGGGGGGGGGGGGGGGGGGGGGGGGGGGGGGGGCCCCCCCCCCCCCCCCTTACTGACAGTGTGCTGTCACTCTCGGGTAATGATTTTGGGACTGGCTTGTCCAGCTGTCACTACGCACAGACACCAGTGCTAACAGCATCGAGCTCTGTTTTCATCTTTGAATTTTCTGTCTGGCATTATACTGAGATCAGCTGCTTAGCCAATCTACTTCTGAATGGAGAGAACACTTTTGTCATCTCCCAGACAAAAATCCAACCCTATAAAACCACCATAGTGACACGGATTTCTACTAAAAAACTCCCATCATACTAACTTTTGTTCAAATCAACTCTGCCCAACAAAAAGATGGAGTCTCAACATCTTAGAAAGCCCGCAGTCCTTTTCCCGTGAGTTCCGTCTGTGCTGTGACACAATGTTTCTCGTCCCTTATTTCTCTTTAAGGAGTAAGAAGCATCACAGGCTGGCAATACTAGATATGCCATCAAGGTGCCAGCACTGTCTGTGGAACTGTCGAATGAAGATTTGGACTTGGAAACTGTAGTGGGTCAAACACTACACTGCTGAAGCTTAAGATCATGTTGCTGCCGTACGGTTTTGTGATGTTTCAGGTGCAGCCTCTGCTCCATTTTCAACACAGGTTGCACTTTTGATTTCTCTCATACAGCACTGCCAAACTTTTAAGCACTTCATCCTCGATCCATCTTCCACAAGGGCTATAGTGGAGTGTGCCAAAACAAAACCAGATGACATATTAAATGATCCACTGGCAGGAAGGTGTCTCTTTATAGACGTATATTTGCACTGATAGTGACAGTGCTATTTTAAGGCATTTAATGCTTTAAGGTGTAATTTTATTTTTTTTTTAATTCTTTTTAAACTGTGCCAGATTTTTTTAAATTTTAATAAAAGCTAGAAACTAACACCAGGTTCTATTCCCATCGATGCAGATTATGCAATTTCAACAGATGCACATTTCAGTGAGCATTATGGATTTTTTGTCTTTAACAGAGGAGTGCCAGCGATTTTGTCCAAGTGTGTAATGCTTTTATACATCATATAATTCAATGATTATAATGATTTAACCATTCTGGAGTAAAAAAAAGGAAATTAATAATTAAAATGGGCATCACAGTGGCTTAGTAGTTAAGATGTAAGCTATAGAGAGTGTTTTGTGTAAGTGTGTGTGTGTGTGTGTGTGTGTGCCCAGCATTAGAGTGGCACCTTGTCCTTGGTGTATCTGCACTCGAATAGTGGATTAAGCAAAAGGTAAGCATTACACACTTGGACAAAAATCGCTGGCACCCCTTTGTTAAAGAAAAGAAATCCATAATGGTCACTGAAATAACTCGAAACAAACAAAAATAACAATAAATTGAAAAGAGTATTAATAATTAACAAATCACACATTGCATTTGAACTGTGGTTCAATTAAAACTTTAAAATAATTAATGAAACTGACCTGGGCACAAAAGATGCCCCCTTGATAACTTATAGTATTTGGTTGCACAATATTTTAAGTAAATTAATGCAATCAAGCACCCAATGAGACTCCTGCACTTGTTAACAGGCATTTTATAAAACAATAGTTCCGGTCCTTGAATCTGATTGGCTGAGCCGTTTGTCCAGCCGTGACATTATTGACAATACCACACACCTCTGGCCACTTTTGTATCAATAGGTGATCGAGATAGAACAATACATTATTTCAAATCATAAATATAGATTTAATATAAACAGCAAGACAATTCCTGATGAGCACTAAACCTGTGGCGACTGTTATTTATAAAGTGTGTTCTGGAATTTGGCCACTAGATGGCAGTTTTTTTAATGTTTGAGAAACTGGTATCCTGTTACTCAGCAATTAAAGTTCAGTTCCAAAACCGGATTAGAATACACCGAAGACAAGTTTCTTAATAATTGTGTTTTTAAAGAATGTATTTATAAATCAATCATGTTTGTATTATAGTGTGTTTGTAACTGTTTTACAAGTAACATACTTGTAAATAAATTCACAATAATGCCACACCCTCTTGAACCCTATTGCTTCATTGTCCCACTCTAGCTGTCTCAGATTTAAAGCTCTTTCCACATGTTCAATAGTCAATATTTTTGGTTTCTGATTCTTCTGGTCATGTTTTCTGGTGTGCTTCGGGTCATTATCCAGCTGGAATAGCCATGACCTGCGACTGACACCAAGCTTTCAGACACTGCAGCACATACCACTTTAAATTGCTTACATCATGTACAATGTCCTTTATAAGCTTCATTTCTGCTTCTGTGAACATAGAGCTGGTGTGACTTTCCAAAACGCTTGGGTTTCGTCTCCTTCGTCCACAGGATATTCTCCCTGAAGCTTTGTAACTTGTTAATATGCATTTTGGTATTTTTTATGATTTGCCTTCAGCTACGGTCTCCTCCTGGGTTGTCTTCCATTATGTCCACTTTGGCTCAAACAGTGACAGATGGTGTGCTCTGACACTAATGTAAGTTCACCTCTAATATCTTTGGATGTTATCCTGGGCTCTTTGCTGCACATTTGTATAATGCATTCTTTCAATTTGTCATTAATTTTAACGTCCACGTCCAGAGAGGTTGGCTACAGTCCTGTGGATGAAGTTCTATAATACATGTGCAACTGTATTCAAAGGAAAATCATTAGGCCGCACGGTGGCTTAGTGGTTAGCACGTTTGCCTCTTAGCATTGGGGATTCACGGTTCGAATCCCAATCTGGGTGGAGTTTCCATGTTGTCCCCTTGTCCGGGTGAATTCTCCAAATTGCGTGTGTTTGTGAGTGTGTTTGTGTGAGTGAGTATGTGCCCAGGGATAGATTGGTGCCCTGCCCTGGATGTATCTGCCCAGCGCCAGAAACGTTCTCCCCTGGATGGGCATGGGAAACCCCCACTACGACCCTAGTAGAGGATAAAGCGGAAGATAATGGATGGATTCAAAGGAAACTCCAGCTGCTTTGAGATGGTCTTAATATGCTTCTCTATAATTTTCTTTTAAATCTCCTGAGAGAACTTTCTTATAAGCGTTCTGCGGTTCATGTTCTGTGTGATACACACCATTAAACCAAACAGCACAATGACCGCTGACCCTTAAAACAGGAGCTGATGGAGTTCAAACAAACTTGTGAATGAACAAAGAATAATCCGTATGAATCCATCAGGAATAAATGTTGATCTGCGTCTCATTTCAACGTCTTATTAGATCATGCGATCTTTAGAGAACCATCCAGCAGACCATCTCCGTAGTCTGTTTGTGAAACTTGAAACAATTACATCCAAATGATAAAAGGCATGGGAGGGCATGGGAATAGTTGCCGATGTTGGCTAATAATAACACCCAGAAGTATGATTAGTTTTGGATGCAAAGGCGGTCAAATTATAAAAGATAACTGCAGCAGGAAACAAAATTCTTCTTAGGGTTTAAAGCTATTTCCCAGTTTTATTGAAAATCATTTATAATCCTGGCACTGTGACTGAAACATATGCTAATTCTAAATGTAATATTCATATGGCGAAGTCTGGAGCAATAGTCAGTGTATGGCTAGTAAGAATTTGGTTTGATAGATTAACTTTCCAAGTCTTTAATATTAAATAGCTAGAGGGAAGGGTGGTGAGCCCAAATGATTTTATTGTGATTTCATTGCACACTGCAACCACTGACACTTAAAATGCCCCACAAGAGAAATTATATCAGCAGACTGCACAGACCAGGCAGAGACGGAGACAAGTTTAATGTTCTGTTTGGATTTCAGGATAATAAATGCCAAGTCAACATGGCCTTTTCCTGTAGGCTGAAGTAGACGGGCATCCACTATTATCACAATCAAGCGAACGCTTCGTAATGAAGAAATCCCACGTCGTTAAATTCAATGAAACGCAAAGGGGATGTAGTGATTTGATGCTGGGGCATCTGTACTGGGGTTGCCACTTGAAAAAGTCAGTTACATTTAAATGTCTCGCCTGCAAGAGCCGCACGACGCGAAGCAATTTCGTTCCAAAGTGGAGAGATTAAGACAGCACATCAGCTCAGCTATTAAATAAGAGACCACAAAAGCTCACAGTCGAAGCCCATCGAGGTGAAAGAACATACAGCATAATAATGCTAGGAACACAGACTCGAAATTCAGGTCACAAACATTAATGAACATGTCTGAGGACGTACACAGAAATTAAGGGTCACCACATGCCATGAAATCCATCATTAGACTGGTCCAAAGTGTGGTTCTCCAACTTTTCAAGTACCATCCATAATCAGACCAAACCTGAGTATCACCTACGTTTGAACGACATAAGGCAAACAATAATTGGGTGTGAATTTATAATACATTTACATTTGGTCATTTAGCAGACGTTTTTATCCAAAGCGATTTACAAGGTGAGCACAGGGTTCATCACAACATCCCTGGAGCAATGAGGCTTAAGGGTCTTGCTCAAGGACCCACACTGGTAACTTCAGTGGACCTGGGATTTGAACCGCCAACCTTCCAATTGATGGCTCAACGCCCTAAGCACTGAGCTACCGCACCCTCATGGCATTATTGTGAATAAATCACAAGAAAGTGGTGTTAGGGGTGAATCAGTGTGCAGTTATCTGGTCGAACCACCTCATGATAATTTGGGTTCCCCAATTTGAGATCCACTGGTATAAAGCATTCTGCCACTGATGCCTGGTGCAAGTTTGGAAAAGACTGATAAATATCTCAGATAGCATCAATAAATCTACTGGAATAAACACAAACACAAAAATAAAGACTGCTTACGCAAAAAAATAGGGTAAAATATTAAATAATTTCATTTAAGTATAATAGCAAAGGGTTAAAGGATCAAGAATGCTACACAAATATTCATGTAAAGATATGCATTTTATCATTTTTCTCCTACACCCGGCTCATTGGGGTCGGACTGGCACAGCCTGAAAATCCTAATTTTCAACTCGGCACCGTTTAACTGGATGACCTTCCTGACACACCACTCTCATTTTCAGGGCTTTGGGACCAGCACTATTCTGATTGCATGTTCTCTTCCAATGACTAGGACAATATAGCATCTTTAAACGACCTTTCGGCTTGACTTTGGATGTGGGAGGAAACTGATGACCCTAAAGAAAAAAAAAACCCACGCAGATACATTAAGGACATGCAGACTCAACATGGGACATGTGTTGGCTCCAACCGGGAATTGTTCCGCAGGTAGGTCACTGTTTAACATTTCTTTAATAAAAAGTTTGCCATAAAGTGTAAATCTCCATAAAAATCAGATACTTTATAAACACACACACACACACACACACACACACACACACACACACACACACACACACACACAAAAAAAAAAAAAAAAAAAAATATATATATATATATATATATACAGCGATGGATTGGCGCCCTGTCCTGGGTCTATCTGCCCAGCGCCCGAGACGTTCTCCCCTGGATGGGCATGGGGAACCCCACCGCGACCCTAATAGAGGATAAAGCGAAAGATAATGAATGAATGAATGAATGAATATATATATATATATATATATATATATATATATATATATATATATATATATATATATATATATATATATTTCCATCCATTCATTATCTTTCACTTTATCCTCTACTAGGGTCGCGGGGGGTTCCCTATGCCCATCTAGGGGAGAACGTTACGGGCGCTGGGCAGATACACCCAGGACAGGATGCCAATCTATCACTATATAATCACACACTATATAGGGGCAATTTAGAGCAGCCAACCTCCTTGAATCCATGTTTTTGGACTGTAGGAGGAAAATGGAGAACCTGGAGCAAACCCACGTGGACAAAATGTAAACTCCATCCAGATTGGGATTCGAACCGGAAATCCTTAACGCTTAGAGGCGAACATGCTAACCACTATGCCACTGTGCTGCCCTAAACACACACATATATATATATATATATATATATATATATATATATATATATATATATATATATATATATATAAATAAATATGTGTGTGTGCATACATGCATTTTTTTTTATGTCTTTAAATAAAGGTTTAGAGAGGACCACATTATAAGAATAAATATTTTGATATTTAAGTATAAACCACATCGTCGTTATCATACTGTAAATGGAGATGCATTTGGAAAATGTATTTAATTCAAATAATCTGAACTGTAAATCATGACACCTTTGTCTACATTAGAACAAAACCCTGCATGAACTAATATCGAATGATTTTTTTAGCAGAATCTGTTAAAACATTAGCATTAAAACATGAGCATCATTCAGTGAGATTTATTAGTGAGCTAAAACGATTGAAGCACAACAAAATGCAGAACAAAAGGTTTCTCTCTCTCCCTTTCTCTCTCTCACTCACACACTCCCGTGATACAGCCCTCCGCTTATTACCGCTGGGGAGGGTGGGCTTGTGCGCCTCATACAGATGCACTTCTGTCATTTATTTTCACAAGGTGAATCATTAAAATAAATTGCTTTTGACAGAGCCTATTAAAATACCACTGCAATTTTCTCTCTGTGCATGAGGTAAAAGCTCTGTCTTTTCATGTGTGACTCTGCTCTACCACTTCACAGGTGCAACGAACCTAAGTTAACATGCAGTGCCACCAACATCACACACTGAGACAAATCAGCAATACACTATTTAGTCAATCTGACAGCGCAGAGAATCTAAGACGATCAGTAAATACCAGCACAGCGACAAATATTTATCATCTGGTTACAACTGTTCACAAAGAATAACTGAATTTTTAGATTATTGTCGAGTATAACCTTAGAGATTCCTAATAAAGCATGTCATCTCATTGTGGGGTAAATACTGTGTAGGAACTTATGGCAGGCAGTAAACACTTAACTCCAACTATTGCATTTTAAACACATAAAACATATTTTTTACTACCAAATCTGTTTATTATTACATTTGGTCATTTATTGGATGCTTTTATCCAAAGCGACTTACAAGGTGAGCACAGGGTTCATCACAACATCTCTGGAGCAATGAGGGTTAAGGGTCTTGCTCAAGGACCCACATTGGAAACTTCAGTGGACCTGGGATTTGAACCCCCAACCTTTTGATTGACAGCCCAACAGCCCTAACCACTGATCTACCGCGCCTAATTATCCATTTGAATCTAACAATATAAAGGTTGCCGATTTGCCAAGCACTCAGAAACCATCAAAACCATTATTGAGTTTTACACTTAGTAATATTAAGAAATGGAGAAATGGAGTTTCCATGTTCTCCCCATGTGGGTTTCCTCCGGGTTCTCCGGTTTCCTCCCACAGTCCAAAAAACAGGGATCAAGTCAATTGAGTTCTCCAAATTGCCCCATATAGGGTGTGTCTGTGTGAGTGAGTGTGTGCCCAGTGATAGATTGGCACCCTGTCCTGGGTGTATCTGCCCAGCGCCTGAAACGTTCTCCCCTGGATAGACATGGGGGCCCCCCCGCGACCCCAATATAGGATAGAGCGGAAGATAATGAATGAATGAATATTAATAAATGGGAAAATCATATTTTTTAGCACATACTCTGCCTGGCCAATAAAAAAAAAGGTCACACTAATATTTGGTTGGACCGGATTCTCTGTGGTATCATTCCCACAAGCTGTTCCAACATTTTGACATTTATTTCTGTCCATAGTTGCTTCATTTCCCCCTAATATCATGTATTGATGATGGAGATTTGGAGCACCGAACAAAGTCTTCTCCAGCACATCTTAAAAATTCTCAATGGGGTTCAGGTCTGAACTCTGTGGTGGCCGATCCATGTGTGATGATTTTGTATGCTTTCATTTTGGAATATGCCTGTACCATCAAAGACATCGTAACAAATAAGAAGCTACGACTTGCATCAGGTGTTAGAAATAAATAAGTTGTTGCGGCTGAAACGTTATCACCCATGCAGTAATTATCCAATGGGAGGCTCTTACCGATCTGCTTAGTTAAATCCATGGGGTGACCTTTGTTTGTGTTTGATGTGGGGTGTCATGCTTGAGTGGGGTGCCCATTGTGTCTCAACCTGTAGATAATGAGTGTGGAAAGATTATGCGCCATTTAAAAACTGTTTAAAAGTTTAGTCTATTAGAAATCCACACTAAAGCGTTTAATGCAATGGCGGATTGACTGACGGCCAGCCTGAGATGTCCACCTGCATGTGCAGTAAAATGTGCAAACTGCTGCAAAACTTTAGCAAACTAAATAGTAATGGAACAGGAATAAACACTGCAACAATCTATGTTGCTAACTGTATATTAGCCCTGAGGTCATGTTCACAGCAGGAAATGTTATGACAATTTTATTACTACTATTGAGCAATATAACTACTTTTTTTTTTACTTTTGCTGACAGCAAGGCTTTTAAAAAGCATCTCTATTGTGAAATGGGGACTTTACTGATGGCACACGAGTAAAGACTTCCAGAGAGAAGTGTTTTTTTTCTAATCAGGTGCGAGTGAGACTCTGTTTCATTTAAAGAATGGGGATCTAAGACTATCCATCCATTATCTTCCGCTTTATCCTATATTAGGGTCGCAGGGGGGGGGGGGGTCCCCATGCCCATCCAGGAGAGAAAGTTTCGGGCGCTGGGCAGATACACTCAGGACAGGGTGCCAATCTATCGCTGGGCACACACTCACTCACACAGACACGCGCTATATGGGGCAATTGGGAGAACTCAATTGACTTGATCCATGTTTTTTGGACTGTGGGAAGAAACCGGAAAACCCGGAGGAAACCTACGCAGACACAGGGAGAAAATGGAAACTTCATCCAGATGGGGATTCGAACTGGGAATCCCTAGTGCTGAGAGGCGAACGTGCTAACCACCGTACCGCCGGTTCTAGGACTAATCTTCACAATACATGTTTGTGGAAGTGCATGAGGACTTCCTTTTCAGAGAAAGAGTTGTTGATGTTCGTTAGACTGGTAAAGGATACAAAACCATCTCTAAAGAGTTTGGATTGGGTACAAACGTACTCAATGTCCTGACATCTTCCTTTAGAACTTCCTAACTTACTGTATCATTAAAAGTTGAAGCCACCATGGGTGCAGAAGCAGCAAAAACTGGCCAAAAACCCAAGATAAAATGATGGTTTCATTATTAACAAAATAACTTTCTGGCTTGTCCATGTGATTATCAGCAAACTGTAGATGAGCAACACCATCCTTTTTGGAGAGCAGGGTTGTTCTTCTGGCAGCCATGCCATTCACACCATTGTTTTTTAATGTTCTCATGATGGAGATTCACCAAAAATAAGAAAGGCCTTTAGTTACTTAGAAGTGCCATTGGGCTGCTGATCTGATGAAGTTGTGCAATCCAACATGTGAGAAACCCTTTATTTTATTCCCTAAAGTGTAGAAGTTCACTGTCGGGTGGAAAGAGGCTTTTAAAAACCCTTTTTTATTTCAGTTCGGGATTCAGACTCACTTTTAAGGCGTAAACTGTCTGTGGTACTGAACTTCAGTGTGGATTTATTTATCTTCTTCTGGCCTGCTGTATGTCATCCATATCTTATTAACTGCTTTTTGTTGTATTTTTAGAGTATTTATGCCTGTAGGGTCTGAATTCTGAATATAACGTTGTCCTTGATTTCTTATAAAGCTGCTTTGTGACAATTTCATTCGGTAAAAAGTGCTGTATAACAAATTTAATTAAAATCGATTTATTACAGCGTGGTTAAGGATTTTTATTGTCCTTGATCTCATCTTGCAATTAGCTTTGTCTTTGATAGTAAATAAATTCAGTGTTTGCTTCACTGTTAAACGGCTTATGTAAGTCCCACAAATGATGGGATCTCACACAAATATTCTAGCTTGGTATATTTACTGCTTATTTACTGGGATCAGGCAGAAAACAATAACAGGTTGGTTGTACACGTTGATTTACTTTTTTATGGATGCTTAAGAGTGTAGGATGTTCTGGATCAGGAGTCTGCAGGTGGTGTAGGCACAAAAACACATCATAAATGACCTGAATATTACCCCACTTAAACAACCAAGTTAAAAATATCTCCACCCAAACCTGTGTGCAGCACCAGAGCAACTCTTTAGCCATTTGGAGAAATGTCAACTTATTGAAGCAGTCTAAGGGTCTGACTTAAAGGTTCTTCCATCACAACTTATTTAAAAAGCTCAAATACCCACTGTTTCTCTTTTCTTTATCCATCTCATGACATAACAACCAGCTTGTTCCATATCTGACTGTGTGGCTGGTTGAAACAATGCAGCCAGGGTTACACAAGCTCAAAACCAGACAAAAAAAACTCTTTTGCCAATTTCTTTCCTTAGATCTTCATGTCTTTTTTTACGAAAAGAAAAAAAAAGGAGCAAATTGTGGACTTGTTGGACCACGGTTTGTTTCGCTCTCTTTCAAACTTCCTCACAAGTCTCGGCCGACATGGGCTCCAAGCAGCGTTGGTTTCACAGCCACTTATTGTTACTAATTAGAGCATTGCCCAAGTTTTAGATGCATAACAAAATTTGATAAGCTGAGTGTGTTTGATGTAACAAAAAAACACTATAAAACACAAATAAGACACTAGTATTATCAATGAAGGAAATGTGAAATGAATTTTTCAAAATTGCACATGCACTCTACGGTTAATACGGATTTGTCTGTGTTCTAAATAAACAACAGCAAAAGAAATCTGTGATTCTGCCAGGGTTTTAGACTAATGCTTTAGTTTATTAATTGATTAACACACTTATACATACACATACCTATAATACCCACGTGTTGATTGATAAAGCAATATGGTGAGGGCGTGGCATTATTGTGAATAAATTACGGGAAAGAGGTATTATTAGGCACAGTGCATAGCGTACCTTGATTAATTTAAATAACTTACTTATTAATTTTATAAAACGGTTGCAAACATACTATAATAAATAAACAGGATTTCATTTTAAAATGCAATGAGTAAATGAATAAACATGGTTTTACACGACGTGATCCAGTCCGGTTTTTGAAATGAACGCTGATCGCTGAATGGCAGGTTTCTGGTTTCTCTAAAAATGAAATACTCTTATTGTCAATAATGTTCCGGCTGGACAAACGGCTCAGCCAATCAGGTTATGAACTCGTTTTCTTATACACATTTAGACATAGATGGCTACAGAATACTGTATCTCTATAAAAAGTTTGAATGATGAAGATTTCATTCATTCATTCATTCATTATCTTCTGCTTTATCCTCTATTAGGGTCGCGGAGGGGTTCCCCATGCCCATCCAGGGGAGAACGTTTTGGGCGCTGGGCAGATACACCCAGGACGCCAATTCATGGTGAAGATTTGATGATTTAAAAATCATTTTGACGTTTTTTTTTACTTGTTATGTATTTTAAATCACGAAATGAAATGTTATAAAAAGCAAGACCTACTTTCAATGTACACATCATGTGGAAAACCAGTTACGTTATTTTTGCCCAGTGGCAAAAGATATTACCAGGAACATCGCTTCAGGTGCAGAATGACTTCCACTTTGCACAGCACAGTTTAAGGCTGCATTTCTTGATTTAGAGGCAGACTAGGCTATGTGACGATGATTTCCTAAGTCTGCAGCATGAGTTTACTAAATATTGCCATATCATTAATAAGGGCTTAAAAGTCACACACTTTTTTATTGGCCTTTCTGCATCGAGATGTCCCCTGACTTCCTTAATGTTTAGCTGTCATGAACTGTAGATGGTAAAACCCATCCATCCATTATCTTCCAATTTATCCTCTATTAGGGTCGTGGTGGGTTCCCCATGCCCATCCAGGGGAGAACGTTTCGGGTGCTCTGCAGATACACCCAGGACAGGACGCTAATCTAGCGCTGGGCACACATTCACTCACATAGACACACTCTATATGGGGCAATTTGGAGAATTCAATTGACTTGATCCATGTTTTTGGACTGTGGGAGGAAACCGGAAACTCCACCCAGATTGGGATTCGAACCGGGAATCTAACGTGCTAACCACTAATCCACCGTGCCCCTAGATGGTAAAACAAAAAAATAAAAAATACATTGTCTATTACACAAGGTAATGAATCATAATGAATCCTCCTTTGCAAATTCATTAGTGGACGCACCAAATATTTGGTTAGCAGCTGAAAATGGCAAAGATGTCTAAGCTGAATATATGAAAAGACTGAATAATTAATATCCATCAATAACGAATTTAATGATAGGAGACCCCCACACACCACAAACGATAAGTAATACAAAGTGGAATTCTTTAATGGAGTTTTAAGAGAAATATGCAAATGCTAAAGATGGTTTTAGAGTCTCGTAACTTTCAGAGAAATCTGTGAGAAACATCTCAGTGGCGGTTCAGATCTTATCTGCACATCACTGATGTGTGACAGAAAAGACTTGAAATGGTTGTCGGTCTTAAATTCACTGAATGTTTTATGAGAGAGATAACTTATGGCCCTGAAGTAATGGGAGAGATTTTAAACTACATTGGGTTTATTTTAAGTACAGCTGCCTATAGGATAACCAACGTTAAATCGCATGATTCGATGTATCTATTTAGACATACACATAATATATACTCACATCTGACACAAACATGCTCCTTCAGTTCTTATTTTTATCAAGATAATAATAAAACTGGCGGCACGGTGGCTTAGTGGTTCTGGGTGGAGTTTCCATGTTCTCCCCATGTCCGCGTGGGTTTCCTCCGGGTTCTCCGGTTACCTCTCACAGTCCAAAAACATGGATCAAGTCAATTGAATTCTCAAAATTGCCCCATATAGTGTGTGTCTGTGTGAGTGAGTGTGTGCCCAGCGATGGATTGGCGCCCTGTCCTGGGTCTATCTGCCCAGCGCCCGAGATGTTCTCCCCTGGATGGGCATGGGGAACCCCATCGCGACCCTAATAGAGGATTAAGCGGGAGATAATGAATGAATTAATAATAATAAAACTAGTTCAGGTCACAACAATCCTACTATTAAAATTATATTAAAATTAAATTTTATGTTTTTAGAGGGAAAATAAGAATGCAAGATGGACCGTGGTCATACATATAGGTCTAAACCCTTAAATCCAGAGAAGCCCTGAATTGCATGAGGTGCAAAGAAAAATAATTTCACACTTAATATAATATACACAGATTTGTAAATTAGAGGTGAAGCTGGGGTAACAAGTGTGGTACTCGCTGTCCCCTGTGGCTTGTCTGTGTGGGTGGTCTATGTGTGTGTGTGTTTGAAGATAAGAACGGGAAGTTTCGGTTGTAGAGCGTGATGCCAGCGCCGGTGCCTGATGTCCCTGAAAAGTGGGCAGTTCTGTGTTTACACCTCTACGTGCCAGCCAGGATAATGAACCTTATAAATAAAAGTATTGTTTGGGGTCTGGCAAACCTGGTCTCCAGGCCTCATTGTGTTTGGGATGCTACACTATATAGTGAACACCCTGGACACAATTACTTAAAACCATTAATCAATGCAAGACATGCAAGATGCAGACAGAAGTGAATGTTTCGTATTGTGTGGCATCAGCAGCTGATACAAACCACTGATGACGCCAACACAGATTTGCTGAAACACATTGATTTACAGTGGGTTGCAAAAGTATTCATACCCCTTGAACTTTTCCATATTTTGTCACATTACAACCACAAACATAAATATATTTCACTGGAATTTAATGTGAAAGACCAACACAAAGTGGTATACAATTGTGAAGTGGAATGAAAGTTATACATGAATCAACAATTTTTTTACAAATAAAAAACTGAAAAGTGCGATGTGCAAAATTATTCAGCCCCCTTTTCCCTGAGTGCAACC
>JAFMOD010000754.1:1133944-1145903 GCA_019802435.1 Corydoras maculifer
CACCTGAAAACTTAATGCATTGTTATGGAAAAACAGCTGCAGCGCCCGGCATCCCAGAGTATTCAGAGAACTGACATCATCACCTGTCATCAACTCAATGAAGATTTATCGTGAAGCTCGTAAAAGACTGAGAATTAGAGACTGACGTCTCGTGCTGAAAACTAAAAATTAAGTAAGATGGATTTTCCTGTACTATTAAGGTTCTAAGTGTACGACTGAAGAATGTAACAATGTTCCCAATAAGCACATGTGAAAATCAACTAATGAGGCTTACAGCGTGCTCTCTAGCATATCAAACATCCCAGCTGTCTACAGAAACCAACGAGTCCAAATGTATAAGCAATCAAATAATCAAATAATTGTAGGATTTTGAGGAAACCTCTTTTTAGATTTTGGAGAAAAATGGACATTTGCAAGCAACACACACACACACACACACACACACACACACAGGTCAAGTTATAAGCTACATTTATTGTCCATCTCATCAGGTCCACTTACTATGAATATGCATGCTATGGATTCTCAATTATAAACTGTAGTCCATCTGCTTCTCTACACACTTTGTTAGACCCTTTACTCTATTCAGGTCAGGACCACCACAAACCAGACCTTGTTTTGGATGGTGGATGACTCTCAGCACTACAGTGATATCAGTGTGGTGGTGGTTTGTTAAATTATTTGAGTAGCTTATTTTTTCATTTACTTATTTTTACAATTTTAGAAGAATTGCTGGACTGAAAATACAAAGCAAGCAAATAAAAAAACACCAGAAATCCAGCCACCAGCATCCTGTAAGCACTGGTGAAGAATTAAAAGCTGACAAACACAATCTGTGCAGCAAGAACAGACCTATTTATAGATACAGATTGTATACATCTGTTTCCATATACTGTATATACAGTATAAACTTAACTACTGATGTTTGTTGTTCTTTAATTTGGATAAAGGCATTTACTAAATGAGTAAATGTAAATATATAAATTTAAAAAAGAGCAAAAAAAGTGGAGATAGTGTTTTTAACATCCTGCATCACTGCTGTGTCTGATCTAATCGTACCAGCGCAACACAAACTAACAAAAACCAACACAACCTGGCAGTCCATCCACCTCCCACATCAACTCTGTGGGGGGTTCCAGATTTTTAGACAACAAAAAAAAATGTCTTTAGACAAACGGATGAACTTTAGTTTGTAAATAGAAAAACACAAAGTGCATGTACAGTATATGGTTCGTAAAAGTTATACATCACATTTACATTACATTTAGTCATTAATTGGACGCTTTTATCCAAAGTGACTTACAAGATGATCACAGAGTGAATTACAGCATCCCTGGAGCAATGAGGGTTAAGGGTCTTGCTCAAGGACCCACAGTGGTAACTTCAGTGGACCTGGGATTTGAACCCACAACCTTCAGATTGAGAGCCCAACACCCTGACCACTGAGCTACCACACCCAAGTTATAAAACAACAAGTGTATTAAAAAATAATGTACAAAATATGTGTGTGCAGTTTAATGTTGGTGAAGAGAAGCCTGAGGGATGGAGATTAGAAAGAATTTTGATCTCACAACTCTTTTCAGCTCCATCTTTAGAAATGCCAGCTCATTTCATATCAGAGGCTGATAACACACTAAAAGCAAAAGCCTTTTCATCACGTTCCGTACACATGAGCTCACAGTTCCTTACAGCTGACTAGTGCTGGTATACTTCACAGTGGGATATCACATGCCATTATTGTGTCACTGATAACTCTACATACCTCATTTCAAGAAAAGTCGGGGTTCAAATGGAAAGTAAAGTACATGAAAGTACAGTAAATGAAAAGTACAAATGGTGCAATGGTTAGCACGTTCTCCTCTCAGCCCTGGGATCCAGGTTCAAATCCTAATCTGGATTGAGTTTTCCATGTTTTCCTCATGTCCGCGTGGGCTTCCTCTGGGTTCTCTGGTTTTCTCTCACAGTCCACAAACATGGATTCAGGGTATACTGACTGCTCTAAATTGCCCCTATATAGTGTGTGAGTGTGTACCCTGTGATGGATTGGCACCCTGTCCTGGGTGTATCTGCCCAGCGCCGAAACCTTCTCCCTTGGATGGGCATGGGGAACCCCCTATCGGCTAGATGATTAATTAATTGATTAATTTAGCTGGTCATTAAAATGAAAATTAAAAATATTTAATATATATATATATATATATATATATATATATATATATATATATATATATATATATATATATATATATATATATATGGCGGCACAGTGGCTTAGTGGTTAGCATGTTCTCCTCTCAGCACTAGGGATTCCCGGTTCGAATCCCCATCTGGGTGGAGTTTCCATGTTCTCCCCGTGTCCGTGTGGGTTTCCTTCGGGTTCTCCGGTTTCCTTCCACAGCCCAAAAACATGGATTAAGTCAAACGAGTTTTCCAAATTGCCCCATATAGAGTGTGTTTGTGTGAGTGAGTGAGTGCCCAGCAATAGATTGGCGTCCTGTCCTGGGTGTATCTGCCCAGCGCCCGAAACGTTCTCCCCTGGATGGGCATGGGGAACCCCCTGCAACCCTAATAGAGGATAAAGCAGAAGATAATGTTTCAATGTTTATAAACAAAAAGAATTCATGTTTTATATTATTACTATTATTTTATTATTATAATTTTTATTATCAATTCCTTATCTTAAAGCACCATTATGCAATGATTTTCTGAAAGCTAATGTTTGTTAGGGTTTGTATGTTCGAGCCTGACTGATTAGGAACTTTAATATGGTGTTGCAGCTGTTTTAGGTAAAACTTACATAACACTGTTCCACAGGAAATGACTGGACATGCATAAATAATGAGAGCAGATGATTATCATTATGCATGAAGCAAGCCTAACTTCAATTAGCGCATTACCTCAGGTTGTGCATCTTTTATTCCATCATATTTATGTGAATCAATATTTGGATCACCGACAAAGGCAATACATGTGGAATTGATGTTATCTGGCAGGACACATTAACAAAAGTCTATACATAATTATCACCATCTGGGAAGAAAAGAGACTAAAATTAGAAATAATCCATTCAGACTTCTGTAAATCCACAGCTTTATTTGTTCTGTCGCCTTGGGCTTACCCTGCTGCCTTTAATGACCTCATTCATCTTTAGGGTTCTGATCTCCCATTGGACAACTTCACAAACAAGACCTTGTTCGCCACAGCACCAGCATATCAGCATGTAATAAGCACAGCCCTACATGGGGTGAATTTTCCTGGATTTGCTGTGATTACCGACGGCTCCTTAGGAACAGTTCCTGGCCTGATTCAGTGCTCGGAGAGATATTGCTTTTATACTTGGAGCACTCAGGCTTTCGCTGCTAATAAATTGCAGTGCTCAATATCAAAACAGCAAAGTGTCAGTTATGAAGCCTGAACCTGGCACAGAATTTGTTTTCCATCTTTTAAGCAGCCTCCCTCCTGCATCTCGGAGAACATTGATTGCACCTTCCTCTGTGATGAGATATTGGACCATGGGCAACGGCCAATAAGTGAATAAAATCAGAACGGCACTTTAGAGCAGACAGAATTCAGCACGGAGCACTTTAGGGTCATTTTATTTGCCAACATCCTGCTGGCATTCAGAACCGCGCTACAATCCTATTCTGAACTTAACTACTGCAAATAAATTCGGTTTTATTGTACAGTGAAAGACTTATTGCTTACATACTTAAATAAATAAATGTCTGAAATGCAAAATCCAGCCCATCATTTCTGATGTATGATAAGGATAATAAAAAAATCAATTACAACTTATAGCTGATAAACTATAACAAATATAATACAACATATTATTACATATAAAACCTTAGTTTTATTGTAAATTTTATAACTCTTTTTATACCCTATATTTTTATACTCTACTTTATTCTTAGATACACCCAGGACAGGGCGCCAATCTATTGCTGGGCACACACTCACACACACAGACACACACACACACACACACACTCTACATGGGGCAATTTGGAGAACTCAATTAACTTGATCCATGTTTTTGGACAGTGGGAGGAAACCGGAGAACCCGGAGGAAACCCACGTGGATAACATGGAAACTCCACCCAGATGGAGATTAGAACCGGGAATCCCTAGTGCTAAGAGGCGAACGTCCTAACCACTTAGCCACCGTACCGCATATATATAAAAGGTTGTCTTATTTTTATCGTAAGTATGAAAGAAACTCTGTAATGTGAATTTTGGTTCTAGTCTGAGCTCAAGAGTTAAAGTTTGGTGAGGGTCAGGGGACATGAATGTTCTTTCTTGTGTTTGGTTGGTTTCCAAGATGGTCCAGTTTTCTTATAAGATCCAAATAAAAAAACGCATTGCCTCAAACTGATCAGATAAACAAAACAAAGAGACAACAGCTATAAGGACCTTCATTCAATTTTACAAAATGTTTTTTTAACACAAAGAGACAAGTGAAAGATCTTCAGCCAAAATACAACCCTGACTTCTGGCTATGAACCTAAACGGTTTAAGGGAGGCAAATGATTTCTATTAAATTTATTTCCCTGTATCAAATTTGCTCTTTGTAATCATGATGCATTATTAATAAAGCAATAAGGTGCAAGAGGGCGTGTGTTATTGTTAATAAATCATGGGAAATTTTTATTAACAATATAACACAACCTTGAGTGCCTTATTGCATTAATAAAACAGTTACAAACACAACACGATAAAACAAGGTTTAATTCATAAAGTCGTTAATAATCTGGTGTTCCGCGACGTAATCTAGTCCGGTTTTTGACCGAGAGTAAAAGGTGTCCTGTTTTTTGTAACAATCAAATACTGCCATCTAGTGGCCAAATTACAGAACACCCTTCATAAAAAAAACATCAGGAAAAAAGAATGTATTGTATATCACACATTTATATGAATATGATGCTCAGAGGTGTGTGTTATTTGTCCAGTCGTGTCGATAATGTCATGACTGGACAAACTGCTCAGCCAATCAGATTTAAGGCCCAAAAGTACCTGTTTTATAATACAGAATAACGAGCCTGTTTAAGAACCAACTGTGCAAAACCACAAAAGCAAGCAAGTTCACCAAACCTACCCTGTTTTACCACCACACTTTTAATTACTGTGAAGATGTGGTGGTGGTGGTGTAGTGGTGATGCACCAAATATTTAGGAGACAGAATTATTCAGGCTAAAATGCCTTTTTTTTCTTCTTCTTTTGTAATTTACAATCACTGCCCAGTTTTGGATTGGCGCCCTGTCCTGGGTGTATCTGCCCAGCGCCCGAGATGTTCTCCCCTGGATGGGCATGGGGAACCCCACCGCGACCCTAATAGAGGCTACAGCGGGAGATAATGAATGAATGAATTTACAATCAAATAATTTTAGTTCAGTATTTCGTGTTTCCCTGCATTACAATAAAATAAAAAGACAAAGCAATGATATCCAATGGTATTAAATGTAATTTGTCATTTTGTTTTATATTCCATTTGAAGAGGACAAATAAAATGTCTTGCTGATTTAAATCATTTTATATTTACTTTTACCATGGGGTATTTTTTTTTTTTATTATTATTTTGCTCATTTATAAAAAATGTTTTGTTGGTCTGTCTGCTGCAATATTAAAATTTACTGTGTTTAATATTTTTTATTAATAAATAAAAAATGCCATTTAAAAATAAGCAGATTTTTTAGCTTAATTAAAGGTATTGAATGGTGGTGAAAAAAATGATAAACCAATGTGAAAAACTTATTTTTGTTTGCTGTCAGCTTTACCGCATCACTAAATACATCAGTGCATATTTGTTTTGTTTTTGGTGGCTTTTTCTTGTACTATGGATTGTAAAACCTTTACCTCACCACTTGAAGGCTGTTGTTATGGATACTTGTCATAGCTTTTGTATTTCTTGGCTCATCTATTCAATGCCTGTTGCTCAGTGCACTACAGTTTGTTGTATTTACGAAACAGTAAAACGTGCAATTTTTCTGCAATGCCTGTGATTGATTTTCCACCTTTGCCTTGCATCAAAATGACTCACTTCTCTTCCAAAAATTAGTCATTCTGTTGGCTTACAATTTTAAACAATTCCACTCAAACAAAAATTATTCTTTACACCACTACATTAAACTACTACTACTGTAATGGGATACACCCCTCGTTACCATCACCTTATATTATTTTATCATGTCACATTTATCACTTTTTTTTTTATTCATCTATTGAAGAAGTACATCAGTGGTTTCATTCATTCATTCATTCATTATCCTCTATTAGGGTCGCGGTGGGGTTCCCCATGCCCATCCAGGGGAGAACATCTCAGGTGCTGGGCAGACAGACCCAGGACAGGGCGCCAATCCATCGCTGGGCACACACTCACTCACACACACACACTATATATGGGGCAATTTTTTTTGAGAATTTAATTGACTTGATCCATGTTTTTGGACTGTGGGAGGAAACCGGAGAACCCGGAGGAAACCCACGCAGACACGGGGAGAACATGGAAACTCGAACCGGGAATCCCTAGTGCTGAGAGGCGAACGTGCTAACCACTAAGCCACCGTGCCGCCCTATCAGTGGTTTTTTCAAGGCAAAAAAAAAAAAAAAAAAAGTTCACTTCAAGCTTGATGAAAATTTTTGCAAAAGCAATAAACAGGAAAAATATTTTCATTATTTAGGACTTAGTCTTACCAAGAATAACTGCGCGTAGGTCCTGGGAAAATCACTCACATTGCTGAAAACTTCCTCAACTATCGAGTGCTGGCTGCTTTAACCTTCTTTACGCTAACAAAGCGATTAAGTGCAACATGGCATTGAAAATCCATTTCCTTCACACTTGGGTTTTTTCCCTGCTAAACTCGGTGCTGTAAGTGACAAACATAGTGAGTGCTTTCTCTAAGACATTGCCAAGATGGAAAAGCATTACCAAGGCTACTGGAATCCATCAATACTCGCTGGGATACTAATACGAGGAGCACCAGATGTTAAGTACAAATGAAAAACAGCAAAACACTTGTAGCTCAGCTAAACTAATAACATCTAACATTTAAATGTGTTCTAATCAGTGACACACAATCTAATGTTCCTTTAAATTTCTACCTGATATAAACAGTCGTAAGTGTTCAGCCCTAATGGGTCTATTAAAAACAATATCCATCCATCCATTATCTTCCGCTTTATCCTATATTAGGGTCACAAGGGGGGGGGGGGGGTTCCCCATGCACATTCAGGGGAGAATGTTTCGGGAGCTGGGCAGATACACCCAGGACAGGGCACAAATCTATCACTGGGCACACACTCACTCACACACACACTATATATGGGGCAATTTATAGAATTCAATTGACTTGATCCATGTTTTTGGACTGTGGGAGGAAACCGGAGAACCCGGAGGAAACCCACGCGGACACGGGGAGAACATGGAAACTCCACTCAGATGGGGATTCGAACCTGGAATCCCTAGTGCTAAGAGACGAACATGTTAACCACTAAGCCACCATGCCGCCTAAGAACAATATCTTTCAGGCAAACAAAATAATTGTAGTTCATTATTATTTTTCCCTCTCTGGATTTAAACCCACATGTTCTCATCATACAGCTAAATATTGAATATTTTAATATTAATTAAAATAATACACTTATTACACAAGCTTTTTTAATTCAACCCATTCTTTGTATCTAAACAGCCACATAGTAAGACGTTTACATAAACATGGCTGACCTTTAATTGTCAGAGATAAATGATTTAATTGTCAGGATCAATATCTGATTAATTGTGCAGCCCTGTGGTTTGGTTAACAAAGCCCAGCTCTTATACGCAACCACAAAACTTTACTGCCTGATTTAAATATTTGCCCTTGAGGGCTTTGAAACATAAGGTGCCAAATAAGACATATGATATGTGAGAAAGAATAAAACTTAAGCATTCAAGAGAGATGCATGCGAAATTGAGGGAGTGAGATTATTGCTGTGAGAGAAAGTGCAATGCCATGGTTTTGAATACTGTAGTGCAGTGTTGTGTAGTGCAGTGTTGTGTATGTGTGCAATATAGGTACAAGAGCAAAAGTTGTGTTTCTATGTTTTCTGGGTAAAATGCACTTTCAACAGCATCACATCTAACGTTAGCAATTCTTTAAAAAGTTTTAATGAATTATGATTTAATGAACCTTGGACAGACTTATAAACCTTTAGGTAAACTTCTATGAATTGGGGAAATAATAATATATAACGAAAATATAATGAAAGACACTCTTATATTTTCAATATTTAAACTTAGATACGATTAGTGGTTTAGTGGTTAGCATGTTCTCCTCTTAGCGCTAGGGATTCCCGGTTTAAATCCCAATCTGGGTGAAGTTTCCATGTTCTCCCCGTGTCTGCGTGGGTTTCCTCCGGGTTCTCCGCTTTCCTCCCACAGTCCAAAAACATGGATGAAGTTAATTGAGTTCTCCAAATTGCCCCATACAGAGTGTGTATGCGTGCGTGTCTGTGTGAGTGTGTGCCCAGTGATAGATTGGCGTCCTGTCCTGGGTGTATCTGCCCAGCGCCCGAAACGTTCTCCCCTGGATGGGCATAGGGAACCCCATCACGACCCTAATAGAGGATACAGCGGAAGATAATGAATGAATATTCATATATATATATATACACACACACACATTACTATACATTACTATACATATATACATATATATATATATATATATATATATATATATATATATATATATATATATATATATATATATATATATATATATATATATATATATTAATTCCCATGAAAACACGTGGGTCCTGGGCTGAGACCAGTTAAGAAACCCCGGTCTAAATTATTTCTAATATTAATAAAAATGCTTGAATCTGTTCGATAAGCCCCTGGGTGACATCATTTTATTATCACGAAAAATACATTGTCTTTGCTTCTGGGCTTCTTAACTATGCAAGAGCCTAAACTCAGAGTACTGAATGATAATCAAAGAAATATAAACTAAACTGCTGCAATCTTAATCAAGCAACCAGATGGTGCTTTAAAGGACCCAGCATTAATGTTAAGGTGGCTGATGATCACTGAATCAGGAACACTTATGGTTACTAGTTTAAATCCCAGCTGTGCAATTTTATTGACAAGCCCTTCAGCAAGCTAGGCACTTAATCTAAATTGCTCCACTGAATATCCATTTACATAAATGCTCAAACTATAATCCTTTGCCTTGGATAAAAGCTTTACTAAGTGGGGTTTTTTTAAAAAAGAAAAAAGCGGAGGGGAAAAAAAAAAAAGATTTGACCATGGAACAGGCAGAGTAACGAGTTTTTCACAAGTTCAGCTCCATTGTAGGTTGTTGAAAGCTTAGTGGGAATCACACTAGCTGTGACTAGTGTGACTGAATTGCTTTAATCCAACAACCTCTGTGATTCACTTTTCCAGCAGGTACAAAACATTTCATAATTTCCATGACTGCTGGTCCATACAATGCAACAAAACATTGTCATTCCAAACAAGCATTAATAGAAACATATATTAAAAACAAACCAGAACACAGGTTTAATTAATGCGGTCTGATAACTGTATTAATTTTGTAACCTAATTCAACTAATTAAGGTTAAATGGTGATGATGACACAGAAATGAACCTCATTCTCACATATATGAACATCTCGAGGCAACAAGAGAAAAACATGTTAACTCCAAACAGAAAGGGTCGTGGAAGTCCACGGAGAAAATGAAACCTGGTGTTTTGCGTTGAGGTAAAAGTGTTACCCATGATGCCTGATGCCTCAGGTGTCAATTTTATTATATACAGTGAATTAACAAAGTTTCTTCATTACACCCACAAACCTACATGTATTCAATTGAGATTTTATGGGATTGACCAACACAAAGTGTGAACTAATTATTACATAAAATGATGCATAGTTTTCCAAATAATTGAAAAAAAAAATTTAAAAAAATGTGGCATACATTTATATTGTGTGGCAGAAAACGAACACATTACTCTGAACACACCATCCCCACCGAGAAACATGGTGGTGGTAGCATTATGCGGTGGGGATGATTTTCTTCAGCAGGGACAGGGAAGCTGGTCAGCATTGATGGAAGATGGATGGAGCCAATAGAGGGCAATCCTGGAGGGAAAAAAAGACTTTAAAAAAGACTTTAGACTGGGACAGAGGTTTCACGACCCTAAATATACAGCCAAAAAGCAACGCATATTCAACATGTTGACCTGACTCCATTCAAAATCTGTAATTTTTTTATTAAAACTGAGCTTGAGCCACTTTGCAAAAAAGAATAAGCAAAAATTTTGAGAGAGGAAGAAACATATCCAAATACATTTGCAGCAAAAGGTGGTCCTTCAAAGTATTGACTCAGAGGACTGAGTCACAACACACTTTTCAGATTTTTGTTTGTAAAAAAAAAATAAAATACTCATTTTCTGATCACATAAAATCTCAACAAAATACATTTCACTTTGTGGCGGTAGCAAAAGAAGGCACTGTAAGTACATTGTAAATAGTTTTACTAATACCAGTCCTTGTAGAAACAGTTTTTCCACACACCACGTCAAATAGTATTAGGAAATAGTGTTTTGTATATTAATAACAAAGCTGGAAACGGGAACAGATAAGGTAACAAGCTGAAGTGCTGTCAGATGTCATGGCATCTGATGTATTTGCACATAATTAGGACCAGCCAGAAAGATGATCATTATTTCTTGCCCTTTTATTTAACACCCGGCTCACATTGAAACAACCTGTCTGTGTGTGACAAGAACACAAATGCCTTATCTGGTCAACCCAACAATCTGCGCTCTTAGTATGACTGAAAAACTGCTGTAGGCATAAAGAAAAAACACCGGGATAAAGTCAGAATTGCAGGTCGTATGTGAAGTCGAGTCATGCAACAGCAGCACAATTACAGATTTTACAGTTCTTATACAGCACAGCGGGATGTGGAGCCTAAAACCTTTTTTGGCTTAGATTTGAATGAATGTTTTATTTGTCACTATTGCCAATGCATCCTTTTAACCTTATTGTGTGACTTGTCCCTGCAAGTCGAAGCAGAAAAATCAATTTGTGTGGCTTTTATAGAGGCTTTTATTCCCAAGACTACGCTTTTAAAATCAATGTGTTAATGTCAAGAACTCTGGTTCAGACCAGTAATTAAAACCAATTCCCTTCCTGTGTGTTTGCACACCTGCACAACTGCTGAAGATATAAAGCGTGGAGCATTTCTTTTGGAAATGGCAGGATCTTTCCACATTTGCCCATCACACGGATAGGCACTCGCAAGCCCACACAAGCCCACGCAAGCCCACACAAACCCACGCAAGCCCACGCACGCCCATGCAAGACACAAGTCCAGATGAGATAACATTATTCTATTATAGACCTGGCCTTCCATTTATGGACATTATTGGCAATAACAATCAATGCTGGAAAGGTAATCTTCTAAACTCATAGTGGATTCGGGTGGCTATGATAATAGACATTTGTTGCACTGTTTAACAAGACCTTAAGGCAATTCGTCTGACAAGTGTGACGACAACCGCTTTTAATATTTAAACTACTATGGAATAATGGAATAATTATCAGGATGCCAGAATCTGGCATGTCAGCTCACTGGTTGATGGTGAATTAGCTACGGGCAAAAATGAACTACATAATAGGTATTTTGATGGAAGGGTTCTATTAGCCTGTTTGATTTGTTTTAAACACTACATTATGCATTATTTTTTCACCATCATAACAAAATGAATGGTGTCAAGATTTATTTTGAGCTGCTGTCAATTCCACCCCAATTTTTTTTATTAACGGGGAGTCAAATTCAACAAGTCATTTTAAAAATCTTTTTACGGCAGCAGGACGTATCCCTTTTTATAACACACACACACACACACACACACACACACACACACACACACACACACACACACACACACACACACACACACACACAC
>JAFMOD010000754.1:1151664-1236034 GCA_019802435.1 Corydoras maculifer
AAAAAAAAAAAAAAAAAAACACACAATCGAGTCGTAAAGAGAAATCAAATACTACGAAAGTGGCATTAAGATCGCTGAAATCCACGTTAAGTTCCATTGTGGTGAGAAAGAAGCGATGAAAAGTTAAATGTTTACATTAGTTGTTTATATTCATTTTTTCTTATAAATAAATGTATAAATAATAAATTACAATATTATTTATTAATATATTTTGTTTCTTTTTAAGTAGTAAACATGACATTTGTTCTTTATAAAATGTGTATGTATTTGAGTATTAACTCGATTTACGTTGATTGAAATAGAAATAGGAGCCCAAGTTTTCACCGAGCAAGTAGCTAAGTTCGAAATCTGTTCTGTAAACTGAAAGTGCGACGGTCCTTTTAAGTGTTTTTTGAACTAGTTGCACAAACAAGCCTGATGTCTGAAACCCACTGATTGATGCCCTGCAGTGTTTCGCTTCAGTAATGCATTGACACTTTAGTAACAGTAATTTGTAACAGTAATAGAATTTGTCAAATCAAAGAGGATATATTTTAAATGATCCATTAAAGAAGTGAGGTTTGAGAAATCAATATTATGGATTGACAGAAGTAACATAAAGAGTTCCAAGCATCCAAAAGCGTGGAAAAGACGTGGTTATTATTTTAAAGAGTTTTGTAAGAGTTTAAAGGTAAAGGAGGCAGCAGTGTTGCTATTGCAGATACAAGGCAGCATGGCTTTTGACACATGTACATTTACATTACATTAGGTCGTTTAGCAGACGCTTTTATCCAAAGCGACTTACAAAGTGAACACAGGGTTAATCAGAGCATCCCTGGAGCAATGAGGGTTAAGGGTCTTGCTTAAGGACCCACATTGGACTTCAGTGGACCAGGGATTCATGGTCCAACACCCTAACCACAGAGCAACCAATCCCTAAAGTAGTAACCACACTTACTAAAGTGTCTTGTAATGGGTCCTTGAATCCTAATTCAATTTTAAATGATCAAATATCAAAGCCACGGCATGGTGGCTTAGTGCTTAGCATGTTCGCCTCTCAGCGTTGGGGATTCATGTTCGAATTCCGATTTGGGTAGAGTTTCCATGTTTTTTTCCAATGGTCGCATGGGTTACTTCAGGTTCTCCTGTTTCCTCCCACAGTCCAAAAACATGGATTCAAAGTGAATTGGCTGCCCAAAACTTACCCCCTATATGTGTGTGTTAGTATGAGTGGTTGAGTACCCAGCAATAGATTGGCGTATAATAATCAACACTGGTCGGGCACGGTGGCTTCAAATCCCCATCTGGGTGGAGTTTCCATATTCTCCCTTTGTCTGCGTGGGTTTCCTCCGGATTCTCCGGTTTCCTCCCACAGTCCAAAAACATGGATCAAGTCAATTGAGTTCTCCAAATTGCCCCATACAGAGTGTGTATATGTGCGTGTCTGTGTGAGTGAGTGTGAGCCCAGCGATAGATTGGCACCCTGTCCTGGGTGTATCTGCCCAGCTCCCGAAATGTTCTCCCCTGGTTTGGCATGGGGAACCCCCCTGCGACCCTAATTGAGGATAAAGCAGAAGATGTGAATAAATAATCAACATAGGGAGTTTTTTCTTGCCACTGTTGATTCAGTGTGTTCTTTAGGGATTCAGGCTCAGAACACTGTAAATCTGCTTTGTGACAATGTAATGTTACAAAAAGCGCTTCACAAATAAACTACTTGAACTTATTCCTTTTAAGTACAACACGGTCTTGGCTTACGATGCTGTGATATAAGTGATTGCTAACACTTTAATGACACAGCCATTACATTCACTAAAGAAACAAAGAAATGGCAAAATTCCAGTTGAATGCTGGACTCAGCGATCTCAACCTACACAGTGAGATCAAGGGAGCATTTACAGAAAAGTGCTCTTACAAATGTAGATGCATTGTATCAATAATTAAATGCAAGCCTTTTTGTTGTGTTAGACATTATCTAAGCCTAAATCAAAACTGTTTATTACTTACTTTGGAATTTTTTTTTGAGAGTTAACGCCATTTTGGACATAATCGCCAGTTAATAGCAGTTTCTTTGCGTTTAATTGTAATATGGGGAGGGCGGCACGGTGGCTTAGTGGTTAGCACATTCGCCTCTCGGCGCTAGGGATTCCCGGTTCGAATCCCCATCTGGGTGAAGTTTCCATGTTCTCCCCATGTCTGCGTGGGTTTCCTCCGGGTTCTCCGGTTTCCTCCCACAGTCCAAAAACATGGATCAAGTTAATTGAATTCTCAAAATTGCCCCATTTAGAGTGTGTCTGTGTGAGTGAGTGTGTGCCCAGCGATGGATTGGCGCCCTGTCCTGGGTCTATCTGCCCAGCGCCCGAGACATTCTCCCCTGGATGGGCATGGGGAACCCCACCGCGACACTAATAGAGGATAAGCGGGAGATAATGAATGAATGAATGTAATATGGGGCTCTAGATGGGTGAGCGCAGGAGTACTCCTTTAGCTAGGCATTGGTGGGTTTCCCTGGTGGTATGCCAAATTGGACATCGTGTGTAGATGGATTGGTCCTTGGTGATCCTTCAATTCATCTTTGAAGTTTGGGGGTATTTCATAAAGTTTATTACTGGCCTGGGTGTTCCATTGAATGTGCCACTTTCTTTTGATGTAAGAGTGCATCAGTGATTAGTCCATCCCTCCATTATCTTCCGCTTTATTCTCTACTAGGGTCGCCCATGCCCATCCTGGGGAGAACATTTCAGGCGCTGGGCAGATACTCCCAGGACAGGGCGTCAATCTATCACTGGGCACACACACTCACACATGCATACACACTCTATATAGAGCAATTTGGAGAATTCAACTGACCTTGATGCATGTTTTTGGACTGTGGGAGGGAACCAGAGAACCCAGAGGAAACCCATGCGGACACAGGGAGAACATGGAAACTCCACCCAGATTGAGATTCGACCCGGGAATCCCTAGTGCTGAGAGGTGGTCGTACTAACCACTAAGCCCTCGTGCTGCCATCAGTGATTAGTGTCATACATAATTATAAAGTCTCACATTAGGGTCAATTCTAAGCTCTACTGCTTTAAGAGCCTAAATACAATTATTTTGCGTTCTTGTGTTATCTGTTTGGTCATTAGCTTGAAATGTGCAATCATCAATTAAATCCATGCATAGCAGAGCTTTGATTAGCAATCCATTACTCACGCTTCTATATTTGGAAAAACTAATATTGATATCCAGGTTTTTACAACATAGGAACTCCTAGCAACTGAACACGTTCTGTTAGAGCAGGTTAGGACAAGCAAGACCACAAAGATGGTGAATTCTGTCCACAATATTACAGTCACATATCTGTCTGTGATCTGCCACTCACACCAGTGCCGGAGATAACACAGTTCCTGCAACAAAACCCTTTCATCACTGAAATGATGTGCACAAGACCATCCTGTACATCGGCTTTGACCGTGAATCAGTGTTAAAACTACGTTCTGTTTAAACACGGAACATCTCATACTCTAACAGCCCATTTTCTTAGTTCCTCAGATTACATCGTTGACCTTGTAAGAGTACAATTACAGCCTATAGTCCATCTGATTCTTGACACACTTTGTTAGTCCCATTTACTTTGTACTTTAATGTTCAGGACCCCAACAGAGCGGGTATTAACTTGACGATGGATGATTGTTGGCACTGCAGTGACACTGACATGGTAATGATATGTTGTTGTAGGCTGCTATACTGCTTCAAGTGGATCAAACGTAGCAGTACTTATAGACTGGGGAAGATTCAACAACCAAAAACGTCCAGCACTCATGAAGAACTAGAGGATGACTACAAACTGTGCAGCAAGCAAAGAACTACTGTCTGTAGTTTTACTTCTATAAGCTAAATATGTCTAAAGTGCACAGAGAGTAAATGCAATGCATCTAATTCACTTGTACCACAGTCTGTCCCAGCAAGGTATAACACGCTGTTTAGGACACCCGTCCATCGCTGGACACACATGCAGACAACTGCATTCATATCCACATTCAAGTATTGTATATGAATTGCAACAATATGAAGATGTGTACAATATACAGTGGAACAAAACAACGTTCTCCAGGAACAAGATGATACCCAGAGCAGCGACTACACAATCCAACATCAAGTGCATGTCTGCAAATAGTTTCTTTCAAAATGAGAATTACAATTCAGTCACACCTTAGAGGTACAATCAACAACTCTGTTTTTTAAACTGCAATATGTGCTCCCAAAGGAAACCCATGAGACAAAAGGAGAACATGCAAACACCACAAAGATGTGGTGGTGTTGGGCTATAAAACTGAACATCATGGGATCAAATCCCAGGTCCACTGAAGATTCCAATGTGGACCTTTAAGCAAGACCCTTAACCATCCAGGGGTGTTGTTCCTGTGTTCTAACCCCGATCATCAAAACAAAATACTGGCAAGTCACTTTGGATAAATGTGTGTGCTAAATAATAATATATAAATGTAAATAAGAAAAATTTTCTACCCATTGTACCCTCATGTCATCTACACATCACATGGGTCAAAACATCATACGAGCATAACTTCCAAATACAGAATTAAATAACAGTAAATAAACAATGGCGGCACGGTGGCTTAGTGGTTAACACATTCGCCTCTCAGCGCTAGGGATTCCCGGTTCGAATCCCCATCTGGGTGGAGTTTCCATGTTCTCCCCGTGTCTGCGTGGGTTTCCTCCGGGTTCTCCGGTTTCCTCCCACAGTCCAAAAACATGGATCAAGTTAATTGAATTCTCAATTCAATTTTACCGTTTAGAGTGTGTCTGTGTGTGTGAGTGTGTGCCCAGCGATGGATTGGCACCCTGTCCTGGGTCTATCTGCCCAGCGCCCGAGACGTTCTCCCCTGGATGGGCATGGGGAACCCCACCACGACCCTAATAGAGGATAAGCGGGAGATAATGAATGAATGAATAAATAAACAGTTTCTTAGGCTCACTGTTTCAGCAATAAGCCCCACAGTCTTACTTCATAGCACTTATGCAACTAAGTAAATATTCTGAGGTGAAGCTAGGGTCTTATTATTTTCATTTATTTTCTAAGCCGCTCATCCTAATCAGGGTCATCGAGTTTCCTGGTGCTCGTAGGGTGACAAGCAAGAAAACACTGCAGACAGGTCTCCAGTCCAGCACAGGACACTACCATGTTTATATCTAGGGGCAATATGAGCACCACTTTGTAGCATGTGTTTGGAAGGAAAACAGAGCTCTGGAGGCAACTCATTTGGACACCATGCAAAATCCACACAGGACAAACCTCACCCAGCCAGCCAGGAAATCAACCCCAAGAGCTTGTTGTTATGTAACCAGTGTGCCCCAATTCATTAATTCATTCGTTATCTTCCGCTTAACCCACTGCTAGGTTCGTGGGGGGGTTCCAAATGCACATCCAGGGGAGAATGTTTCGAGCAATGGCCAGATACACCCAGGACAGGACGCCAATCTATTGTTGGGAACACTCACACAAACACACATATTTTCATTCATTCATTATCTCCCGCTTTATCCTGTATTAGGGTCGCGGTGGGGTTCCCCATGCCCATCCAGGGGAGAACGTCTCAGGCGCTGGGCAGATACACCCAGGACAGGGCGCCAATCCATCGCTGGGCATATATATATATATATATATATATATATATATATATATATATATATATATAAATATATATATATATATATATATATATATGTATATATATATATATATATATATATATATATATATAGGGCAATTTAGAGCTTTCAAATTTTAACACAAATTTACCTTGAATGCATGTTTTTGGACTATGGGAGGAAACTGGAGAACCCAAAGAAAACACACTCAGACACGTGGAGAACATGGAAAAACCGCCCAGATTGGGATTCGAACCTGGATCCCCAGAACTGAGAGACGAACTTGTTAACCACTAAGCCACCATGCGGTCTGGCCCCAATTTGTATTGGCAAATAATTCCAATAGGCGAGCGGCACGGTGGCTTAGTGGTTAGTACGTTCGCCTTTCAGCGCTAGGGATTCCCGGTTCTAATCCCCATCTGGGTGGAGTTTCCATGTTCTCCCTGTGTCTGCGTGGGTTTCTAGGGTTAGCCGGGTTCTCCGGTTTCCAACCACAGTCCAAAAACATAGATCAAGGTCAATTTAATTCTCCAAATTGCCCCATATAGAATGTGTTTGTGTGAGTAAGTGTGTGCCCAGCAACAGATTGGCGCCCTGTCCTGGGTGTATCTGCCCAGTGCCCGAGACGTTCTCCCCTGGATGGGCTTGTTTTAAACATATCTCCAGTCTATTTGTATACTTTAAAACCATTAAGCAAATGTAAAAATAAATTTAAATAAAATAGCACGCAAAGCAACCTCAACAACTCTGACAATCCAGAAAGAACTGAACAACCAAAAAAAGAACAATGCATCAGAGATGGGATTGGTCTCATTCCAAGATGAAGCATCATATCAAAGTGAAATAATGACAATAAAACAAGTTAAAAGCCAAAGAAAAAAAAGGACCGATGCAAAATTGAATAACGATAAGTACATGCATTTCCCTTCATGAGAACACAAAATGATAATAATAATAATAATAATAATAATAATAATAATAATAATAATAATAATTATTATTATTAGTAGTATAGTAGAAAAATAAAACAATTTGAGGAGATTTTAAATGTTAAGAAAAATGCTGATGCGTCAGATCTAAATGCCACCTACAGAGAGATATTCAGCTAAGCTTTATTACATTTTCCTGCGCAGTGCATTAAACATAGCAGCGGGAAACACAGCGCACAACATTGCAATGCTCCAAAATAGGTGGCGGTCTGAGCAGTATCTATGCCTTCAACTTTAATAACTGTCCAAAAAGAATGGCTCTGCTCAGTCTGGGGCAAGGCTGCCCAGCCAAACAGGAGTACGCTTTCTGACTACAGCCGACGGAACACAGATTCTAGGTTTTAAATCACTGTTGCATCCTCCTGGGTAAAAGAAAAATGAATTTTTTTACTTGTCCATATTGTTTCTACCAGATATCAATTTCAGGATTTAATTACAAATGTAAATCAATATGATGTGTTTTCAGTAAACAGTCCGAATGAGCTATGCCGACATAGTGCTACCCAAAGTATGTTTACCCTTCTAAATGGTTATTTGTTATTTGCAAGGCTGCTTTAATCACATTTCTGCCTTACAGGCAATATCACTGCAGATTCAATACTAACAGCCACAGAATACCTGTGACCAGAGTCTTCATATGCATGGGATGTAAGATATCCCAGGTGAAGTTGCATCTTCTACACAAAACCTTCACATCCAAACCTCCCAGAAGTCTCAGCCAAAAGCATCAATATGTATTTTCATTATTAACCACCAAAACATTCAGCACAACCTCCTCCATCCATGTAGCTGCACTGTGACAGCCTTAATTCATACGCTCGGCTCCTTGCTCTAGGACACGATATATATTACCTACAAGTCATCTCCACATCGAGCTCCATCCTGCATATTTAAGCAGGTCCCCTGCCTCCAACACGCCTGATTTAATTCATCAACTAATTACCAAACCATGACTGGGTGTGTTAGAGGAGGGAAACTCAGAGACGAACAGGGCAGGGTTTGTCCCACACAATCAGCAGACACACTTCTACTTAATATTCCTCAAATAGCACACAGCATAGACTGCACAAAGTGACAATTATCTTCTTCTGCAAAACACTTCTTTACTCTTAGGCTGAGGATTTTCAGAATAGCAATCACTCCAAGTATACCAACTTCTGATGGACAACTCGAAAAAAGAAAAAAAAAAAAAAAAGAAAAAAAATGAGGTTGCAATTTTGGTGCAAGTATGTTTAAATCCATCCATCCATTATCTTCCACTTCATCCTTTATTAGGGTCGCGGGGGGGGAGGGGGGGGTGTAAACGTCTCGAGCGCTTGGAAGATACACCCAGGACAGGACACCAATCTATCACTGGGCACACACTTACTCACACAGACACACTCTATATGGGGCAATTTGGAGAACTCAATTAACTTCATTCATGTTTTTGGACTGTGGAATGAAACGGAGAACCCGGAGGAAACCCACGCGGACACAGGGGAACATGGAAACTCCACCCAGATTGGGATTGGAACCGGGAATCCCTAGCCCGGAGAGGAGAACGTGCTAAGCACTAAGCCACCGTGCCGCCTCCATTTTAAATATGAAATAAATTTGAATCCCGATCTGGATGGAGCCATGTCATCTCCGTGTCTGTGTTGATTTATTCCGCTTTCCTCCCACAGTCCAAAAACAAGGATTCAAGGTGAAATATGCTGCCACTATTTAAATTGCCCCTATAGGGTTTGTGGAACTGAGTTAGTGTGCGCCCAGCGATGGATTGTCACCCTTTCTGGGTGTATTTGCCTAGTACCTGTAATGTTCTCCGCCAGATGGCCATGACAACCCCCCTCCCCGTCCCTAGTATAGTATAGTATAGTATAGTATAGTATAGTATAGTATAGTATAGTATAGTATAGTATAGTATAGTATAGTATAGTATAGTATAGTATAGTATAGTATAGTATAGTATAGTATAGTATAGTATAGTAATGTACAAACCCATGTAACAGACAAATCTGCAAAGTCCTGAAAAACTCTACGGTCCTGGTTTGAAATGCATTTTTGTTTCCCACAACTCCTATGGATGACAATTTCACATTGCAAGAAAAAAAAAACTGCTTTCTGATGTGCCTCCAGCAAAAAGGTTATTAAAACGATGTTTTCCTATAAGCCAGTAAAGTAAAGTGCCCACAGCATTTCATGCAGATATTTTTAATAAGCCCATTTTGATCTTCCCAGCGAAACGGTCTGGCTCAAGGTGACTTGTGATGCCCAGTGTAGGAAACATCCTGAGAAGTGTCATCCTGGTGTATAATAATAACCATAATAATTATGATAATAATAGGGTGGCTTAGTGGTTAGCACGCTCGCCTCTCAACGCCAAGGATCCAGGTTCGTGGATTCTCGGTTGGAATCCCCATCTGGGTGGAGCTTACATGTTATCCCCGTGTCCACATGGGTTTCCTCCGGGTTCCTCCCACAGTCGAAAAACATGGATCAAGGTCAACTGAAATCTCCAAATTGCCCTATATAGAGTGTGTTTGTGTAAGTGAGTGAGTGTGTACCCAGCGATAGATTGGCACCCTGCCCTGAGTGTATCTGCCCAGCACCCGAAACATTCTCCCCTGGATGGGCATGGTGAACCCCAGCGCAACCCTAATAGAGGAAGCGGAAGATAATAGATGAATGGATAATGATAATAATAGGGCAGCACGGTGGCTTAGTGGTTAGCTTGTTCTCCTCTCAGCACTAGGGATTCCCGGTTTGAATCCCAATCTGGGTGGAGTTTCCATGTTCTCCCCGTGGGTTTCCTCAGGGTTCCTCCCAGAGTCCAAAAACATGGCTCAAGGTCAACTGAATACTCCAAATTGCCCCATATAGAGTGTGTTTGTGTGAGTGAGTGAGTGAGTGTACCCAGCGATAGATTGGCACCCTGTCCTGGGTGTATCTGCCCAGCGCCTGAAACCTTCTCCCCTGGATGGGCATGGGGAGCCCCACCGTGACCTTAGCAGAGGATGGAACATAATTGATGGATGGATGGATGGATAATAATAAAAGGCATGCTAGGGCACTTTCTGCAGCCCGGTTTGGATGCAGCATCCCTATTTTAGTGCCCTCTGTAGAGAAACTGCTCTATGAGGGTTCAATCAAACTGATGATGGTGTGAAAGTGGTCCAGAAGATCTAGATTTCCCGGAGTTTATCATCAGCTGTTTATCAAACGAATGTTTCTGAGAATGGAGGTGACCAGCCCGAAAGTTCATTTTTATTGTAGAAACGTTACTCTAAGTGAGAGATCAGCTGTTAAACCTCAGCATGAGCCCGATTTCAACTCCGTCCCATTAGCAAGCTGGAAAAGCCAAAAGTCCTTATTTATAGGATGCCGGAGATAAGAGTTGACCCTACGTTGCCTCGGTTTATTTAAAAAAGCCCTAAAGGACGTGTCAACAAACGCTGATCGGACTGTCTGTTTGCATTCCGAGATCAGATACACAAATCAAAGCCCGGAGCGACATTTCTTTTGCTCTCTACAGGTATTTACGCGGCGCGATCGGACTCCGCTCTTTACGAGCGCTCATTAAAAAGTCATAAGGCTCGAATGCAGCGGTGGCAATCAATCAGAAAAGAGAGAAAGCATGCACTTCGCGGCGGCTGAAGTGAGAAAAGGCAGAGACGGCTCTTTACCAGGTAATCCAGCGCGGCGCGGTCCATGGCGGTGTGCGCGCTTTGGTATCTCGGAGCGACAGAGAGCTCCGCGCGAGGAATGCTGATAGAGCGACTCGCCCGGGCCTGAGCCACAGCCAATCAGAGGCAGCCCTCATGATCTCACAGCCAATCCGCGGCGTCGAAATCGGCCTCATTTGCATAGCAAGGTCGATTGACCATGTGAAGTCATTCAAAGAAAGTCTAAAGAACTGACTCTAATAGTAAAAGTGTGCTCTTAGATGTTCTTTAACGCGTGATGACGCGTTCAGACCATTCTCCTGTTCAGAGTTCAATTAGTTTAATATGATTGTGGTTGCAGGTTACCTGGACAAGCAGGCTGATTGGACACGCCCACAATTAACAGCCACACCTATTTCTAAGGGGAGGGCGGGTTCGGGCCAGGACATTGCGCCATTCTATCGCTGGGCACACACTCACTCACACATACACGCTCTATATGGGGCAATTTATTCATTTCATTCATTATCTTCCGCTTATCCTCTATTAGGGTCGCGGTGGGGTTCCCCATGCCCATCCAGGGGAGAACGTCTCGGGCGCCAATCCATCGCTGGGCACACACTCACTCACACAGACACACTCTAAACGGGGCAATTTTTGAGAATTCAATTAACTTGATCCATGTTTTTGGACTGTGGGAGGAAACCGGAGAACCCGGAGGAAACCCACGCAGACACGGGGAGAACATGGAAACTCCACCCAGAATTAAATTAAAAATGCTAATTAATTGATTAATTGTTGCTTTTTTTATTGAGTCATGTGTTGTCATCGACAATGAACAATTGTATAAAGTTTCAGCTTAATTAAGTGGGTGAAATAGCATTTGCAAACTTTTTACCAGACACACAGACAAACAGATGAACTTAATATAGGGGTGGTAATAATAATAATAACAATAATAATAACAATAATAATAATAATAATAATAATAATAATAATAATAATAATAATAATAATAATAATATTAGGCCCAGCGATGGGTTGGCGCCCTGTCCTGGGTCTATCTGCCCAGCGCCCAAAACGGGGGGGGGGGGGGGGGGGGGGGGGGGGGGGGGGGGGGGGGGGGGGGGGGGGGGGGGGGGGGGGGGGGGGGGGGGGGGGGGGGGGGGGGGGGGGGGGGGGTCGCGGTGGGGTTCCCCATGCCCATCCAGGGGAGAACGTCTCGGGCGCTGGGCAGATAGACCCAGGACAGGGCGCCAATCCATCGCTGGGCACACACTCACTCACACATACACACTCTAAATTGGGCAATTTTGAGAATTCAATTAACTTAATCCATGTTTTTGGACTGTGGGAAGAAACCGGAGAACCCGGAGGAAACCCACGCAGACACGGGGAGAACATGGAAACTCCACCCAGATTGGGATTCGAACCGGGAATCCCTAGCGCTGAGAGGCGAATGTGCTAACCACTAAGCCACCGTGCCGCCATAATAAAAATAATAATAATAATAATAAAAATCAAGCATAGGCAACCCATAAAATGTGTCCCACTCACTTTCCTTTGATGCCACCTTTCCTAACTTAATGCTCCTATAGAACTGCATTGACTCTTTTAAGTATGTATTACAAACTCATCCAAAAAAATGTAAACCACAAGAACGAACAAGTAAACACTAAATCTAAAATGAAGGATCATTATTTGTACATTGCATCTCATCTTATTAGCTTCCGATAATCATATACTGGGAACTAGGGTTGCAGTTCCCATGCCCATCCAGAGGAGATTGTTTCAGGTGCTGGGCAGATACATCCAGGACAGGGTGCAAAACCATCGCTGGGCACACTCTGTATGTATAGGGGCAGTTTAGAGCCTCAAATTTACCTTAAATCCATGTTTCTGGACTGTGGGAGGAAACCAAAGAACAGCATGCAGAAGACATGAAAACTCCACCAAGATTGGGATTCGAACCCGGATCCTCATGCACATGCTCACCACTAAGTTACTGTGTCACCCGCATTGCAACTCACTGCAATTTCGTAACTGCCTCTTCCATGGGACTGCACATAAACTGAATTCTGAGACAGTGGAAACTCACCCCAAACACATGGATCTTAAAGTTAAGAGAGGATGAGATGAGCAACAAGGGCCCTGCCACAACATAGTGAGCTATAAAATCACTACATAAAGAGAGTTGTTTGTTCTCCGTTGAATCACAGTCCAGTCCTCAAAACTGCTTGTGGAGCATGTAGTGGATCTGCTCAAATTGGGTTTCTGAAGTTATGGCTTTGCAGCTGCAATCCTGCAAACAATTCGAAGATCACCATGTGCAATGGCAAGTGTGAGCTAGACTAGCGCGAAGCACAGTACCGTGGAAAAGCCTTCTGCTGAGTGATGAATCACTTTTCTACCAGTTAGATGGATAAGTCTCGGTGGAACAGATGCCAAGAAATTGCTCCAGCCAGGTTCTACAGTGTCAGTTTTAAAGTTTGATAGTTTATGGCTCAGACTGGACCTCTTTATTTTGATGACGTATTTTATTTTGATTACGTTGCAGATTTGTGGCAACAGTTTCTGGAAAGAGAACATCAAGCTTAATTAGGTCATTATTTTGTCATGTGGGTACCTCAGTTTTCTCCTACAGTCCAAAAACTTGGATTAATGGTCAATCGACTGCTCTAAATTACCCCTATATAGTCAATATGTGGGTGGCACGGTGGCTTAGTGGTTAGTACGTTCGCCTCTCAGCACTAAGGATTCCCGGTTCGAATCCCAATCTGGGTGGAGTTTCCATGTTCTCCCCGTGTCTGCGTGGGTTTCCTCCGGGTTCTCCTGTTTCCTCCCACAGTCCAAAAACATGGAAGAAGGTCAATTGAATTCTCCAAATTGTCCCATATAGAGTGTGTTTGTGTGAGTGTGTGCCCAGCGATAGATTGGCGCCCTGTCCTGGGTGTATCTGCCCAGCACCCGGGACGTTCTCCCCTGGATGGGAATGGGAAACCCCCACCGCGACCCTAATAGAGGATAAAGCAGAAGATAATGGATGGTTGGATAGTCAGTATGTGTGTGTGAGTCAGCAATAGATTGGCGCCCTGGCCTGAATGGATCTGCCCAGGGCCCGAAACATCCTCCCCTGAATGGGTATGGAGAACCCCCCTCCCCTCTCTCCCCTGTGACCCTAGAAGAGGACTAAGTGAAAGATAATGAATAAATGGTATTTTTATCTTTATGTTATTCACAGTCCTTTAGGGATTAAAAAGCAATTTTAGATGTATACAGTCTTATTATTTATCATGTTGAACGCTGTCATCGCTTTGTTGTAGTTACTGCACAAATGTATCATATTTCTTTTCACTGCCTGCTTGTAGCACCTGATAAGCCAGTCAACTTTGTGATGATGTTCATTCGGGTTATTCTTTTTCTTCCATGTTTTTGGATTCCCTCCTAAAGTCCTTCATGTTATTATGTGGGTACCTCATCACATGACCAATGTAACACATACATAAGAGAGTAATTGTAGTCCAATTCACTTCCAAGCGAACGAGACCCCTATCATCCCATTGGCTAATCATGACCCGATCGCTGGAATTCGTTAATATCAGCCCATCACTGTCCTGTTTAAATAAATAATGAACTTAATATAGGGTAAGTAAGTAAGTAAGTCATTAAGTAATATAAGTAAGTCATTCCTATTAATTTAAATAGAAATCTTACAAGTCGAGTTATCAATCTGAGGGTGTGGTAGTTCAGTGATGAGGATGTTGGACTGTCAACTAAAGGTTGTGGCTTCACTGACCTGGGTCCTTCCAATGGTTCCAATGTGGGTCCTTGAGCAAGACCCTTGATTCTCATTGCTCCAGGGGTGCTGTATGGTTAACTCTGTGTCCTGACCCCAACCAAGTTGGGATATTTGTAAGTCGATTTTGAACAAAGCGTCTGCTGAATGACGTAATGTAACATGAAGTAGTTTTAAAGCAGTAAAGGCTTATCTGTGATAATGTGATTGTGCAAATCCAGAGAACAAAAGGCATTTCAATAGTGTCAAAGTTTTATAGAACTTTATTCTAATTTTGTAATCTTGCTTTATCATTAACTCCTGGTGTTTAATGGGAGCTCTGAATGAAACTAATTAAGCTACATTAGATTTTCCCCTAAGGGAGTAAACTACAAGTGTTGTCATCAAGCAATCTAATAAAAGCATGTTTTCACACAATGCTTGTTTATATATGCTTGTTCTTCTTATATATAAAGCCTGACAGTCTATTACTAGTAGCTAGGAGTAATTTCATTCATTCATTCATTGTCTTCTGCTTTATCCTCTATTAGGGTTGCGGGGGGTTCCCCATGCCCATCCAGGGGAGAACGTTTCAGGCGCTGGGCAGATACACCAGCACACACTCACACACAGAGACACGCATGCATACACACTCTATATGGGGCAATTCGGAGAACTCAATTGACTTGTTCCATGTTTTTGGACTGTGGGAGGAAACTGGAGAACCTGGAGGAAACCCATGCAGACACGGGGAGAACATGGAAACTCCACCCAGATGGGGATTTGAATCAGGAATCCCTAGCGCTGAGAGGAGAACGTGCCAACCATTAAGCCACCGTGCCACATAGGAGTAATTTATGTTACATTCATTCATTCATTCATTATCTCCCGCTTATCCTCTATTAGGGTCGCGGTGGGGTTCCCCATGCCCATCCAGGGTAGAACGTCTCGGGCGCTGGGCAGATAGACCCAGGACAGGGCGCCAATCCATCGCTGGGTACACACTCACCCACACAGACACACTCTATAGGGGGCAATTTTGAGAATTCAATTAACTTGATCCATGTTTTTGGACTGTGGGAGGAAACCGGAGAACCCGGAAGAAACCCATGCAGACACAGGGAGAACATGGAAACTTCACCCAGATGGGGATTCGAACCGGGAATCCCTAGCGCTGAGAGGAGAACGTGCCAACCATTAAGCCACCGTGCCACCTAGGAGTAATTTATGTGTTACAATTTGAATAAATTATAATTGCTGTTGGACATATAAGGCAACGTGGTGGTGCAATGGTTAGAACTCTGGCTTCACTATGTTGTTTCTTATTTAACATATTCACAGAACCATGCTTTTAAAAATGAAATTAAAAATACTAAACTGGCCTGGGAGACGTTTTTGCCTTTCTTCCTATGAGCACTGGGATAAGCTCCAGCAATCACCTTTCCATGCTCAGGAATGAATAACAATATGTGCATTTTGATTCTTTAAATAAAAACTAGGTAAATCTGCATCAAAAAAGACAAAGCGGTGAACTGCAATAAACAAGGCTGTAGGATATGTCAACAAAAAAAAACATATGGATATTCTTACATCTGCGACTCTTTATGATCACACAACACTGGAGACTAAACCATACAGCAAACATGAATATGCCACTTCCAGTGCAGGCTTCAGAAAAAAAAAATCTGAGATTACTGTGGTTTAATGGTTAACACATTCACCTCTCAGCACTTGGGATTCTTGGTTCGAATCCCATCTGAGTCTCCTTGTTCTCCCTGTGTCTGTATGGGTTTCCTCTGGGTTCTCCGGTTTCCTCCCACAGTCCAAAAACATGGCTCAAGATAAATTAAATGCTCCAAATTGCCCCATATAGAGTGTCTGTGTGAGTAAGTGTGTGCCCACTGATAGATTGGCACCCTGTCCTGGAAGTATCTGCCCAGCACCCGAAAAGTTCTCCCCTGGATGGACATGGGGAACCCCCCTTCCCCCCCCCCGCCCCCTTGCGACTCTAGTAGAGGATTAAGTGGAAGATAATGGATGGATGGATGGATGGATGGAGATTACTGATTACTGACTCAAATTCTTCACATAGAGCAGTATAATAATAAAAAATTAAAGATGTTTATTTGCTGGAGAAGTGAGGAAAACAGAGGGAATACTACATTAGCAGAATGTTTTGGTTTGCTGTTACTTGTATTTAGTCATCATGTATTACAAGGATTATGTCTTTTTCCCAGGTCCTATTGCTCTTTAGATGTGATTAAATACTATCTGTGCAGGGTTTACTGCTACCATGCATCATATCCGGCTGTACAAATTACCTAAAGACTACTTCTTCCTGTCCACTGAGGATTCTCGTTTATTAAAAACATTTATTTAACTGACCTTAAACGTAAACTGACAAATACTTCAAATTAAATGATAGATTTTGCATGTTAAAAATTGAGATATATATGGTAAAACCGAGGTATTGCATTCTTGAAAAGTATACAGAATAAAATATAATACTTTACAGGAGGGGGTGGCACGGTGGCTTAGTGGTTAGTTTGTTCTCCTCTCAGTGCTAGGGATTCCCGGTTGGAATCCCAATCTGGGTGGAGTTTGCATGTTCTTCCCGTGTCCACATGGGTTTCCTCCGGGTTCTCCGGTTTCCTCCCACAGTCCAAAAACATGGATCAAGTCAATTGAGTTCTCCAAATTGCCCCATATAGAGTGTGTCTGTGTGAGTGAGTGTGCGTCCAGTTATCGATTGACGCCCTGTCCTGGGTGTATCTGCCCAGCACCCGAGATGTTCATCCCTGGATGGGCATGGGGAACCCCACCGCGACCCTAATAGAGGATAAAGCAGAAGATAATGGATGGATAATACATCACTACTTGGAGTTTTATATTCTGATGTTGATGACTGGTTGTCCCAAGCGAATGTTAATAAAACAATGCAACAAGCAAACGGAACATGGGTGAATTTAATGTTCTTAGTTCAAAACATTACCAAAAATGTGTTACTGAATAACTTTAACCTGGTTTAATGTTCAGTAATTCAACAACTCAGAAAGAAATGTATTTAAACATGTAATTAATATAGTGTAGGACACAATGCCAAACAAACAAGAACGATACCAATTAGAAATGACATTTACAAAAAGAAAGGTACTTTTTAATTAAATTTCCCTCCGCACGGCACCACAGGTGCACGCAACAAGCACAGCGAAAAGCAGAAAGAGCCAGGATAAAAATGACCTCATAATAATAATTTATAATAAGTATAAAAATGTGAGTGAAACTGGAAATGTTTATTAAATGACGGGCAATTGTGTTCTTTTGACAGACACTATATATAAACCATTAAGTATTCCTTTACATATGGCACATTATTAAATCAAATTTTCTGCTTACCATGTGATCATGTCCTGCTACATTTCATTAACGAACTTTCAGAACTTTCCTTACCATCCTTACTTTCTACAGTCCTCATAAACATCTTCATGTACATATTCACAGTCATTTCATAGCACTTATTCAATTTTCCAAACATTACTTTCTATAGAACCTTCTTCGTGTTTGTTAGGCACATAGATTTTCCTTGATTTTTGCAGTCTTCATGTAGATTTTAGTGTTGGCTCAGGGACCAAAATAGACCTATGGTCTTATTCATAATGTTTAATCCTCTGTGATTCATTCCATCACTGCAGCTTTGGAGGTTTGGAAGATTCTATCTTTGGAGGCCAAACTGGTTTTACTAATCGCATCTCCTGATCCAGGGTAAAGGGTTTCTTTGGGGAGTTGTTTGGAGGTGGCCAGTTCTTTAATTTTTTAGGGGTTGAATTTGTTTTCCCAGAGACATCGAGGGCATCTTTGTCAATCATGTCTGACACAGAACTGACACTGCTTTGTGAACGGGAATATCTCGAGTCATTTCCATCAGAATTCTTATTTATTAATGTTCTTGCCTTCAGCGGTCCTTTCTGACATCCCTGTCCAAATCCTTCATCGAAATTTCCTTGAGATTTGAAGAGCTGTTTAAAATGAGGCGAGCAATATAAATGTCCACAGAGAGAGACATAATTCCCCAGACTGTAGGACAACAAGGTTTAATTATTTCATAGAAATTGAATATTAAATCAAATTAGAAAATTTCAATTGATCTTTTTAAATGACCTCTTGTGTGACTAAGGAGAACATGTTAATTATTGTAAAATATCTGTGTGGGGAACAGCACGGTGGCGTAGTGGTTAGTTTCAAATCCCGATCTGGGTGGAGTTTCCATCTTCTCCCCGTGTCCATAAACATGGATTTAAGGTGAATTGGCTGCCCTAATTTGTCCCTATGTGTGTGTATGTGTGTGAGTAAGTGTGCCCAGCATTGGATTGGCGCCCTGTCCTGGGTGTATCTTTACAGTGCCCAAAACATTCTCTTCTGGATGGGGATTATGTATAGGATAGGATTATAGTATAGGATTATGTTATGAATATAATGAGATGAATCCTGTAGGTTTCTATAAGCATTTGAAAATATAATGTCAAAAACAGGATATAAAATGTGAAGGAGAGCAAGGTATACCTTAATTTATTTCGGCAGTATTCACAGGAAAAACACGATTTATGGAACTTCTTTTTGTCTGCTATCAGGCCTTCCATGGGGTACACTCTTTTCCGACACACTTGACACATCTCCGACTTGGGAACCAGAATCTGCAAAGAGGGAAAAAAAGCAACTGAGAACAAAAGCTTGATGGCAGCCAAAAAATGTACTACACTTACTAGTTGTATTCATCTTGGGATCTTATTTCAACTTGCCTTGAAATAATAAGTGTTTGCTGTGATTTGTGGCTGTGTCTATGAAACTGCGATCCAAAGCAGATTTGTTATTTGGGGCAGAGCTAGGCGAGGAGGCAATGTAATGAATCTCACCTTGAACTTGTCTGTGTTAGTTGTCTGTACAGGGAGTTAATAAGGGTGAGACTTAAAGGACATACTTTATTTCACATGGGCAGTTATGCATTCTGCCTTATATGCTGAATTGTATGAATAACATTTTAAATAATAGAGAACATTCCATAGTTTTTGAGTAACTTGAATGACGAGGCACATGGCACAACCATACCTGTTGCAAACAAACTATATTAATGCAAGTTTAGTATCCGTTTTTCATTTCCTAAAACATCCATCCATCCATCCATCATCTTCCGCTTCATCCTCTATTAGGGTCGCCCATCCAGGGGAGAACATCTCAGGCACTGGGCAGATACACCCAGGATAGGGGGCCAATCTATTGCTGGGCACACACTCACTCACACAGACACAGTCTATATGGGGCAATTTGGAGAACTCAGTTGACTTGATCCATGTTTTTGGACTGTGGGAGGAAACCGGAGAACCCGGAGGAAACCCACGCGGACACGGGGAGAACATGAAAACTCCACCCAGATGGAACCGGGAACTGGGAATCCCTAGTGCTGAGAGGTGAACGTGCTAACCACTAAACCACCTTGCTGCCCATTTCCTAAAACATATATTTTTTAATTAAGTTGTTAAGGTTGCCAAACATTATGATTAATCTTGTTTACACAACTCATGCATATATACTGCACTGATGTTAGAATATTCATTCACTCTTTCATTATCTTCCACTTATTCCTCTACTTGAGTCGAGGAGGGGCATCCAGGTGAGAACGTTTTGGGCACTGGGCAGATATTCACACAGACACACACTATATGGGGCAATTTAGAGCATTCCATTTACCCTTATGAACATGGAAACTCTACTGAACCTGGCATCCCCAGCCCTGAGAGGCAAACTAATCCAATGTGCCGCCTGATTTTAGAATATACCAGTATTTATCTCATTCACATCCCATAGTGACCCACACTGCTAAAGTGAACATGACATTACATGAATTATTACTCATATTACTTCATACCTCTAATCAACAGGATCGTGATTCATGATCTTTAAATGTCAGGTTAGAGTTACAAATCAATATTCTGTCAAAGCCTATGAACCTTCTGAAGTAGCTTCGGCCATCCCATAACCATACAGAAACAGAACTCAAGTTTGAATTCTTTCCATTGTCATGCTGCTGCTGTATTTGATCTATTTGTCATATAATCCTCTAATTTCAGACATTTTCGACTTTACAGAGTGTTTTGCGGGGAGTGTTTGTTCATTAACTCACAATTCCAGTCATGCCTCTTAAAAGAACGGCCCATTGCCTGGCTAATCTCCTCTGCTGCTGAATGAATGGGAATGAACAGATGTCTTAAAAGGAGTTTAAATGACCAGGTTTATAAAGTCTGTTAACATGTCTCACTCACTTTCTTTAAGGATACAGAATTTGATTTTTCACATTAACACATTTGCACAGTGACTTAGTGGTTAACACTAGTGGGCGTGGTAGCTCAGTGGTTAGTGGTTGGGCTACCAATCTGAAGGTTGGGGGTTCAAATCCCAGGTCCACTGATGTTACCAGAGTGGGTCCTTGAGCAAGACCCTTAACCCTCATTGCTCCAGGGATGCTGTGATGAACCCTGTGCTCACCTTGTAAGTCGATTTGATAAAAGCTTCTGATAAATGACCAAAAGTAAATGTTAACACGTTCGCCTCTCAGCGTTGGTGATCCAGGTCGAATACTGGATGGAGATCCCATGTTCCCCCAGTGTCCACATGGGTTTTCTCCGGGTTCTCCGGTTTCATCCCACAGTCCAAAAACATGGATTCAAGGTAAATTAGCAGCTCTGTATTGCCCCTATATATAGTGTGTGTGTGAGTGAGCAAGTAAGAAGCTCAAGCACCACTGTGATGCTAATATGGATTAGTCGCCCAGAATAAAAATTTATTACAAAAAAGAAGCAGGGAACACCTTAATGATGTCAGAAAAGGACTCAAAGAAATGAGAATAGACAGTACGTGATGAATCTATCCTAAAATAGCTTGAGGTAAATTAGCAGAGACGTTTTGTGTTGTTGTTGCCATTTCTTCTACAAAAGAGAACCTTTGGTTCTAGTTAAAAACTTAAAATTCAAAACTACCTAAACCTACAAAGTAAACAAGGTTTTTTAATTGCAAACTTGTGATTCATGCCAGAGTGTATATACACCGAATAGTTTGTTTCTGCTCTGTCTATTTCATCACTTCCACTTATCATGCTCTGTTCTCTAATGCTCAGAAGCCCCACAGGACCATCACAGAGCCAGTTTAAATTGGGTTGTGGGTGATTCTTAGCACAGCGGTGATACTGATGTGGTGACAGTATGTTATTGTGTGTTGTGCTGCTTTAAATGTGTCAGACTGTGGTTTGCGGCTCATTGTGCACTTTATTTTTACCGTTTACCTTATTGTGTGACCTTAAAAGATGTAAAATCAGAGACAGTAACTCATCTGTTGTTGTACAATTTGTGTTGGTCATCCCTAATACTTCATCTGTGCTCACAGGACAGTGAATATACGGTGGTGGTCATTGTTGCTGAGTTATTCGCAGTACAGCAGTGTCATTGTGTTTAAGAACATCCACAATACTGCAGTCGCCTTCATTCATACCAACACAAAACACTCTTTACCACATCAGTATCACTTCAGTGAGAATCATTCACCACTGTAATAATAAAGGCTTTTGTGGTGGGTTTCTTACCCTGAGGCAACATTAAATATATGGACTACTGTCTGTAATTGTAAAACTTCTAAACAGAGCTGCTAAAAAAGTAGGTACAAATAAAATTGCCAATGACATTTTTTTATTATAATAATAATAATTATTAACAGAATTTAGAACATTCGCCTCTCAGCACTAGGGATTCCCGGTTTGAGTTTCCATATTCTCCCCGTGTCCACGTGGGTTTCCTCTGGGTTCTCCAGTTTCCTCCCACAGTCCAAAACATGGATCAAGGTCAATTAAATTCTCCAAATTGCCCCATGTAGAGTGTGTCTGTGTTTGCCCAGCGCTAGATTGGCGCCCTGTCCTGGGTGTATCAGCCCAACGCCCGAAACGTTCTCCTGTGGATGGGCATGGAGAACCCCACTGCGAACCTAGTAGAGGATAAAGCGGAAGATAATGGATAGATGGAATCATTAATAGCTTTATAATAATAACAATAATCAACATAAAAATAATGAGTGTAATAATATTTCAGGCATGCAAACTCTTCTTAATTACTGTACATCATTAGTTCTACCTGCTTTTCTTATCTATTTCGTCCATCACAGCCAAAGCACCGCGGCAACAACAGTTACTAGACAAAACCTGGATTTCTTGCCCATCGATAGATTGGCGCCCTGACCTGGGTGTATCTGCCCAGCGCCTGAAACGTTCTCCCCTGGATGGGCATGGAGAAACACCCCCCCCCCCCCCCGCGACCCTAATATAGGTTAAAGCGGACGATAATGGATGGATAATGGATGGATTTCTGTTCATCTAGTTAGTTGCAATTCTGCAGAATGACCTCACTTAATTAATTTAGTAAATATTAATAACTCATTTCTGTACATAGGTGTCCTGCACTGTTGATGCTGCATCCCCCTCTGTGCCTTGGTCCTCACAGTTTTTATTCCTTGTAAACCAACTACAATGGGGACTTTTTCTTGCCAATGTTGCTTTGTCTTGCCTTTTGGTGTTTCACACTGTGAAGCTGCTATGAGACAATGTACTATTGTAAAAAGAGCTATACATTCATTATCTTCCACTTTATCCTCTATTAGGGTCACGGTGGGGTTCCCCATGCCCATCCAGGGGAGAACGTTTTGGGCGCTGGGCAGATACACCCAGGACACACTCACTCACACATACACGCTCTATAGGGGGCAATTTGGAGAACTCAATTGACTTGATCCATGTTTTTGGACTGTGGGAGGAAACTGGAGAACCCGGAGGAAACCCACACGGACACATGGAAACTCCACACAGATGGGGATTCGAACCAGGAATCCCTAGCGCTGAGAGGAGAATGTGCTAACCACTTAGCCACCAGCAAGAGCTATACAAATAAATCAATTTAAACTTTAAATATCTCAGAGCAAAAACAGGAGCAAGTCTGATTATGTTATGTGTGCTGAAAAAAAACACTAATAAGTCATTTTTGTTCTTGATTTGTTTCCGAAGTGGATTCTGGGCCACAGCAAATAGGTCAAAGAATTAGGTCGGTAAAAGTAGCACTAAATTCTTGTAAACAAATAGATGAACTACTTGTAAAATCTTCTTTTGTAGCTTCAGGGTGTATGGCAACTGTGATAATATGCACTACGGAATAAGTTGCTTTAACAGACATGCAATAACCATAACTTTTCAATCAGTCCATAGTCAAGAACACATCAGGTGACAGTATTTAGCTTGTGTTGTTTGTACATTGCTTTAGCTTGCAGTTAGTTTCCAGTGGCTTCATGCAGTGTTAGCATTTTAATGAGCACCACAAGCTTCTTCTGACAGCTGCTGAAACCCCCTCACCTGCTTCATCATAGCCAAGGTTTGTGAACACACCCTCACTTTCTGTCCACATCTTGTGGAACTTCTTCATCAGTTCTTCTGCAGAGGCCTCGGGAGATTCCGTTACCTCCGGGGCATTTTTCTTGACTGCATCGGCGTAAGAAAACGGGACGCTCTGCGAGACGACGCTTTCCGAATGTTTGGATATGGTTGTGGTGCTTCTTGTTTCACTGATCTTCATACCAGTTTCATCCACAGTGGAGTAATGCTCGGTGACTGTCTGCGTCTCAGAAAAGCCTGACGGCTGGACTGACTTTTCCAGAGTCACTTCTTTGCGGAGTGGCAATATCTGTTGAGTCTCGAATTTTAAACCATCGGATAAGGTTTCACTCCCACTTGACACCTGCTCCCCCAGTTTATTTTGTTGCTGCTTGATAGAGGAACTCTGTTCTCGCAGTTCAAAATAATTTTTTAAAACCTCAGTGTTAAGTGTTGGCACTTCAACGTGTTCGCTGGCCTTGTTTTCTTTGGTCAGGTTTGGGTCAGTAGTGTCAGTAGAGTCATTGCTAAGTCTTTTTGTGGTGCGAGTAACATCCTGCTTGGTATCAACCTTCTTCTGCAGCCTCTCACCTTTGATTTCAGTCTTCTCCACCACTATCCTTTGACCTTTCCGTGTAGCTACTCTTGAATTTTTTAAATTCCGAGAGGGTTCTGTTTTTACCGAAGTCATATTGACATTATTTTCTTGAGTATTTTTCTCAGTTGACTCTGCACAACCTTTTAGAACTTCCTTTGAGCATTGGAATTCTGCATTGTCAGTTGGAACCAAAGCTTTAGAGTCAGTTTTAATTTGCCGTTGAAATGTAGCTGGAATTTCTACAACCTCAGACCTTTTCCCTGTTAATGGCACATGTTTATAGATAGGATCTGGCGAAGGGCCCCGAGAAAGTTTGGCTGTGGCTTCTCTGAGCTTTGTCAGACTGTCAGCCCTGTCCCGGACAGGTGATGGAGAAGCTCTACTCAAACGAGACGAAGGGGTTTCAGATCTGCGAGGTGGAGGTGTTGGAGCCTTCGGTGGAGGTGAGCCAACTCTTTTCGTTGACTCAATGGTTATGAACGTGGGGGAAGGTGAGCGCCTTCGTAACAGTGGTGATGGTGACCTTTGGTTAAGAAGCTTTTTGCTTTTTTTGCCTAACTTGGGACTTTCATTTACGTCTTTTCTCTCTTCTGCTGCCTTCTTATGTGTTTTAATCTTTTTAGAGTCAATTGTAATCTTTGAAATCCTTTGTGTAGATATAACTGAGACAATCTTTTCTGATGTTGCCTCACATTCATGTTTTTCAACAGCTGCAACATTGCTTTCTATATCCATCAGTTTTACTTGAACAAGATTGTGTATATGAGCAATAATATCGTTCAGTTTGTCCACGTTTTGTTCGTCTTCTGCTTGTACCAAATTACTTCTTTCTTCTGGCCTAATGAGCCAGTCTGGTATTTGGTTAAGCAAAGTTTTTACAATCTCTGAGTCCATTTGCACTGTGGCTTCTCGTAGTTCTGTAATATAAGACAGCAACTTCTTGGATTCGGCACATCTGCGCATTGCTTCTGTGCTTTCTGTCAAGGTCTTGCAAGCCTCCTTTTGTGCTGGCTTTGCTGTCACATTTTTGCTTTCATCTTTTGGGCTGTCAGAAATCTGCAGGTTGTCAACTGGCTCTTTCTTTTTTGAAGTGCTCTTGGTCTGTTTTTGAGATTTCACAATAGCACCCTTTTGCTGCGAAACAGGCTGCGCTTTACTCTCTGTGATGATGCTCGCTTTGTGGACCTCGGTGTGGTCTGCTTGAATGGTTTCATTTTTCTGCACCTCTGCAGGTTTCTCTTGTTTCTGGCTGGATGTTAAGGCACAACACTTTGCCTCAGAGGAAGCAGGCGGAGAAACTGTGGTATTGTTTTGTGTTTGCCCTTGAGCTTGCTGTCCTGTGTCTTTATCCTTTTTGGATTTGGCTTTTCTCTTCTTCTTTGGAGAGACCAGGCCTTCCTCTGGCTGCTTCTGTTTGGCCTGTTTTTCTTCTTTAATATCGGTCAATTTGAATGTTTTCTCGCTGGCCTCTGTTACCTGTGTATTCTGCTCGGTCATCTTCTCAATTTGAGATTGGTCTGCTGGTTTTTTTTCTGTGCCGTCATCTTTTTTGCGACTTTTTTTGGCTTTCTGAACTTTTCGGTCGGGTTCATTACCTTTGCTCTCTTTGGTTGGGTTGACCTGATCGGGAGCATTTCGTTTATGGGCTTTGATTGTACTTTTTTTGGTTTCTTCGGTGTGGTTTTCTTTTGCTGCCACTTGCACACATACAGTATCTTCTTCGATGGGATTTGTTTCAACGCAATTTTTTGGTAACTGGTTAATTGAGACATGTTGTTGTTCATTCAGTTTACTTGAAGGAGTCTTGACTGTGGCGGACGTCTGTGCAACATTGTTAATAACCTCTGATTGAGAAACAGAGGTAGACGTCACTTGCTGGATGCTGGTAGTCATGGACCTGTATTTTTTCTTCTTTTTAGACATGCTTAATTCAGTCTGCTGCTGAACCTTCGAGCTTTGGGATGCTTGATTAGTAGTAATTATTTGCTGGTTTATTGAGGAAGTCGCAGAGTATTCGGAAAACGATTCCGAGATTAAAGACTTGTTCGAGGGTACATCTGAAGGAGTGCCAATCCTAGATGAATCACGTGACTCTACATCTGATGTGACCTTTTTTTTAATTTTCTCTTGAACAAACTCTGATGCTATGCACTGAGGATTCTCTGTGCCTCTGTCCTCTGAAGAAAGCATTTCAAGGGCTGAGCTGACTGACTTGTGCATGTGAATTTCAAAGGCTGTGGAGATGGGCGGTGCATGAATCTCCTTTTGCTGCAGTCTGTCTTTCTGCTCAGGTTTTATTAATGAAGATTTGGATTTGCTGTCTGTGGATCTGTTTAGTGGTGGTGAGGGAGGTGGGGTGAGGCCCATGGATACAGAAACTTTCTTTGGAGGGCACAGTGACTCAGGTGGTTCAGATGAAACAGATGGCTGGAGCTCAGATGAGATCAGTGCGGAGGAGACTGATGAAATAAGACATTGTGTCTGTGCTGCACTGACCGATTCAGTAATTGTAGGCTCTAGTGCGATGGCTTGAGCCTGCATATCCATTTTGTTAAATAGTATGACTGGTTCCAACTTTGGCACTTTACATAGAGCGGGAGCTTTAACTGGCTTTACGGTCAGTTTGATGGGCTTTGCTGGTGATATATTGGGTATTAGGTCTAGCTCTGTCTGAGGGGGAGGAGGTGGAAGAAAATCCTGATCAAGTGCCTGTGGTGGTGGGGGAGTCGGTGGGGGTGGTAAATGATCGACATTGGCTTTCATTGGGTCACTGACAGCTAGAGGAAGAGGACTTGGTGGGAGAGGAAGGTCATTATCACTTGGGCAGATGGGAGGTGGAGTAGGAAATGAAAGGCTGTCAAAATCTGGAAGAGGTGAAGGAGGTAGGGGAAAGTCAAGCTCAGGGAACGGCGAGGAGGTTGGTGGGGGTGGTAAACAAGCCACTTGTTTTGGCTCTTGAATTGTTTTGTCCACTTTGATTAATCCCTTATGCTTTGATTTAAGATTACGGAATTCTGTCTTTATAGTTTTAACCTCGTGAGTCTGAGATATGGTTTTGTGTTCAAGCACACTGGAATTTGTTGCTTGCACATTTGTGTTTTGCGACAAGCTGTTCTCAGTGGTAAGCTTTTGAACATTCTTCACTGCCTCACTGTTCTTTGTTAGGTTCTTTACTGTTGTAGATTTCTGTGACTCGGTTTCTTGTTGTGAAGAAGCCTGTGCTTTACCTTTCGGAGCTTTCGCTTTCCTTATCGGTTCTCTCTTGGGAATGTTTGAACTTGTACGTTGGGCTGTTTCTGTTAAGCATTTTATTGCGCCTTTAACGTCTCCTTTTATTACTTCCTCTTTGTCTGACTGCGCCGGTTCTTGTGTTTCATACAGTGATTTAATTGACAGCTTCACATCGCCCTCTGTGCTCGCCCTGCGTTGCATCCTTGGAGATGATGGCGTTTCCAGTAAGAGCTGAATCGTTCCTTTAACATTCCCCTGGACTTTGATCTCTTGCTGGCAAACCCTTTGCTCATTAGTGGCCTCTTGGAGGCTCTGCAATGCTAAATTAATATCTCCTTTCACAATTTCATCCTTCTCCACCACTCGCGCTGCTTGTTTGGCTTCCTCCAGAGACTGTAATGCACCCTTTATATCACCTGGAACTACATTTTCGGTGACAACTTCAATTGTAGTGGTAACTGACTCTTCCAATGATTTTAGCATTTCTTTGATGTTTCCAGGGATGATTTCAGGCTTTTCAACCTCTTTAGGTTGCATTTGCGCTTCCTGAAGAGATTTGAGAGTGGTGGATATGTCACCTTTTACAATCTCCTCCTTCTCCACAACGACAGACTGATTTATGGACTGTGTCAGTGTATTCAGAGTGGCTCTTAAATCACCTCCTACTATCTCTTCTTTTTGGAGGTGCTCGACTGAGACGGGCTGCTCTGTCAAAAACACCTTGACCGTATTATGTACATCTCCAGGCACGATATCTTCAACGTCCACTTGGCGAGAAATCTGACTTTGATTATGCAGCAGAATTTGCTTCGTCTCTTGAATATCACCCCCCACTATTTCTTCCTTCTCCTGGTTAATCGCTTCTGTTTCATCTGACTCGAGCTGGAGCTGTTTAAGGTAATCCAGCGCCCCTGACTCAATGCAGGTCGAATAAAAGTTCACGTTGCCCTTTTCCGTGTCATCGACCTTAATTTTAACAACCTCACCTGTGTCAGGGTTGCCGAGTTTTATTAAACAGTCTTTGACATTACCTTTAATAACATCCTCTTTTTCAATCGTGGCATTATCTTGTTTATTTAAAAGGGAGTATATGGTCATACGCACATCTCCTTTCTCGCCCTCCTGAATAAGTATTCCATGCTTGCCAGAACTTTCTGTCTTCAGCAGGTTATTTATGGCTTCTTGAATGTCGCCTCTGATAATTTCTTCTTTCTCTACATCGGTGCCAGTCTGTTGCCTAAACAGCTGTTGCACAGTGTCGCTGATATTGCCTCTTTCTTGTGCACCCACAACAATCCCTTTCTCATTTGTCTCTTGTCTGTTGAGAAGGTTCATCATGATGCTCTGCAAATCTGCCTGGATGATATCTTCCTTTTGAATCTTGGGGACCTCCTTATTCAGGAGATTATACATAGCCATGCGCACATCCCCGATCTCGTCGGTCTCTATTATAATCCCTTTAGAATCCACCATTCTTTGGCTGTATAGCTCATCAAGGGTCTCTTTAATACTTTTACCAATGATTTCAGTCTTCGCAACATTGCTTTCATTGAAATCAGGAAATGGAGTCGTTTCAAAAAGCCACGTCGTTGTTTTCACATCTCCCTTGGGGATTTCTTCACGGCTCAGCTGCTTACTTTCCCCGTCCTCTTTAATGCTATCAAGAGGGTTTTTCTCAAACAGCCAAACAGACTGTTTCACATCTCCCTTGATTTGTTCTTCCATGACAACTGTCTGCAGCTTGTCTTCAAAGTTTTTGTCATGGATCTGATCAATGGCGCGAGTTTCAAACATCCACTTAGCCGCCCTAACATCCCCTTTATAGATCTCACTCATGCTCACAGTACGGACTAACTTCTCTGATGTTGTATTCGATTCAAAATGCTGTTTACTTGCCTTGACATTGCCCCCCGTTATGTCTTCCACGGTTTTATGGGAAATCTGGCTTTGGTCACTTATTTTGTCCAGGGGTTGGGTTTCAAATTTCCACCTAGCAGAAGTGACATCCCCTTTTTGGATGTCCTCTTCAGTGACAGCCTTAATAAGGTAGACTTCATCTGTATCTCTGATTGAATCCAGTGGCTTGGTCTCAAATAACCAGCGGGCGCCGACCACATCTCCCTTCAGTATCTCTTCCTTCGTTAGTGTGGTAACCTCGTGATAATTTCCCTCTTTGTCCTGGATTGCGTAAAGTGGTTGTGTTTCAAACATCATAGCATAATTTTTGACATCTCCCTTCTCTTTTTCATTGCAAACTATTTTTTGGAGTTGTTCCATCTCTGAATCAGAGGAAGCCTTGTGGATTTTATCTAATGAATAGCTCTCGAAAATAAAGCGCCCCTCATCGACATTGCCTCCTTGAATATCAGTCACAGTGCGTATCCCATTCATCTCATCTGGGTTCTCAGAAATGGCGTACATGGGTTGGTTTTCAAAGATCCATTTGCAGTCTCCTACATTTCCTTTTTGAATGTCCTCGGCCTGGGCAGTCCTCAGCTGTTTCATAAACTCCTCCGAGGTAGAGGTCATGACGTCAGACGACTGGGTCTCGAATATGTATTTCATTCGCGAAACATCTCCTGACTGGATATCGATGTTTGTTACCTGTTTAAATGAGCATTCCTGCTCCTCCCCTGTAATGTCCTTGATGTTTTGGGTCTCGAACAGAAAGCGAGCCGTCCTCACGTCCTTCCCCTGAATGTCCTCTTGCTTCACTGTGCTTACTTTCAGTAAAGTCTGTGAATCAACTTGGATTGTATCCAGAGCCTGTGTTTCGAAGAGCCAGGTGCAGGATTTTACATTACCCCTTTGAATGTCAGGTTCACTATCACTCTTGAGATCAATCTTTTCATACAGCATGTCCATTGGTTTGGTCTCAAACAGCCATTTACATGTCTTCACATCACCTTTCACTATTTCAGCTGACTCTTTATTAACGCACTCCTCATCTTCGATATTGCTGAAGTATTTAATTGCATCAAGCGGCTGGGTCTCAAAAAGCCATTTTGCTGTTTTAACAGCACCTGATTCGACCTCTTCTTGAGTAATACCCTTAATGATTTGAAAATGGGTTATGCTTTCATCAAAACGGTCAATAGGGCGGGTCTCAAACATCCACCTACAGGTTTTTACATCCCCTTTTACAATCTCTTCCCGTCGCACGGTTCTCACTTCGTGATAATGGCCTGAGCTGTCTTGCATGGCGTACATGGGTGTGGATTCAAAGAACTCTTTGTTGGATTTCACAGAGCCGGCGGTGACTCCTTCAATCTGAATCCTTTGATTTTCATCAAATCCGCTCAAATCATAGGTTTCGAAAATTTGCTTGTAATTTGTTACGTCTGCTTTCTCACTGTCCTCTACAGTTACTGTCCTAGTTACCTCCTTTTTCTCCTCCCTGATTTGTTCTAGTGGCTGGCTTTCAAACACCCACCTCTGGTGTCGAACATCACCCCTCTCTTCCTCAGCTGTCACTCTTGTTTTGAGTTTTCCCACTTCTGTCAGTTCCTTCAGCTCATCTTGTGGGGGTGTTTCGAAAAACTGTCTGGCACTTAAAACATCACCTCCAATAATTTCCTCTGTGTTCACTGGCCTGCTGTTGGAATTATCCTTCAGCGTGTCTATGGACTGCGTCTCGAATATCCAGCAATTTCGACGCACATCACCCTTGTAACATTCTTGGTCTGTTTGTTCAACATTCGTCGTTTTGGTGAGTTCTTTCTTTTCATTTCTAATGTCTTTAAGTTTCTGCGTTTCAAATAACCATGTCTGGTGTCTTACATCACCTTGTTCCTCCTCCGAAGCTACAATTCTATTTTGTTTCACGGGTTGTCCTTCTTCGTTTTGAAGGTTCTCTGGGGATATGTCCCTTAACACCCAGTTTTGGTGTCTCAGGTCCCCCATTTTGTCTGGTGCTGCCACCTTTAGCTTCAGCTTCCCCACCTCTGGCAAGTCTTTCAATTCGTTTGATGGCGGTGCCTCAAAAAGATGCTTCACAAACTGTACATCTCCACCGATGATCTCTGTGGTTACGGGCTTGGCGTTCGAGTCGTCTTTCAGTGTATCCATGGGCTGGGATTCAAACACCAAGCACTGTTTGCGAACATCGGCGCCTGTAATTTCCTCTTTGTGTTGCCTAAAAATCTTTTGCCACTCTTCAGTCGATGAATTGAGCTTTTTTGTCTCAAACAACCACCGACTGCTGTCCGCATCTCCTTGAGGATGGTCTTCCAGTGCAATACTGGAAATAAGTCTAACCTCAGACAGGTCTTTGTTAATTATCTCCAGAGGCTGGGTCTCAAAAAGCCATCGTGATGTTTTGACATCACCTTTCTCCGTCTCTTCTCTGCGCACACAGGTAATTTCCACCACTTCACCCGAGTGCTCCCTTAAAACACATACGCACCAGGTTTCAAAAACCCACACCGTTTTTTTCACCTCATCTTTAATCTCTTCTATGACAGACTTACGCTTCAGTAGATGATTTTCATCCATAGTTTCGGTATCACCCAGAGAATTAATCTGCTGGTGTTCAAACATATAGCGCATGGATTTTACATTGCCCTGAGTTGCCTCCTGCGTGAAGACCACTTCTTTAATTTGCTCATTGTCATTATGCAGCTTATTAAGCGAGTCCATTGGCTGTGTTTCAAACATCCAGGCCGCTGCACGGACATCTTTTTGACCTAGTGTGCTGTTTGTCATTTTCTTTGCAGATAAACCCGCCTCTAGGCCGAATGCATCAATGGGCTGATGCTCAAACAACAAGGCAGTATTTTTTACATCTCCTCCAGCTATAATGTCTTGCTGGGCTATCTTTTTGCCGTCCCCATCCCCATCTGAGTCCTTAATGCTATCCAACGGTTTATTTTCGAACATCCAGCGCATTGACTGCACCTCCCCTCCTAAGATCTCATCTAATTCCAGATCGTCTGCCTCTGGGCTCCTGTCAGGGCTACTCCCACTGTGCTCCAACTGGTATGTTGCATGCTGCATTTCACTTACCAGCTTCACATTTTCATCCATCTCATTTAACTCATTACAGAAATCCCGCTCTAGGTCTTTCCTGACATCGGGGTGAAAGTGCTTACACAGACGCTTTAGTTCTAGTAGTTCTCTCTGTTTACTGTATTGTTCTTTCTTCTTGATGAGCTTTCTTGGCTGTGGCACTTCAGGTGGTTCTGGGAAATCCAGGTCATCATTGGGCTCCTCCAGTAAGTCAGGAGGTGGAGGGGGTAAATAATCCAAGTCCTCATCAAAAATAGGCGGTTCAAATGCTAAATGCTGTTCCTCAGCTCTCACAGTTTCTGCTTTATCTTGTGTCATGCCAGATGTCTCCCCTCCAAAAGCCTGGTAGGACACATTGATTACACCAGAAGCCTGCTGGGAATTTTTGATGTAGTGTTCCGTCTTTTTAGGGAGAAAAAAATTGGATTATACAATTTTATAATTATATTGTAGTCATTTTTATTTACTTAGTTTGAAATATAAATAGAATGCATAAAGGTTATATGTATGTGGACAAATTTAATGCTAACCATAGACAAATGAAATTGGAATAAGGGCTATCAGTAATCTATGCACCAGATGCTACAGTGCGGACCATAACTCGAGTGTGCTTATCTAGCAGAGCAGATTGAAGAATCATCCACGTAGGTCATTACCTTCATTTTTTTATTTGGAGCAGCTTCCTCGATAGTTTTTTCAAAGTGTTGTGCCAGTTCTTTGGCCGAGAGCTTTGGGTAGTATTCTTCCTCGTCTTCTTTGTCTGCTACTAAACAAATATTTCATTAAACTCCTGCACATGATTTGCACAATGAACAATGTGTTTTGTAGTAAATACCATAAATGTTTAAAACCATTGTTTTAATAAATATAAATATATATTCTTACCACGATGGTCTTTACCATTGGGAGCCACTTCCATCTGTCCACTCTGATGTAAAACCTGCTAAAATATACATTGCAATTGCAAACTTTAATAACTATACAAAAATTATGTAAAACTGAACTTAATGTGTCCAGGATATTTGCTCAGGATGTGTTAATGTAGTTACATATTTAACCAAGTTTAAATGTGAATAATTAAACTGAAGGTAATTACATTTGGTCAATTTAGTAGATGCTTTTTATCCAAAGCAACTTTTTATCTTTACTTGTTTGGGATCAGAACACAGGGTTTAGCGAAGAGGGTTAAAAGCCCTGATCAAGGAACCCACATTGGTAACTTCAGTGGACCTGGGATTTGAACCCACAACCTTCAGATTGATAGCCCAACACCCTAAACACTGAGCTTCGACACCCTCAGGTACAATATGCAATCAATTATGCAACACAGCAAATCTAACAAAGACATATTTAAGTCTTCATTAATAGAAAAGGAAACAGAGTATAACATTTAAGTAATTTAATTATAAATAATAATATTAATAATAACAATAATAATAATAGGCTGCATGGTGGCTTAGTGGTTAGCACGTTCGCCTTTCAGCGCTAGGGATTCCCGGTTTGAATCCCAATCTGGGTGGAGTTTCCATGTTCTCCCCGTGTCCGCGTGGGTTTCCTCTGGGTTCTCCGGTTTCCTCGCACAGTCCAAAAACAGGGATCGAGTCAATTGAATTCTCCAAATTGCCCCATATAGAGTGTGTATGTGTGTGTGAGTGTGTGCCCAGCATAATGGTTAGCATGTTCCCCTCTCAGAGCTGGAGATCCAGCTTCAAATCCCGATCAGAGAGGAGTTTCCATGTTCAGCCCCGTGTCACATGGATTCAAGGTGAATTGTCTGTTCCAAATTGCCTCTATCTAAATTTCTCCTATATATTGTGTGTGTTTGAGTGTGTGCCCAGTGATGGATTGGCGCCCTGTCCTGGATGTATCTGCCCATGGCCTGAAATGGGAATGGGAACCCCCCTTCCACATGTGACCCCAGTACAGGATCAAGCAGAAGATAATGAGATGAGCTAATGGTGCATTTAAAATAAATGCAAAAAAAGTTAGCACCTGCATAACATACATACATTCCTATATATCCATCCATCCATCCATCCATTCTTCCACTTTATCCTCTACTAGGGTCACATCCAGGGGAGAACGTTTCAGGTGCTGGGCAGATACACCCAGGACAGGGCGCCAATCTATCACTAGGCACACACTCACTCACACAAACACACTATATATGGGGCAATTTGGAGAATTCAATTAACATTAATCCATGTTTTTGGACTGTGGGAGAAAACCGTAGAATCTGGAGGAAACCCACAGACACGGGAAGAACATGGAAACTCCACCCAGATTGAGATTCGAACCGGGAATCCCTAGTGCTGAGAGGAGAACATGCCAACCACTAAGCCACCCTGCTGCCCCATTTCTATATATATTTTGTACATAAACAAATGAAGCAAAATCCTTAAACATCATGGAAATTAGCAACTTATTCATTTATTCATTCATTCATTCATTCATTCATTCATTTAGTCATTCATTCATTATCTCCCGCTTATCCTCTATTAGGGTCGCGGTGGGGTTCCCCATGCCCATCCAGGGGAGAACGTCTCTGGCGCTGGGCAGATAGACCCAGGACAGGGTGCCAATCCATCAGTGGGCACACACTCACTCACACAGACACACTCTAAATGGAGAAATTTTTGAGAATCAATTGATTGATCCATGTTTTTGGACTGTGGGAGGAAACCGGAGAACCTGGAGGAAACCCACGCAGACACGGGGAGAATATAGAAACTCCACCCAGATGGGGATTCGAACCGAGAATCCCTAGCGCTGAGAGGAGAACGTGCTAACCACTAAGCCACCGTGCCGCCTATCAGCAACTTCATCATGTTTATTTTAGCGTATTTTTCATATCATAGAAACGTCTAGACTTTTTTCATTTCACTTTGTCAGAGAATTATATTTCTAAAGAGACCACTCTAATACATTTATGCTGATATCAGCCTCAGAACAGTGCACAGTATTTTGAGCCTCAGCCCTTTAGATGTGGGGATTATTATTCACAGAGTGAAAAGAAACATGCTGGAGAACACAAAGATTTCAACCTCATCTCCCAAAGCACTTTAACTGCTATTGTTGCATTTGTAAAATAATGGAAGTGAAAGCAGTTTTCCAACCATCCACACTCTTTCAGCATTCAGCCTCATGTTTGTACCACAGAACAAAATCAGTCCCTGCAGGGGGAACACAGCTTGCAGGGAGAATCACTCGTATGGATGGATGGGCTAAATTTGGATAGACAGCCAAGAATTTCACAGGATCTGTGTGTCTACTTTTCTTTTCTTTTAATCAATGCAGTTTACATCTGCTATTCATGCAAATGCTGCACACAATATAGTGCAAATGTAAACTCTGCAAACGTTAATATGATATGCACATGCATTTGAAATTATTTTATGAAACAAACATTAAATTATGGATTATCGTTATGAAATTTAAAATTACCTGCACAGATTTATGTGTGTGATGGAACTGAGTGATGGTGTGAGTTGAGGAGGTCTCGTCCCTTTCAAACTGCTTACGGATATTAGCCAGTCCTCCGGGTACAGAGCAGACCTCAGCCTGTTCCATGACCTAACACAATAAAGAAAATTAAAAATGATTATCCCTAATTTAAGTGAACACTCATTAATTCATTAAGATATTCCTTAATTCATTTGTTCTGAAGAGGATAGTCGTGGGTGCTGGAAAGGCACTTAAACAGATTACCAGTCCACTGTACGAAACACAAACATTCACTCACATATTCACGTGTATGAACACTATCATTTCAAGTTCATCTCATTTCATTCAAACAGCAGCTTATCTGTGACTCTTACAAACAAACCAAGTAAATAATAGTCTGCATCGAAATGCAATTGTGTATTTACTTTTTTAACAGTATTTTGCTCTAAAGTTTTAAAATTAAACTTACATTTTGTGATATATGTTGATATACACTCACCGGCCACTTCATTAGGTACACCTGTCCAACTGCTCGTTAACACTTAATTTCTAATCAGCCAATCACATGGCGGCAACTCAGTGCATTTAGGCATGTAGACATGGTCAAGACAATCTCCTGCAGTTCAAACCGAGCATCAGTATGGTGAAGAAAGGTGATTTGAGTGCCTTTGAACGTGGCATGGTTGTTGGTGCCAGAAGGGCTGATCTGAGTATTTCAGAAACTGCTGATCTACTGGGATTTTCACGCACAACCATCTCTAGGGTTTACAGAGAATGGTCCGAAAAAGAAAAAACATCCAGTGAGCGGCAGTTCTGCGTGCGGAAATGCCTTGTTGATGCCAGAGGTCAGAGGAGAATGGCCAGACTGGTTCGAGCTGATAGAAAGGCAACAGTGACTCAAATAGCCACCTGTTACAACCAAGGTAGGCAGAAGAGCATCTCTGAACGCACAGTACAGGGGGGGGGGGGGGGGGGGGGGGGGGGGGGGGGGGGGGGGGGGGGGGGGGGGGGGGGGGGGGGGGGGGGGGGGGGGGGGGGGGGGGGGGGGGGGGGGGGGACAATTTGCACAAGCTCATCGAAATTGGACAATAGAAGATTGGAAAAACGTTGCCTGGTCTGATGAGTCTCGATTTCTGCTGCGACATTCGGATGGTAGGGTCAGAATTTGGCGTCAACAACATGAAAGCATGGATCCATCCTGCCTTGTATCAACGGTTCAGGCTGGTGGTGGTGGTGTCATGGTGTGGGGAATATTTTCTTGGCACTCTTTGGGCCCCTTGGTACCAATTGAGCATCTTTGCAATGCCACAGCCTACTGGAGTATTGTTGCTGACCATGTCCATCCCTTTATGACCACAATGTACCCAACATCCGATGGCTACTTTCAGCAGGATAATGCGCCATGTCATAAAGCTGGAATCATCTCAGACTGGTTTCTTGAACATGACAATGAGTTCACTGTACTCAAATGGCCTCCACAGTCACCAGATCTCAATCCAATAGAGCATCTTTGGGATGTGATGGAACGGGGGATTCGCATCATGGATGTGCAGCCGACAAATCTGCGGCGACTGTGTGATGCCATCATGTCAATATGGACCAAACTCTCTGAGGAATGCTTCCAGCACCTTGTTGAATCTATGCCACGAAGAATTGAGGCAGTTCGGAAGGCAAAAGGGGGTCCAACCCGTTACTACAATGGTGTACCTAATAAAGTGGCCCGTGAGTGTATATTGCTACTCTTTTTTTATTAATAATATAATAATAATAATAATATATATATATATATATATATATATATATATATATATATATATATGATATATATCGAATCCCCATCTGGGTGGAGTTTCCATGTTCTCCCCGTGTCTGCGTGGGTCTATCTGCCCAGCGCCCGAGATGTTCTCCCCTGGATGGGCATGACCACGACCACCGCGACCCTAATAGAGGATAAGTGGGATGAATGAATGAATATATATATATATATATATATATATATATATATATATATATATATATATATATATATATATATATACAAGATAAATAAAATAAATAAATAAAATAACTTCTTGTAAGGTGACAGTGTTGTCTATTCAATTTAAAGTAAACTATTTTACTGACTTATCTTAATATTTGAGGATTTAAGGGGTTACATTTATTCATTCATTATCTCCTGCTTTATCCTCTATTAGGGTCGCAATGGGGTCCCCAATGCCCATCTAGGGGAGAACGTCTCGGGCGCTGGGCAGATAGACTCAGGACAGGGCGCCAATCCATCGCTGGGCACACACTCACTCACACACACACTCTATATGGGGCAATTTAGAGAATTCAATTGACTTCATCCATGTTTTTGGACTGTGGGAGGAAACCGGAGAACCCGAAGTAAACTCACGCGGACACAGGGAGAACATGGAAACTCCACCCAGATGGGGATTCGAACCGGGAATCCCTAGTGCTGAGAGGAGACCATGCTAACCACTAAGCCACCGTGCCGTCCTAAGGGGTTACAGTATTGCTCATTTTTCTTTCCAAGACTCAACTCTACTTATACAGAACATTTTATCAGAGTTTCTCGGATATCCGAATGGTTTTCACACATACAGTACTTTGTATTAATGTGTTACAAACAAAATCTTCGTATCTATCTTGTAGGTGATCACGTCTGCCTCAAACACTCATTTTGTTTAGAGGACAAGCAATGTTTAAATGTTAAGGGATTTATTTCTATATTTAAACAGTGGGAAAAAATGCCCCTTAAGATCCTCCCCCAAAACTTCTGAAAACGTTCAGGAATAACGAGGACAGCCTGTTTGTGCTTGATAGTGCTAAAAAACAAAGAAAAGTCATGCTGAAAATGAAATCCAGAAGTTATACAGTTTTATACAGTTTCAACAGATACTGAGTACGAAAGTTTAACAATGAACCTCAGAGATAGAGTTCAGTCAGCAAAGACGTGTGTTGGATCTAATTAATGCATAATGAAGGATAAAGAGAGCCCTAAGGTCAATGGAGTTTTACTGTAGCTTAGGTGTAAGTAGCTTGGAATTCACATGAGGGAACAGCTTAAAGATACAGTCTGAATCTTAATAAGAGTTTAAATCCCAAATGAAGGTGATTTCACATCAAGAGGTCTTGTAGGAAGACAATAGTTCCCACCTACAACTTTTTTTATGTTGATGTCTGAAAACAAATGTATTTTGCACTGATTTTTGTAGAACATGTAACTGCAAATTAGTTAAAGCTGGATTAATATGATAAATGTTCTAGTTTTATTCAAATCTCTATTTGCATATTAATGTCAAGAAATTAAATCTGTTTATACTAGTGAAGGCATATATGGCAAAAACAGCAGGGGTATTGACCTTTGTGGCACACAGTAATTAATTATTATTATTATTTTTTGGGATTTTGACATATCAGGCAAAATGTGAAAGGTCTTGCGCTTGCCGTAGATCGTCTGCATACTTTTCATCTTTATCTAAAAGTATATTGACCACCTTAAGGTCATTGATGAACATTAGTCATCTGAATTTTCTAAGGAGAGCTACTGGTCCATCTAGTTCTTATTTATTTCAATTAAATGAATTTAATGAAAATGTTTACACTAGTAAATATATATGCATATATGGCAAAAACAGCAAGGGTCTTTATAATGACCCATGTGGTACGCGGTAAAAAAAAATTTTTTCGTTGTATTTCGAAACATCAGGCACATGGAGACTTAACGGGGCAATTCAGAGCAGCCAATTCACCTTGAATTGATGTTTTTGGACTGTGGGAGGAAATCCTGAGGAAAGCACAGTTGTTATTTGATCGCCACAAGTGGAAAATATATTTTAAAAAAGATGGTTGGCGGGGTATAAGATCGGAATGAGCTTCGTGTCACACCTTGCACAGGGCGCAAGTTCGCGTCTTGATCACACATCATAAGTTAATGTTCTGGTCATAAACAATGTTTGCAATTCCACTTCACAAAAACAAATTAGGAGTGGTATTGATGAAAACTGTTATATGTGTATAGCCAGCCTTCAAACTGACCCCACTGATATATTTTTCTTCACTAACACTCCTTTTTCAAACTAATTCGTTTCCTCTGTAATTGAACTTTGCAGCAATCACTAAATAAAATCAATAAATCAAAATGAACCAGCATCCACCTTCAGGAACAGATGAAGATAAACAATTGTCATTCATCACATAATGGACAGATGAACAACTCAACCACAGAATATTGACTGTGGCCCTAATAAAAAAACTATGAAAATTTATGAGGCTTATAATGGCTTTGCATCACTTATTTTATGAATATCTTTAAAAAACAGTCACTTTTATCTTTATGTTGAGAGACTTATTCTTTGGGCAGCATGGTGGCTTAGTGGTTTAGCATGTTCTCCTCTCAGCACTAGGGATTCCTGGTTCGAATTCACATCTGGGTGGAGTTTCCATGTTCTCCCCGTCTCCGCGTGGGTTTCCTCCCACAGTCCAAAAACATGGATCAAGTCAATTTAAATTTCCAAATTGCCCCATATAGAGTGTGTCTGTGTGAGTGAGTGTGTGCCCAGTGATAGATTGACATCCTGTCCTGGGTGTATCTGCCCAGCGCCTGAAACGTTCTCCCCTGGATGGGCATGGGGAACCCCCCCTAGTAGAGGATAAAGCGGAAGATAATGGATGGATGGATATATTGAGTAAATTGATCTTAAAATATAAAACATTTTAAAAACTATAGATTATTTATCTTACTTAGAAATCGATTTAAGTCAAAAACAACAATATAAAAAGATTTCCTAACTTAAGACTTTTTTTATTATTATTTTTTTTACAGTGTAGACATTTCTTATCGCAAAGTGAAAATGCTCTACAGCCTGTAGATGTACAGTGAAAGCCACTCTTTTGTACATCTATGTATGCCTGAAGCATTTTCACCCCAGCAGTGTGCATCAGGTGCAATTGTGTTGCAACAAAAGCACCACTGTATTGAGATCGGTGTGAAAAAAGTACCCACTTGCAAGGACAATTTCTAAGACATTTAGGAGTATGTCTGGGATTTGGCCTAAGTAATATATGACCATAAACTCCATTAAGTCAGTTAGTAATGAATCAAGCACTTCATTCTAACTAGGGTTGAACAGGGTTTTGTATCATTTTCGGGAACACTGGTTGCAAGCTGGGATTATACCCTGAAGAGGACATCAGTTAATTACATGCAAATAAAAAACAGCTGTAGCTTCTGATTGCACATCTACAACCATTACTCACAATGTCTGTGACCAGCCTGTGTGCACACTATTTAAACACCTCCTCTATCCACAATACACACTGCTGTGACTCATTATCATAGTACATTTGCAAAGTAATATCCAGTGAGTGGGCTGGTACTCTTCAAAGCACATACTTTGCATATTTGAATATTTTGAGACTATAGTCTATGAATCACGCGGACACATTTTACAAGTGCTACTACATCACCTTCGAAACAAAAATAAAATATATTCTGAATGCAGAAAAACCCTATTCTCCAGTGGTGTTGTGTTGTAACAGTGTGGCATTGGAAGTGTATTTGTGTAAGCTGGCATACCTCTGCAGGGAGTCCTGCTGATTCCCTCTTGGTTACTGCTGCCTGATACATCGCCATTCGGCTCTTTAAAGGAATTTGTTCAGAATGAGGCCTGCTCTCCTCAGGATGACCAGCCCTGTGTGTTACCACGCTGCCTGCAGCTGTACACACAAGAACAAATTTAATACATATTGCTGTGACAAAGACCCTTTGACAACAAAAGCCACATAAAGAAAAACAGCTAGTGGAATTACACAACCTGATGACATATCGTTAGAAACAGCAGACTCGTTATGACAATACAACATATTAACCTAGCAATAACATTATGAACTCTTTTAAATTGATGCCTAAAATGGCCAGTATAAATGTCATCTATGCAATGCACACACACCAAATCACCAAATAAATAAAAATCTGAATTTAAACACAATCTGATCATTTAAGCACAAATTGTGCTGCTGGCAAATGATATTAATTTGCAATCTCTGCTTTTCATTCAGATTCCATGTATTACATCATCTTTATAGAAAAAAAAACAACTTCTTGCTGTGAAACAAGTGCAATAAGCAATACTACTCAAATTTTACTATTTATTTTTTCATATTTATGTATTTTAGTTTTGGAGATATCCATTTGTATAATTAAGTTTTAACCATTAGATTAGATCTGATTAGATTACATTAGATTGATCTCTATTGATGCCTTTGTATAGTAGGACCTTTAATATTTACACCTATTATTTAATTCTTATTATTTAAAAAACTCTTTCATATTAAAAAATCATTGAATTTGAATGAAGTACAAAATAAAGTACAAAAAAATGTACTTGCTTTAAATATTCCTAGTTTTGTTTCTTCAAAACAAGACAGCCTTATTATAAATGTATATCATGCTGATTTCTCAATATGAAAATACTATGTTAATTATGTTAGTCAGCTGTGCTTAATCTCCAGTGTGTCAATAACTTCAGCATTAATCAAATAAATAATCATGAGTTTTCATTAAAAAACATATTTAGTTCATCTGTTAATCCGTTAATTAAAGCTTGCACGTTTTAAGGAACACATGGCATGGTGAAATTCATTTGGCAGATTATTGGCTCCCTGGTCCAGACTCTTGCTGACCCCAATTTAGCTGCATTGGCATAAGAGACCTCTTAGAGTAAACCAGCCAAGCTGTCAGGGAAAATTAGGTCTAGGACATTGGATGTCCGTAAAAATAAGTGGTTACTGGGGAGTGGTTACATCTGCCAAAACCATACACCTACAGGTCATTTTTGTGCACAAACATGCTTTTGATGTTAGTAATGCGTGGCCTGAAAAGGCCTGATTGTTGGAAATGTGTCAACAGCATTAAGCGTATCTTATGACGAGTTATGTTCAGATGAGAGCTCACATAACAGAAAAGTGAAGTAATCTAGGCGCCATGTAGCTGCTAAAATAAATCAACTTTATTTAAAACCTATGTGACAAGGAAGCTCGGGTTTCCCTGGAGGGTCGGGGCTGGGAATGGGAGCAGGGCCGTGAGTGACCTGTCAGAGCCTGGAAATGAAAGTTTGCTTAGTTTAAATTTTTTTTTAGTAATTCTCCCTATGAAATAAAAAAAAAAACAGTGGTAAAAATATTGGTACTCGCAAGGAATAAAGGTCTTAATGTTACAGTTCTCTTATAAGATTAGGATTAAATCTTTTGATGCTTTCATTGACATTTTGCTATGAACATAATTTGCAAGAACAAAAATTTAATAGTAATATTCTTGAGCATTGACTTGATTAGTGACTTTTTTGTCTCTTAAATATCCAATTATGCACAATGATATTAATTAATATATTTTTGTTAAATATATTTTAACAAACCTTTTTTAGCACAGCTTCAAGATAAATGTCTTAACATTTGGCACTATTAATTTGACATGGACAAGGTCTATTGTATAGATTATAGAAAGGAGGGGAAAAGAAGCCTAAACTGTGTTTTTGTATATATTTTTCAAAATAGAGATCCTATGAAAATAAAATAAAAATATAAAAATTATTAAATAAAATACAGGGAAGCTAATTACAGTGAGCATGATCGATTTATGTGTTTTTTTTTTTGTTTTTTTTTTCAAATTATAACTTCAAGTCAGGTCAAGTGCATGCCACTGCTTTTTCTGCTATAACACATCCAGTTTGACTCAATAATTGGCTGCTGAAATGATTAGTTGGATCAGGTATACTAGGAATAGGAAAAACCTATTAAACGACAGAGCAGGGACCCCCAATGTAGGAAAATTCAATAGTTATTAATATTAATTCAACTTACCAAGTGTGTCCAGCTCAATCTGTGGAGCTCAAGGTGTTACAAAAATCCATAAAATTGTGCAGAAATCCAGCCAATCCTACAGTGTTGGTGGAGACCAGCTCCTCCTGCAGGTTAACTACACTGACTCTGGCCAGCTAGTTCTGAGGGACAGCTGGCTTTATTTCTATATACTCCTCACGCTTTTTTTAGAGCCCTTCATGCCTTCCATGTTGAGTCTCTGAGATCACAGTTCTGTGTTTCATCATCAGAAGCTTTAAATGCTATCTGCAGACAGTAAATAAGGTGACATGAAATCCTAACTAAACTGATTTGCACATTGCTGGAAGAAAAAATGACATTATGGAAATGTGTAAATTTTGCATTTGATGTCTACAACACACAAAAACAAAATCTTGGGACTGAAATATATTTATCCAGTGGAGCAGCCATTAAAGGCAAGCTAAGAGTGGTAATAACATATCACTTTTTTCACAAAATTATCAAAGTTGTAGAAAAAGACAAATTATTTAGGGTTTTTATTATTCACTATATATAAATTTTATACTATTTCAGGAAAACTGCAGTGCCTTTGTAGTGTCAGCTTGTATTAGACATCGCTGAAAACCATTTGTAAAAAAGGCATTACTGGAGTGTGTATATATATATATATATATATATATATATATATATATATATATATATATATATATATATATATATATATATATATATATATTTATCTATTTATATTTATTATTATTATTATTATTATTATTATTATTATTATTATTATTATTATTATTCATTAATTCATGATCGTCATATTCTTAATCCTCTACTAGGGTCATGGGGGGGGATATACCCAGGACCGGGCATCAATCTATTGTTGGGCACACTCACTTACACAAGCACACTATATGAGGCAGTTTAGAGCATTCTGTGCAACTGTGAAATACCAGCATTCATTTTTTGCTCCATTTATTAGATAAACAACATTAATTTAGGCAGAATAGTGGTGTCATATTTCCTTTTAACATTATCGTTGCTGTCTTACTCTCAAAAACATAAAAGCACTGTTAAAAAAAACTCTGGATTCTGGAGCAAAGGGCATTATCCTGTGACTGCGACTTGATATAGGAAGTGGTTTGGGGATTTTAAACTGGGCCATTCTAGTAATGGAGTTTCTGAGTGGATTCAGACTATGTAGCAGAGACACCTGGGGCCCAGAGAAAAGAGAGAGAGAGAGAGCGAGAGACAGAGAGACAGGTTGTCCTTTCAGTCTCAGCTGGATATCATACAGCCTAGACTATCCTCTTTAGCCTTTACAGAAAAAGGATAAGTGAAGCAGTAATGCCATAGGATTTAGCTGTCCAGTGAAAGGTAAACAAAACCCTATCCTTCTCAAAATCAGGCTGGAAGTCTGCTCAAATATAATGCCAGGACAAAACTCAAAAAAAACAAATCACTGCAAACCTATTCATGCCATTTTAGTATGTAGAATGGTGAGAAACTGCACAAATGATGTAAATTAAAGAAAGAAATGTAGATGGTAACATACAAAAACTGTTTAATAGGTGTCCATGCCCGTTGAAAAATATTATTATTTATTTATGATATTATTTTTATATATTTATATATAAATATATATTATTTTATTATTTCTTACAACAACAAATGAAAAAATGCAGGTAAAAAGTAAATACAACAAATTAAAACTGAAAAGGGTACAATATAAACATTTGGTAATATATATATATATATATATATATATATATATATATATATATATATATATATATATATATATATATATATATATATATACAGCAATGGATTGGCGCCCTGTCCTGGGTCTATCTGCCCAGCGCCCGAAACGTTCTCCCCTGGATGGGCATGGGGAACGCCACCGCGACCCTAATAGAGGATAAAGCGGGAGATAATAAATGAATGAATGAATATATATATCAGCGCTAGGGATTCCCGGTTCGAATCCCAATCTGGGTAGTGTTTCTCCCTGTGTCAGCTTGGGTTTCCTCCCACAGTGCAAAAACATGGATCAATTCAATTGAATTCTCCAAATTGCCCCATATAGAGTGTGTCTGAGTGAGTGTGTGCCCAGTGATAGATTGGCGCCCTGTCCTGGGTGTATCTGCCAAGCGCCCGAGACGTTCTCCCCTGGATGCGCATGGGGAACCACCACCGCGACCCTAATAGAGGATAAAGTGGAAGATAATGGATGGATGGGTGATAAAGTGTCCTATAAGCAACTACAAGTATTCATTTTCAAAAATTATTATATTTTGACATAACAAGACGACAGTTGATGTTAATAATTTTTTTAAAAATTAAATTTAGTCAAAATTAAGCAGATGTTTTATCCAAAGCGACTTACAAATGAGAGAACAGTGCAGGCAGTAGTTAAACAAACCTGATAATTATTCAATCTTTTTTTTTTTTTTTTTTTTGGCTTTATCTGCGTTTCTTATCTGATTTCTTTGAGTTATTATCAGCTCTTTATCCATAATACTAAAAGAGCACTGCGGCAACGACAAAAGGTATTGCAGTCCTGCAGGATGACCTCACTAAACTTATTTAGTTTTTCATTCATTCATTATCTCCCGCTTATCCTCTATTAGGGTCGCGGTGGGGTTCCCCATGCCCATCCAGGGGAGAACATCTCGGGCACTGGGCAGATAGACCCAGGACAGGGCGCCAATCCATCGCTGGGCATATTTAGTTTTTATAATATCTAATTTTCTAATGGGGGGGGGGGGGGGGGGGGGGGGGGGGGGGGGGGGGGGGGGGGGGGGGGGGGGGGGGGGGGGGGGGGGGGGGGGGGGGGGGGGGGGGGGGGGGGGGGGGCCGGGTTCTCCGGTTTCTTCCCACAGTCCAAAAACATGGATTAAGTTAATTGAATTCTCAAAATTGCCCAATTTAGAGTGTGTATGTGTGAGTGAGTGTGTGCCCAGCGATGGATTGGCGCCCTGTCCTGGGTCTATCTGCCCAGCGCCCGAGACGTTCTCCCCTGGATGGGCATGGGGAACCCCACCGCGACCCTAATAGAGGATAAGCGGAAGATAATGAATGAATGAATGAATAATTTTCTAATTCTAAAATGATTACATGATCACTGTAATACTGTGTGAGTGAGTCTGTGATGGATCGGCGCCCTGTCCTGGGTGTAAATGCCTCCCCCTCCCTGCCCATGTCCCTAATAAAGAATTAAGTGGGAGACATTTCAAAACCCTTTAAGTTGTCCTACAAATACCATACCATTATGAGCCAAGTCTACCCTCATATCCATAGCATTGCCACTAATGCCACCATAAATGCGGTCTTTTTGCATTTTAAAGGGTAATATAATTAATTGTGTGCTTTTTTTGTGGTTTTTGTCCCCAAATCAAGCTGAAACAAGAACTTCTCTGACCACAGCATTCAGTGCCTTCCAGTCAAGCATGTTTATGTATAATTAACATGACTTCCTTTTTGCATAATACAATTACAGGTTGCAGCAGCAGACTGCTAAATGTTTATTGTTTTATGTCACTGATTTTTCTAAAGTCCTTCTAAGCTCATTTGGCCATGTACAATCCAGTAGAATGACAATTCCACAAACAATAGCACCTCCACCACATTCAGCTGCAGATCCTGCTATTGGTTTTTATGCACTGAGATTTCCCCTAACACCCCAAACCCTTTCATAATTTGAGCTGAAGATAGTGAAAATCCTTAATTCTCTGCAAATTTGAACTGTGAAAAAAAAATCCCTAAATGCAGAACCAAGACCTACCCTCAGCAAAGACTGAGTCTTGATTACCTCACCTAGTTAAACTAATTCTGCTAATTCTGGAACCTTCCAAAGCATTGGTATTTGTATAATGTCGGAAGGATTTCTTTTGCTGCTGTTGCAGCTTTTGAAGTGTGTTGTAATCATTCATTTTAGAATGTGTGCAGATTTAATAAATACACATTTAACAAAAATCTTTTTTTTTTTTTTTTTAGATAATTAAAATTTTTAGATAACAAATTACAGATTTCAGTTTTTAAATAAAGGCTTTCTATTTTTGGGAAATAAAGTTTGTAATTTTAATTTGCTGCAGAAATATGAATAAGGCGGCACGGTGGCTTAGTGGTTAGCACGTTCGCCTCTTAGCGCTAGGGATTCCCGGTTCGAATCCCCATCTGGGTGGAGTTTCCATGTTCTCCCCGTGTCTGCGTGGGTTTCCTCCGGGTTCTCCGGTTTTCTCCCACAGTCCAAAAACATTGATCAAGTTAATTGAATTCTCAAAATTGCCCCATATAGAGTGTGTATGTTTGAGTGAATGTGTGCCCAGCGATGGATTGGCGCCCTGTCCTGGGTCTATCTGCCCAGCGCCCGAGACGTTCTCCCCTGGATGGGCATGGGGAACCCCACCGCGACCCTAATAGAGGATGAAGCGGAAGATAATGAATGAATGAATGAATGAATTATTATTATTATTATTATTATTATTATTATTATTATTATTAAAGTTTAATATTATTAAAGTGTATATAGTACTGAGATGGGTTTTTTATGTGGATTTAATACATCATAATCAGTTCATCTTGTGAAATCTTTCTGTTTATCGTTTCCTCTATAAGGAAAATAAATATATATTTATAACGATAATGATTGTGGTCACTGTTGTTGAACATCATAACACTGTATCAACCTTTTTATGGATTAATTCATTTCCCTAATGATATTTCCACAAATGAAAACCGGTGAAAAATTTAACTGTGCAGAAACTAACATTAACGTGTCGTGCCACCATAAGACCCGTACGTAGTGTAACATTTTTAAACGCAAAGCCAACGTAACTGTTCTTTTGCTGTGATATCCACACAAAAGCTTTATTTAGGATACATCTGTAAGCTTCTTTATGTCATCAGTCATCGCGCCGTTTCCTGATTCCTCAGACATTTAAATAAAAAAAATGGCATATTTGCAAATTCAAGTCACTCCTTATGCAACAAGATGCAATTTTCCCACATGCTTTAAGCTTTCATCTTTTTATACAATGACACGCTTTTTTAAGCCTCCCAGCATCCTTTGATAGTTAACATTAAGGTGAAGTCATGCAGAAAGACTGTCTCTAGGACACCTTTCTTACCTCATCTTCTCTGTGTCTTTCAAAGAAGCTCTAGGGTGACTTCCATTACACCCTCACTGAGCAGTTACATGTGACTAAAAACATTTCTAGAGGTCATTGTTCAGCAAAATAAAAAACACAAGCATGTTAAAAAGGATGACAGCATATTCATTATGACAGAACATCTTTCGACTTTACATTGCTTTATCTAGAATGCATAGAACACACCCCCAACAGATACCCATCACAAATACTGTTCCATTATTGAAATCTGGGTTCCTAAATTGAGTCTTACACGTATATAAATGTTGCTTGGAATGACACCACTTTTATTCATTCATTCATTCATTATCTCCCGCTTATCCTCTAGTAGGGTCGCGGTGGAGTTCCCCATGCCCATCCAGGGGAGAACGTCTCGGGCGCTGGGCAGATAGACCCAGGACAGGGCACCAATCCATCGCTGGGCACACACTCACTCACACAGACACACTCTAAATGGGGCAATTTTGAGAATTCAATTGACCTTGATCCATGTTTTTGGACTGTGGGAGAAAACCGGAGAACCCGGAGGAAACCCACGCAGACACGGGGAGGACATAGAAACTCCACCCAGATGGGGATTCAAACCGGGAATCCCTAGCGCTGAGAGGCGAATGTGCTAACCACTAAGCCACCGTGCCGCCGACACCACTTTTAGTAAATGACAAATACAGAAAGCTTTAACAAACACAAAGTCACAGTTTATATCTGGGGGACTACTATTTGTAACTGTCGTCATAAATATTGTCTTCTTGTTCTAAGCCTGAACTGCCCATGGCTTATTCACAAGAAACTAAATTGTAGGTCTAATGCTGTTTTATTGTGTTTTTTTTTTAATTATTATTTTAATTTCAATACGATTGTGTGTGCAGGTAAAAAGTTGAATGCACTAAACTAATACTGTAACATACTCTACCTGCAGTGTACGTTAAGATGTACATTTTTATTGAAGCTGCCACTGTTAAATATTTTCTCATTCTGGAGATGAGAAGTTAAATAGAATAAACTGAACAATGATCCTTCAACAGTAAACTGCAACACATGCACTTATCAAACACTTCATTAGCATCGTCCTTACATCTACGCATCCATGTAATTATCTATTCATCTACTCGTTGTGCATGAACAATACAAGAGCCTCTAGCTTCAGGTAATGTTTAAATAATTATAGTGATTTAACTGTGGCAAGATTGTTGGTGTAAGTTGGACTGGTCTGTGTTTGTATAACTGCTAATCTGGGTTTTTCACGTGCAAGAGTCTACGGAGTTTTCTTAAAATCATGAAAGAAAGAAATATCACCCAATGAGCTATATTACATCTCACAAAAGACAATAGAGAACATTTAAGATATTTATATAAAAAGGTGATGATAAATCATTTGCCTTTGTATGAGGTGAACAATTAGAAATGCACAATATGGTAAATTACCAAACATTACAAATAGTAAAACATTCTTATTAAAATGCACAGAGAATGAACATGTCAAGCTGTTCTTTACTTTGAAAATGTTCCCAATATAATAAACATTCTTATTTGTTAAATTTAAGTTGCAGGAGCGAAAAAATGCCATGTATTATTGTTCATTTTTAGTTCATATTTATATAAACTATATATATATATATATATATATATATATATATATATATATATATATATATATATATATATATATATATATATATATATATATATATATATATATATATGAATGGGGCGACATGGTGGCTTAGTGGTTAGCATGTTCGCCTCTAGGTATTCCCGGTTCAAATCCCAATCTGGGTGGAGTTTCCATGTTTTTCTGTGTTTGTGTAGGTTTCCTCCCACAGTCCAAAAACATGGATCAAGGTCAATAGAATGCTCCAGGCTTAGTGGTTAGCACATTCGCCTCTCAGCGCTAGGGATTCCCGGTTCGAATCCCCATCTGGGTGGAGTTTCCATGTTCTCCCCGTGTCTGCGTGGGTTTCCTCCGGGTTCTCCGGTTTCCTTCCACAGTCCAAAAACATGGATCAAGTCAATTGAATTCTCAAAAATTGCCCCATTTAGAGTGTGTCTGTGTGAGTGAGTGTGGCCCAGCGATGGATTGGCGCCCTGTCCTGGGTCTATCTGCCCAGTGCCCGAGACATTCTCCCCTGGATGGGCATGGGGAACCCCACCACGACCCTAATAGAGGATAAGAGGGAGATAATGAATGAATGAGTAATTGGTATTAAGTTTTTTTTTATATATATAAAACAATTGGTTATAACTCTGAATCCTCCTTTGTTTTTTTATTATTCATGTAAAGTTATGGTTCTGCACATCTCGTGAGTTATAAGTCAGAGCTACAGCAGTTGTAGGTCTAGTGTGCCTCCTGAGATTTGGTTTTTGTTTGTAAGGAGAAGTTGTGGTTGTGGATCAGTGTCACTAAAAGTCCTGCTGGACCTGGTAAATGATCTTCCCTTTGTTAAATTTGATTAAGTTTAGAGTTGAACCATTTTTATATTATGCAAATGCTTGTTTAACACCTTTAACAACTTTACAATGTGTTCTCACCCATTTGCCTGTAAATGTAGCTTTGATTTTGGTGAACTCACACATTTAAAAAGGTACCCACATTTTTTTACTTCCATTTTTCTGCATTATTAATTCCAAAAAGGTGCCTTTTTTATTATTCCCCATCACCTTCCTGCCATATGGCAGGGTCTGCTGTACTTATTTTCTTCATTTTATTCTTGGTGAAGGTTTCACCAAATATGTTCTTCTCCTTCTTGCAACCCAGCCATTCACCCAGCCCGGGAAATCCATACTTACTCACAAATTCTCTCCTATGGGGCATCTATTTCACCTGCTATGTTTTTGGACTGTGAGAGTGGAATGAAGTATCAGGAGGAAACACATAGCCATGTGAAAATCTCCACAAAGAAAGGACCTGAGGCGGGAGTGCTAACTCTTTATATTCTAATAGAAATCGATAAATAGAGTTAAATAAAACATCTGTTAGCTGTGACAGCAGCAGATTGAATAAAAAACCCCACATCCAACATGTTCAGCTTTTCCATTTGGTAAGAACTAAACTGATTGTAGGCCTACTGTATAGCTCAACTGTGTGCCTACCTAACTACACACTACAACCTACGCATGAACGTTCCCACAAGTCTAATTATGGACAGGGCTAAAGCTACAGAGTTAGTATATTAGAATAGGAGAGAAATCATTTGCACATACAACAGCTTGCATGTTACAAGCTAAACTTGAAAAAAAAAAGAAAGAAGTAGAAAACGCTTATAACCACAAGAAGTTTGGATAAATCAAAAGGTCAAATCAGAGTTCACACCAGGGTGGCTTTTTAATGATGTCTGCAACTGAAAAAAAGTTCCAAAAAAGTGAAACCAAGGCTGCTGTATTCCTGCTGGACTGTAATTATCGGATTCACTGTGAAATCATTGCAGCCACTTTGTGTATGTGTGTGTGTGTGTGTGTGTGTGTGTGTGTGTGTGTGTGTGTGTGTGTGTGAATTTTATTCCAATTATTTATTATAAATCATTATTGAGCATGGAGAGTATATTTTCTTTAATTATCCTTTCAAGGGCGGCACGGTGGCTTAGTGATTGGCATGTTCACCTCTCAGCACTAGGGATTCTCAGTTCGAATCCCCATCTGGGTGGAGTTTCCATGTTCTCTCTGTGTCCGTGTGGGTTTCCTCCGGGTTCTCCGGTTTCCTCCCACAGTCGAAAAACATGGATTAAGTCAATTGAGTTCTCCAAATTCCCCCATACAGAGTGTGTCTGTGTGTGTGTCTATGTGAGTGAGTGTATGCCCAGCGATAGATTGGTGCCCTGTCCTGGGTGTATCTGCCCAGTGCCCAAAACGTTCTCCCCTGGATGGGCATGGGGAAGCCCCCCCGCGACCCTAATAGAGGATAAAGCGGAAGATAATGAATGAATTATCCTTTCATTCATTATCTCACACTTTATCCTATATTAGGGTCGCGGGGGGCTTCCCCATGCCCATCCAGGGAAGAACATTTCGGGCGCTGGGCAGATACACCCAGGACAGGGCACCAATCTATCGCTGAGCACACACTCACACAGACATGCTCACATACACACTCTATATGTGGCAATTGGGAGAATTCAATTGACTTGATCAATGTTTTTGGACTGTGGGAGGAAACCGGAGAACCCGGAGGAAACCCACACGGACACAGAGAGAACATGGAAACTCCACCCAGATGGGGATTTGAACTGGGAATTCCTAGTGCTGAGAGAACATGCTAACCACTAAGCCACTGTGCCACTGCCTTATTATTATAATTATTAATATTATTATTATAATGCAGAGCCTTATTGCTTTAATAAAAATGCTATAATAAAAAACAATGTTTGAAAATACAAAATTATAAATAAACTTGTTTTCCGTGATAATCTTGTCGATAAGTTACGGGATTTGTTTTACTGTTTATATTATTCTGTATTTCCATTAATGGTACATTATTCAAAATAATGTATTGTATTTCGCGCATTGATATAAATTTGAAGCTCAGAGGTGTGTGTTATTGTCAATAATGTCATGGCTGGACAAAAGGTTCAGCCAATCAGATTTAAGGACCAGAACCATATAATGGTATGGTATAATATAATTGTTTAATGGTATTATAACGGTAATTAACACACCTGCCAAAGGTTTCACTAAGAAGAGATGAAATCCAAAGCAGAAGATATTTCTAGCAGCGATGACAGGAATGGCTTCTTTTACATTGCACACTGTCATCGCCCATCACCACCACCCTCCCATTTGTCCACACCTCTGCCACATATACACTTATTTTTTATTTCATTAAACCTTTTTGACTTAAGTGTCCCAACTTAACATTTGAGAGCAGATTGAAGAAGATCAGCCTTTCAAATCTACCAATAGAATTCAATCTGCACTCCTTACAGACAGGTTGCAACCTGGGAGAAGCCTGCCAGCCTTGATTACTTTTAAAATATATATTATATATCTGATTTACACAATTTTTATTCATTTTCTTTCTGCTTGGTCCTCTACTAGGGTAGCGGGGGAGGGTTAGGAGGGGTTCCCTATGCCCAACCAGGGGCGAACATTTCGGGCGCTGGGCAGACAGGGTGTCAATCTATGGCATGCACACTCACTCACATAGACGCACACAAATACACACTATAGGGGGAAATTTAGAGCATTTAATTTACCTCTTATGGTAAATCAATGTTTTTGGACTGTGGGAGGAAACCTGAGTACCCAGAGGAAACCCACGTGGATACACGGAGAACATGGAAACTCCATCCAGATTGGGATTCAAACCTGGATTCCCAGAGCTGAGAGGCGAAAGTGATTACCACTAAGCCACCATGCTGCCTAATTTACTACTTTAGTTAGGGCAGCACGGTGGCTTAGTGGTTAGCATGTTCGCCTCCCAGTGCTAGGGATTCCTGGTTCGAATCCCAATCTGGGTGAAGTTTCCAGGTTCTCCCCGTGTCCACGTGGTTTCCTCCGGGTTCTAAGGTTTTCTCCCACAGTGCAAAAATATGGAACAAGGTCAACTGATTTCTCCAAATTGCCCCATATAGAGTGTGTTTGTGTGAGTGAGTGTCCAGCGATATATTGGTGCCCTGTCCTTGGTGTATCTGCCCAGCGCCCGAACCCCCCCACGACCCTAATATAGGATAAAGCGGAAGATAATGGATGGATGGATGGATGATAGAGTCCTATAAACTGCAAGTATTCATTTTCAAAAATTCTAATATTTTGATATAAGACTGGGTGTATCTGCCCAGCGCCCGAAACGTTCTCCCCTGGATGGGCATTGGGAACCCCCCCCCCCCCCCGCAACCCTAGTAGAGGATAAAGCGGAAGATAATGGATGTATGGAATACTTTAGTTAGCAAAATCTTTATCAGATGGAATAATGTTGCATCACATCGGTTCTCAGTCACTCGGCTTTAGTTCTGAGCCATTAACAATTGAATTGTCAACATGCACGTACAATTTTGCTAACAAATATTTAATTAAGAGCAAAAGGACATCCAAATATGTTTTCAGTGAGTACAGGTAAGGCCGAGGCAACACGCAAATGTACTTTGCAGAGGTTGCATCAGCTTTTGACAACTGCAGCAATAGTTTGCAATGGTGTGTGTTGTCATTAACGGCACTGCTCTGTAGGTCACATGAATTTAGGCCTGACCTTTTACAGACAACATGTACTGAATGTACAGCCAGCGGGCTGCACCAGAAAACACACGGATGAACAAGTGCAATGTAAAAATACTGTCAAGCATTTGTTTTTTTATTTTATTTGGAGTGGAACTAAAAACGATTTAATTTATGGCCATTTGTATTTGAATGCATGTTTTGAAACTATACTGCTATTATTTTCATAATGCAGGAAAAGAGGGAATTGCAGCACGCACGCATGGACACAGTGTTCACTAAATTGTATGACATTCTGAAAATCGGAATTATTTTTGACATTTTGCTATTATCCGCTGTAATCACACCCAGAGACGTTTTTAATAGCAAGGATTATGCCGCAGCTAAATCTGGCCAAATGAGTGCGAGGACATTGTCTAATGAGTGTGTCTCAAACTCTCAGTGAGATTTCTCCACAGTATTTAACATAATCAAATGTGCAAGGAATTCCTAATTGTAACATTCTTTAAAATGCTGCCTGCTGAGTAATTTGAATCTTTACTGATATTGCGTCAGCATCTGGTGCTACATGCATATAATGCATCCTTCTAATGTGATTTGCAACGATGTGTTCTGCATTATCATCGACAAAATCATAAATGCAATTCATTTTACAGAGATTACATTAAGTTTGTACATAAAGGAAGAAGGTACTGTGTTAAGGTTTCTAAAGCATAAGTACACTAAAATTGAGTACGCCTGTTACCATAGCAATATTTACAGTGCTAATAACAATAAAATTCTATCTGACCAATTATTAAATAATTACTATGCTTTTCTGTGACTTTAAAACATTCAAAAACCATTCCAGGTGGGGTTTCTCAACCCTTTTAATTCCTCAGCTGCAGTATTATTATTATCATTCATTCATTATCTTCCACTTAATCCTCTACAAGGGTCCAGGGGGGTTCCTCATACCAATTCTGGGGACAATGTTTCTGGCGCTGGGCCACTCATCTATCTGATACACTCATCTATCACACTCCCTTACACAGACACACAAACACATTCTATATGGGGCAATTTGGAGCATTCACGAAACCTTGAATCCATGTATTTGGACTGTGGGAGGAAACTGGAGAACTTGGAGGAACATGTATTCCCAAGAGCATGAGAGGCGAACATGCTAACCACTAAGCCATTTTTCTGTCCCTATTATTATTATTATGATGGTTAGTGGACGGCATGGTGGCTTGGAGGTTAGCATGTTCTCCTCTCAGCGTTGGGGATTCCAGGTTTCAATCCCAATCTGGGTGGAGTTTTCATGTTCTCCCTATGGGTTTCCTCCAGGTTCTCTGGTTTCCTCCCACAGTCCAAAAACATGGATCAAGGTCATTTGAATTCTCCAAATTGCCCCATATAGTGTGTGTTTATGTGAGTGAGTGTGTGCCCAGTGATAGATTGTCCTGGGTGTATCTGCCCAGCGCCCGAAACGTTCTTCCCTGGATGGGCACCCTAGTACAGTATAAACTGGATGATAATGGATGGATGATTATTAGTAGTAGGCATAATGGTTAGGTCGTCTGCCTCTCAACATTCCCTGTTCTCTATATGGGTTTTCTCTGGGTTCTCCAATTTCCTTCCAGAGTCCAAATCCATGGATTCAAGGTAAATCGTCTGCTCTAAATTCATTCATTCATTCATATCTTCTGCTTTATCCTCTATTAGGGTTGCGGTGGGGTTCCCCATCCCATGGGATCTCCCATCCAGGGGAGAACGTTTCGGGCGCTGGGCAGATAGACCCAGGACAGGACGCCAATCCATCGCTGGGCACACACTCACTCACACAGACACACTCTACATGAGGCAATTTGGAGAACTCAATTGACTTGATCCATGTTTTTTGGACTGTGGGAGGAAACTTGAGAACCCGGAGGAAACCCACGCAGACACGGGGAGAACATGGAAACTCCACTAGGCCACCGTGCCGCCCTCAGCTCAAAATTGCTCATCTAAAATGAAAAAGTTTTTCTTTTTTTTTTTATTAACAGTTTAACCCCATTGCACTTTCTCTTAGCTCTCTTGTTTGATGATAGCTACAAAACCTTAAATGGAACACTAAGGCTTAGCCGGCTTTTGAATTATGTGAAAGCATGGTTCACCTTATTTCATATCGAAGCTTTCAGCATCCAGCAGTAAGAAACCTTACAAACTCTGCCCTGTATTCATCTCTTTTTAAATCTTGCTCTCAGGTAAGCACAGTTATAGAGTCGGAGAGTTTGAACTTCTATCTTTAACACTTACACTTAAACAGTAGTGACCTTATCTCATGAGAGATGAGCACACTTTCCTACATTACTACTGTTGTTGATTATTTAAAGAGACCCCAAACACTCTTATGCTCATCTGCACAGGGGGCGCTGTTCATAACCTCTCAAATTTCTATATTGGTTTTCACCAGGCGGCACGGTGGCTTAGTGGTTAGTATGTTCTCCTCTCAGCTCTAGAGATACCCAGTTCGAATCCAAACCTGGGTGGAGTTTCCATGGATAGAGGGATTTTTTCTGGGTTCTCCATTTACTTCCAGAGTCCAAATCCATGGATTCAAGGTAAAACATCTAAATTGCCCCATATAGAGTGTGTGTGTGAGTGAGTGTGTGCCCAGCGATAGATTGGTGCCCTGTCCTGGGTGTATCTGCCCAGCGCCTGAAATGTTCTCCCCTGGATTGGTATGGGGAACCCCACCGCGACCCTAATAGAGGATAAAGTGGAAGATAATGGATGGATGGATGGTTTTCACCAGGCAAAGCAAATGATGCTCTGCCTCACTCATTCATCACTAAATAAACTGATCCTCCTGTCCTTTTAGTTGAAGATATTAGGGGGATCGGCTGGGATACTAAAGCTAAGTTCAACACAGCCACTCCGGGATTATACCACTGCATTTTTGAACCTCCATCACTCCCAATGACCTCATCACTGGCCACAAACATCCAGCTATAGTTGTCATCCAGGCATATTTTCCTCATGTTACAGAGAAAATAATGGCAGGAGAAGATAAAAGCCGATGTACAGCTGCTGCTAGCTTTATAACTATTGTTTGTTGTCCCCCTCTCACATCCTTGCCTCCTTCAATGGCAGGCAAAATGGAACTTCTTCTAGTTCCCACTCACCTTTGGTCTTTGTCATTTTCTGTATCATGAAGGCTTTCAGCCTCCATGTTATAAAACATGAGAACACATTGTTTGAGCATGTCTCCGAATTACCAAGGCTCTGTCTTCTATCTTTGCTGAGGGAACATTTAAAGGCATTTCACTCTAACCTCTAAAAATTTGTCACAATGTAATTTTTTTTTCCCCTTAAAAGACTATGTACAGGCGGCACGGTGGTTTAGTGGTTTGCATGTTCTCCTCTCAGCACTAGGTTTTCCCGCTTCGAATCCCCATCTGGGTTGACTTTCCATGTTCTCCCCGTGTCCGCGTGGGTTTCCTCCGGGTTCTCCGGTTTCCTCCCACAATCCAAAAACATGGATCAAGTCAATTGAGTTCTCCAAATTGCCCCATATAGAGCGTGTATGTGTGTGTGTCTATGTGAGTGTGTGCCCAGCGCCTGAAACGTCCCCCCCCCCGCAACCCTAATATATAGGACAAAGCGGAAGCTAATAAATGAATGAATGAAGACTATGTACATAGAGTGCGTGTGTTTTTTATATTTATATTTTTCATTACTATATTCACTTTTCTTACTCATCCAGGGTGAACGGCAAAGTAAGAATTTCGTTGCACAGGGAAACATGTTTCTTTACTGTGTATATGACAAAAAAAAGCTTTGAATCTTAAATCTATTCTTCTAACTGTTAATGAATCTATCTGGCTGTCATGTAGCCACACCCCCACACACCTCTTTTCACATCTCTGCACCTCTTTAGACGGCTTCGGAGTTGGATTTCTTTTTGTGTCTGTTTGCTGTAGCTTGAGCCCTGCCTTATTCATTCTGTGACACTGTTACATCTGCTCCTAGTAATCCTCAACTTGTTCTCCTGAGCCTGTGTGAGAGGGAGAGAGAGAGAGCGACTGTGTGAGTGTGTGTAAGTGAATGCTGCTGTGCCTACCAATACTACTACCTTCTGACCTCTGTCACTCCATTTGGACAGCATGCAATCTTTCCAGTATTATAAAACTGCAGCTATTGCTTTTCTTTATGGCCTGACTTCTTTAGACGATTCATAACCAAGTTTTTTTTCCTTTTATACTGCAGATTTTTTTTATTCACAACCTTAAAGCATAATTTCCTTTATATATATATATATATAAAGTATATATACACATTATACACTTATATATATATATATATATATATATATATATATATATATATATATATATAAGTGTATAATGAAAAATGAACGAATATTTTGAAACACTGTTGTATTTGAGCAATTATCCATCCATCCATCATCTTTCACTTTATCCTCTACTAGGGTCGCGGGTTCCCCATGCCCATCCAGGAGAACATTTTAGGTGCAGGGCAGTTACACCCAGGACAGGTTGCCAATCCATCGCTGGGCACACACTCGCACACACACAAAACACTATACATGGGGCCAATAGAAGCATTCGGTTTATCTTTTTTATTTATTCATTCATTCATTCATCATCTTCCACTTTGTCCTCTATTAGGGTCGTGGGGGGTTCCCCATGCCCATCCAGGGGAGAACGTCTCAGGCGCTGGGCAGATACACCCAGGACACCAATCTATTGCTGGACACACACTCACTCACATAAACACACTCTATATGGGGCAATTTGGAGAACTCAATTGACTAGATCTATGTTTTTGGACTGTGGGAGGAAACCGGAGAACCCGGAGGAAACCCACGCGGACACGGGGAGAACATGGACACTCCACCCAGATGGGGATTCGAACCGGGAATCTCTAGAGGTGAGAGGAGAACATGCTAACCACTAAGCCACCGTGCCACCCCTTTTTTATTTAACCCTCCGTGACTCTAATAGAGAATTAAGTTGAAGATAATGAATGAATAAATGACCTTATGTCAGTTATTGTTTTAATGTTAAAGGTTCTATAATATTTTTGGAGTTATTGTATTTGATGAATGAATTCTTCATTACTTCATACATATAACTGAATTTAATGTGAAATGTGAAAATATAGATTTGAATGATTTTCTAACTGAAATAAGTGAAACATCCTGTCACATAGCGCCTCCGGCTGACAGGGAGTGGGACAGGACAGCAATGGGTAACAAGCAATAAATAATTTATTTCAAGACAAAAGAGGAACACTCACAGAATGCAGACAGCCAGAACGTAGCTTCCATCGTAACAGCGTGTGACCAATCACACAAGCCAACGCAAAAATAAAATCCGGAACTTATACAGCAAGACCAGAAATCACGTGATGTCACCCCGCTTCATTCCGCTCTCTTCACTTCAGCTCGTCCTCGCTCTCCTAAGTACAAGCACCTAACGCTATTATCCATAATTAGTTTTTTTTATTCACCTTCATATTTATAGGTCTCTTTGCATTGTCTTACTTACTTTGCATGCTCCTGCCAGCGCCCTTCTGTGTGGATTGGTTATGCTGAGTTTATAGTATCTCTGTTGTGTTTTTGTGCTACGTTTTTAATGTCTTTAGGACTACTGAGTTGTTTGTATGGCATACTGCTTTATTAAAGACTATATATCTTGTTTGTTGTTGGCTTTTTCTCCATAGTGATTGTGGGACGTTGAGAAAACAAGGTACGTCATATTAACATCCATCCTTTCCATTATCTTCCGCTTTATCCTCTATTAAAGTCGCGGGGGAGGGGGCCATCCAGGGGAGAATGTTTCGGGGGCTGGGAAGATACACCCAGGAATGTGCGCCAATCTATCATTGGGCACACACTCACACACAGAGACACACTCTATGTGGGGCAATTTGGAGAACTCAATTGACTTGATCCATGGTTTTGGACTGTGGAAGGAAACCGGAGAACCCGGAGGAAACCCATGCAGACACGGGGTGAACATGGAACCCCCCCCAGATTGGGACTCCCCCCAGATTTGCTATCAGTATAATTTTATATACTGACAGCAAAACTATTCCGGCCCAGATCTGGCCCACATCTTCCATTTTTATCTGGCTCACATGCCTCAAGGGTTTAAAGAGTTGAGCAGACCACTGTCTGTCAGAATAGGGTCACGTGGCAGGCAAAAATGATGCCCATATAGGGGAGAACGTTTTTGGAGATGGGCGAATATACTCAGGACAGGACGCCAATCTATTGCTAGGCAAAGACTCACTCATTCATACACACAGACCTACACATTATGGGTCCATTTAGATTAGATTAAGATTACTAAAGGGCAATTAAGAGTAGCCAATCCACCTTGAATCCATGTTTTTTGAACTGTGGGAGAAAACCAGAGAAAACCAGAGAAAACCCAAATGAACACGAAAAGTACATGGAAACTCCACCCAGATCTGGATTCGACCTGTATCCCCAGCGCTGAGAGGTGGAGGCACTATCCACTATGCCACCATGCCGCTCTACAGAAAATACTAAAAATGCAAATTGAACTACCATTCAACATTTTTCCTTTTTCCCCTGTGCTGTTTATCCTAATAAGAAATGTGGAGGAGAGCACAAATTCTACAGGTCACCAGTCCATCACAATGAAGACAGAAAAATCCCATTATAAACTTACTCTACTTGTCTCTAGATTGTGTGAGGTAATTCGAGCTCCCAGAGGAAACCTATCCAGAGCTTCCTTGAAACAGAAAGGACTGTGGCTTCCCACTCACAAACAAACTGCAAACCTTCTTGCTTTGAAGAAACATCCCCAGCCACTGAACAACAATTCACGCTGCTGCAAGCGAGATTGTGTCAGAGCGAACAATCGTCAAGGAGGGCCCTCTTGACCTGAGCCTCAATGGAATGGGTCAAAGCTGCAATAACGCAAGGGCTAGGTAGAATTGGTTCTGGGTCAGGGTCTGCATTTTTCCAAGGTGAGGTCTATTGCCAGGAGAGGTTGTTTGGATTGGTTTCGGCTACACCATCATCATCATCATCATCATCATCATCATCGTTGTCCTTTTTTTAAATTTAGATAATTTAGCAGATGCTTTGATCCAAAGTGACTTACAAGTACGGTATGGTTGGTGCCACAGCACAGGGTCAGTCATGATACAGCATCCCCGAAGCAGTGAGGGTTAAGGACAAGCATTCAGAACTGCAGTGAAGACACAACCTTCAGGTTAATAGCCTTAACACACTAACTACACAGGTGTGGCATCATCATCATCATCATCATCATCACCCGCATAACACCTAAGTGTGGTAGAATCAGTATCATAATCATCATCATCATTCAGTCATTATGTTCTGCTCAATCCTCTGCTAGGGTCTCAGTGGAGGGAGGGTTCCCCATGGCCATCCAGGGGACAACATTTCAGGTGCCGGGCAGATACACCCAGGACAGGGTGCCAGTCTATCGCTGGGCACACTCACCCACACAAACACACTCTATATGTATTCAATTTACTATGAATACATGTTTTTGATGTTTTGGTACATGTCAAATTGTTAACTTTGACACATCTACTACTACTAAAAATAATAACATGTTTATAAGTCATGTATATAAGCGAAAGGTGGTAAATTGAAATTTCTGTGCTGGAGTAATTGAAAGTCTAAAACAATCACTTTAAAATGGTGGGATAAGTCACAGCAGCCATCACTGAGCCTGTAACAGCTGACTCAGAAAATTGTATGCCAAAGAAAGCTGGAGGCAATCTACTCCATCCTGTAGTTTCAAAATTGTACCATCATCCTGTTCTCTCTTAAGCCCACTACTATAATAGTCACAAAGTCTCTTTTGACAGTGATGAGGTCTTATGCACATTCACCCTTTCTTACGGGTGCCGCTGCAACACCTCATTAAAAATTTGTAACTATACATTTTACGTGACAGCATTGGCAAAATGGTTATGTAAATACACAAAAATTTAAAATCTTTATTATTAAAAATTTAGAATGATTTTGAAATGTATGTACATATACAGCGCTATACAATGTTTTGATGTTTAATCTCTATTTTGTGATCACAAGCTAAGATTTAATGACCCAATCAATTAGACAGATCCATTCAGAAAAAGAAATAAAGAACAGTTATTACCAGTAAATTGTCTTTTTTTGATTTTTAAAGGAGATGGAACATATTGGATAAATTAATAATGTGTAAATTAGTGGCTGCTATGAATAGTATTAGCATTGTGTCGACCTTGTAAATGCAGGGGCCACATAGTCTGACAGGAAAGTAAGTGTGGGTGCAGTTTGTCAGACAGGAATGCGTTGGCATTCACCATTCCTGTACGCCAGACTGACACGAATCTCACCTTTCCCCCACACCCTGCTCCCTGCTGAAAGACCATGCTGACATCACAAGAGACAGCCCAAAATAACAGATTAGGTAAACACATTTAGTGTCTATAAAATGTGTGAGGGACAACCACAGAGGGAAAGTGTTGGTTACTATGTATGTCTAAAAATCTTAAAATGCTATATTTAAGCATGCACACACACACACACACACACACACACACACACACACACACACACATATATATATATATATATATATATATATATATATATATATATATATATATATATATATATATATATATATATATATATATATATATATATATACACTGTATATACACTTTAAAATATGCAACTTCGTCTGCGCCATGAAAAATTCAAGTTGTGAGGAAAAAGAAGAAAACATTATCCTACTGAGCTTCATGAAGTCGAAAGCACATGCATAATAATCATGAGACATCAATACAGAAATCTGTCTCCATGCATTTTTAATCAAAAATCTGAATTGCCTACGGTTCTGAGCTTCATCCGCTTACTGTGGTAGAATGTCCTCTAGTGTTTCATTTCCTCAGTCTGACCCTCAAAAATTTAACAAGTGTATAAATGAATAAATAAACAAACCCAGAGTAATCTAGAGCATGAATTTCAAATGAGCTTTTAAATAAGCATTTATATAGCCGTTCATTATAAAATGTAATATTTATTTCATGACTGAAAGTCTGAATTAAATATTGAATGTAATTGGTTGGTTGAATTGATTGTGCACTGGAATGACAGACATTTTATACAAGGTGATCTATTTTACAATTTGTAAATAAAGAAGGTAAATAAGTCAGTCTGATGCCAGGGGCTGATAAGTTGCTGGAGCGTTGAAAATACTGCTCTGGGCTCTAATGTAAAGATCTATGTGTCTACCAGTGAGAGTGTCCTGAGCAAGGACAATGACAGGAGCCTGTACACTGAATGTACAATAAATCATTTATTCATTTTCTTGTAAATAGCTCTTTTGCAGTTTCTTGTTTTTATTTTTTTTTTACATGCAGACATTCTGCACGAAAAGAAAGATATTTTGCATATGGGTAACTTCATCAACAAATGACTACGAGATTCCAAAACCTTATCTACATTTAGTCATTTATCAGACGCTTTTATCCAAAGCGACTTACAAATAAGAACACAAGTCAGTAGTTATGGAGAAAACCAGATACAGTGTAGAATTATCAAAACTGAACATTATCTGATCCTGCACCCCCCCCACCCTTTTTTATACAACAGGTATTTGACAAAAAGATGCGTCCTTAGTATTTTCTTAAAAATCCCTAATGACTCTGCCTTACGAACAGAGTTGGGAAGATCGTTCCACTATTTTGCAGTGGTGAACACCACGGTGTGAGTATTAGCTCCTCAGTGAGGTGGAATCACCAGGCGACAATCATCACTAGAGTGAAGTCGACGAGTCGGAGTCTATTTTGAAAAGATAGAGTGAAGGTAGGTGTGTTTCCTGCATTAAAACCTCCTTCATCCCACTATTAGACTCGGCAGGATCATAATATCCATCCATCCATCCATTATCTTCCGCTTTATCCTATATTAGGGTCGCGGGGGGGTTCCCCATGCCCATCCAGGGGAGAACATTTTGGGCACTGGGCAGATACACCCAGGACAGGGCGCCAATCTATCGCTGGGCACAGACTCACTCACACAGACAAGCACACATACACATATATGGGGCAATTTGGAGAACTCAATTGACTTGATCCATGTTTTTGGACTGTGGGAGGAAACCAGAGAACCCAGAGGAAATCCACGTGGACACGGGGAGAACATGGAAACTCCACCCAGATGGGGATTCGAACCGGGAATCACTAGCGCTGAGAGGAGAACATGCTAACCACTAAGCCACCGTACCACCCGATCATAATTCCGACCTTAAAAAATATTGAATATTGAAAAAAATATTAAATATTGAAAAAAATAGTGTCATGAAGAGATGATTTATTAATGCCAGACCCTGACAACAGCAAAGTGAACATCACTTTATGCAATGTTTTTTAAAGATTAGGTGATGAACGCTCCTCCTTGGATCACCACCTTACCATGGTGAAGGAGTTTGCGTGCTTGAATAATCCTAGGAGCTATGTTGTCTGGGGCAAAAAGCCCCTGGCAGGGTCTCCCAAGGCAAATTGGTCCTAGGTGACGGGCCAGACAAAGAGTGGTCCAATAAAACCCCTATGAATATAAACACCAGGAACAAGTGTACCCTGCCCGTTTTAGGGTTATTGGGGCCCCACCCTGGAGCCAGGCCCCGGGATGGGGTTAGTCAGCGAGCGTCTGGTGGTCGGGCACTTTCCCATGGCCCAGCCCGAAGGAGTTACATGGGTTCCCCCTTAAATGGGCTCACCACCTGTGGGGGGGGGGGGTAGTAATAGGGGTTCGGTGCAGTGTGGATCGGGCAGTGGCCGGAGGCGTGGGCCTGGGCGTCGCAATCCTAGGTTGCTGAAATTGGCTTTCGGAACTTGGAACATCACTTCACTGGCAGGGAAGGAGCCTAAGCTGGTGCGGGAGGTTGAGAAATACCAGCTAGATATAGTCGGGCTCACCTCAATGCGCAGCTCGGGTTCTGGGTCCAATATCCTTGAGAGGGGCTGGACTTTGTTCTTTTCTGGAGTTGCCCATGGCGAGAGGCTTCGGGCAGGTGTGGGCTTTCTCGTGGCCGGGGCTTGAAGCGTGCATTTTGGGGGTTTTTTCCGGTGGAAGAGAGCGTAGCGTCCCTACGCCTTCGGGTTGGGAAACGGGTACTGACTGTTGTCTGCGCTTATGCGCCGAATGGCAGTTTAGAGTACCCAGCCTTCTTGGAGTCTGTGGGGGGGTACTAGAAAGTGGTTCCCCTGGAGACTCTGTAGTCCTACTGGGGGACTTCAACGCTTATGTGGGCAATGACAGTGAGACCTGGAGAGGTGTGATTGGGAGGAACGGCCCCTCTGATCTGAAACTAAATGGTGTTCAGTTGTTGGACTTCTGTGCAAATCATGGTTTGTCCATCTCGAACACCATGTTCGAGCACAAGGGTGTCCATAAGTGCACATGGCGCCAGGATGCCCTAGGCCGCAGTTCAATGATTCAGTTCACAGTTCACTGGACCAGCTCTTCACTCTCTCCAGGATCTTCGAGGGTTCATGGAAGTTTGCCCAACCAGTCTACATGTGCTTTGTAGATCTGGAGAAGGCTTTCGACTGTGTCCCTCGGGGTATTTTGTGGGAGGAGCTTTGTGAGTATGGGGTACATGGCTCCTTACTACGGGCCATTCAGTCCCTGTATTTGCGAAGCAGGAGCTTGGTTCGCATGGCCGGCAGTAAGTTGGACTGGTTTCCAGTGAGGGTTGGACTCCGTCAGGGCTGTCCTTTGTCACCGGTTCTGTTCATAATTTATATGGACAGAATTTCTAGGCGCAGCCAGGGGATGGAGGGTGTCCGGTTTGGTGATCTGAGGATCACGTCGCTGCTGTTTGCAGATGATGTGGTCCTGTTAGCATCATCAGGCTGCGAACTTCAGCTCTTACTGGATCGGTTTGCAGCCAAGTGTGAAGCGGCCGGGATGAAAATCAGCACCTCCAAATCTGAGGCCATGGTTCACAGTCGGAAAAGGGTAGAGAGTCCTCTCTGGGTCAGGGACCCTATACTGGTCTGTTGAAGAAGCTGAGCCACAAGGCAAGGCTCTCGATTTACCAGTCAATCTACGTTCCGACCCTCACCTATGGTCATGATCTTTGGGTAATGACCGAAGGAACAAGATGGGTTTTCTCGGCATGGTGGCTGGGCTCTCCCTTAGATATAGGGTGAGAAGCTCCGTCATCCGGAAGAGACTCGGAGTGGAGCCGCTACTCCTCCGCATTGAAAGGAGCCAGTTGAGGTGGTTAGGGCATCTGGTAAGGATGCCTCCTGGGCGCCTTCCTAGGGAGGTGTTCCAGGCAAGTCCAGCTGGAAGGAGACCCCGGGGAAGACCCAGGACACGCTGGAGGGATTACATCTCTCAGCTGGTCTGGGAACGCCTCGGGGTTTCACCAGTCGAGCTGGTGAAGGTGGCTGGGGCGAGGGAGGTCTGGGTCTCCCCCCTTCGTTTGCTGCCCCCGCGACCCGAACCCCAGACAAGCGACGATCACCTTCCACTCCACCTGCTCCACTCTTATGACTTGTCTGGAAATGCATCTAAACCTCAGCACCTGCCTTATAAAAGTGCCTTAAACAGAGCTCAGGAGGTTAAATTGCGTATGTATGGTCTGTCTTCATTTCTGGAATTATATTAATTTTACAATATTGTTTTATATTTTGATCTATTCTGCTACAACCTCATTCTTCTAGTAAAAAAATAAAGGACTTTTTTTTCCTTCACTGTTATCCTTTTGTAGCAAGGTTTACAAATTTAATACTAGAAACTCGCATTGAATGCAAACTAAAACCTCCATTGTCTTAAACATAATTCAAAAGCAGCTTTTTCGCTTAAAAAGCACGTACAGACAGAGAGACTGACATGCAGGCTCGGAGTTTTCCCTTTAGGCTTTTCATCTGCTTCTGAAAAAACACCTGTGACAGACAATTACTAAAAGACAATTGCTTCCCAAACATGTGTGCTTACTGCTCTAATCTTCTAACTTTGCCTCTAATTCACAAACTGATGCGTGATCATGCCTGCAAAGAGGGGGAACAAGATATCAGGACTGGCTTTATTACCACTACTTTGAAAAGTACATTTAAAATAAATACGTTGGGCCCTCGGTGGCTTAGTGGTTAGCATGTTCTCCTCTCAGCGCTAGGGATTCCAGGTTTGAATCCCAATCTGGGTGGAGTTTCCATGTTCTCCCTGTGTCCGCGTGGGTTTCCTCCGGGTTCTCCGGTTTCCTCCCACAGTTAAAAAAAATGGATCAAGTCAATTGAGTTCTCCAAATTGCCCTATATAGAGTGTGTTTGTGTGAGTGAGTGCCCAGCGACTGATTGGCGCCCTGTCCTGGGTGCATCTACCCAGCGCCCAAAACGTTCTCCCCTGGATGGGCATGGGGAACCTCCCCACGACCCTAATAGAGGATAAAGCGGAAGATAATGGATGGATGGATATATATATATTCCTACAGCTAGGGGTCGAGCTCTCTTCCCGCAACACATGATGTTCCTGATTATAAAGGGTGCAAATGTTCATCAGGCCGAGTCGGCGCCACCCCAGGTGCGTTAATAATCTCTAATCCTATTACTGATGGTAATTCTTCTGGATTTATTTACAGATTACTGTAAATCAGATTAATTTTGGATTTGTTTAGTCCAGTGTCAGTCTCCATATAATTAGTCTTAAAAGTTAATTAGTTCATTACTCCTTGTCTATTTGACTGTGTCTCTTGTGATTACCTTCAGCTGTGTTTATCCATCACATGTTTTCCTCCTGTCTTTATAAACCCGCTTACCTGTTCATGCACACCCAATTGGTTGAATTAATTAAAGCCTGTGTGCTTGTGCGTGTAATTTTGTTTCCATGGTGTTTCCTGCATTAAAACCTCCTTCATCCCACCTTTAGACTCTGCAGGATCATAATACCGACCTTACAAAATATTTTTTTTTCTAGAGTGTCATGAAGAGGTGATTTAATAGTGCCAGACCATGACGACAGTATAGTGATCATCGCCTTATGCAATGTTTTTTAAAGATTAGGTGATAAGCATGACAACCTGAGGCTGCTTTATATACATCCAGTGGTACAGTTGCAACAATTCATGCAAAGTTAAACTATGCACTACTCAGCAAATGTTTTTAAAACACCCCTATTTTTCAGTTGTTATTAATATTTAAAAATTATAAAATAGCACATTGACATAAAGCAGCTTTACAGTTTTATAAGCCTTTAAACCCCCAAAGACCAAGTCGAAGCGACAGTGGCAAGAAAAACCTCCCTGTTGTGTTGTCATTTTAAGGAAGAATCCTTGGGAGGACCAAGAATCACTGGGGGTCGGTCAGCATCAACATTGTAGGACACTAATGTACAGATTGTGTGATGATCAGGTGACCGAATTTAACAATTGGAAAACTATATAATTCCATTAAGGGTGCCCTGCAGGACTGCCAGTCCAATCTCATAATATTTGCTTAATCCTATCCATGCCCACCCAACATTTTGGGGCAAATACACCCAGGACATGGCACCAATGAATCACAGAGCACTTACTCACACAAACTCACTGGGCACATACTCACTCACACAGACACACACAAACACACCCCATATGGGGCAATTTACCTTGAATCCATGTTTTTGGACTGTAGGAGGAAACCAGAGAACCTGGGTAGAACATGGAAACGGCACCCAGATTGGCATTCGATCCTGAATCCCCAGCCCTGAGAGGCGAACATGCTAACCACTAAGCACTAGGGGGGGGGGGTGTTCCCCATGCCCATCCAGGGGGGAAAGTTTTGGGTACCAATCTATCTCTGGGCACACACTTACTCACACAGACACACACTATATGGTGCAATTTCGAGAACGCAATTGACTTGATCCATGTTTTTGGACTGTGGGAGGAAACCGGAGAACCCGGAGGAAACCCACGCAGACATGGGGCACACACTCACTCACTCACACAGACACACACTATATGGGGCAATTTGGAGAACTTAATTGACTTCATCCAGCATCAGCATCAACATTGTAGGACACTAATGTACAGATTGTGTGATGATCAGGTGACCGAATTTAACAATTGGAAAACTATATAACTCCATTAAGGGCCCCCTGCAGGACTGCCAGTCCAATCTCATAATATTTGCTTAATCCTATCCATGCCCACGCAACATTTTGGGGCAAATACACCCAGGACATGGCACCAATGCATCCCAGAGCACTTACTCACACAAACGCAAATACACTATAGGGGCAATTTAAAGCATCCAAAAACCCAGTGAACCAATAGAAAATCCACACGGACACAGTGAGAACATGTAAACTCCACTCAGATCGGGATTCAAACCTGAATCTCCAGCACTGAGAGCCAAACGTGCTTACCACTAATTTTGTTTTACAAAAGTAAATACACCTCTTGCAAATACAATTCCCAAAAGCATTATTTTCTACAATAAACTTCAGAATTTGTTCAGAAAGTTATTTTCAATTGTCATAGAAGTTATCACAAATGTGCTGCACTTTTTTTTTTTTTTAAAGTTTTGTTTTCACCTTTCCGTCCAAGGCTCCAATTTATTGAATTCTTTACGTCTTTACAGAAAGGGTGCTGAATGAAATTGGGTCTATAATGAAAATGTTCTTAGTAATAAAGAGCCTTACTTTCCATTATAGAACTCCTTTCCCTGTTGTGTCGATGCCGCTGATTAACACACTGAACTTGACTGAAAAGCTTCTACAGAAAGCAGAAATTCCTGAGAAAATTTTGAAACCAAGGAGACATAGACTAAGTTGGCAATTGCTGCCTTTTTATATCTATATATTGAAACTTTGATTGTTTTGCTTAGTTTATTTTTAAAGTGAATGAGCAGAGAATGATTATCAGGAAAACCAACCCTGTTAGATTCATGAAGATTGCTCCAGCTTTAATGTACTGTAATAGCACAAAATTGGGTCTTTCATCTGAAAACATCAAACCACTGCCATTTTCACCGAGGTGCTGCTATAGCAACCTGAGAAAGCAGTATCAGTATTTTTCTCTTTGTTTTTAGATAAATAAGCTTCTCTTAAGGCTAAATATAAAAAGAAAAATAGCTTATATTAACTTTTCAAGCTCCTTCAGTATTGTCTTCAAATTTTTTGAAACTAAATTCCTCAATCCTGTGGGATCAGAAACCTTATTTCCAATCAGCAGTGCAGTCGATTTTTGCTTTGTGTTCTCTGTATGTCGAAAACTGCAACTTAAAGAAGGCAATAAAACAAAATAGCTCATAATGTACCGCAAATCTTTTCAAAAATGATCTTCCTGAAGAAAAGGAGTGTTTATCTTCAATCTTTCCTTCATTATCTTCCACTTTATCCTCTAATAAGGTTGCGGTGGTGGGGGGAGGTTCCCAATGCCCATTCAGGGGAAAAAGTTCTGGGCGCTGGCCAGGGCGTCAGGGCACCCAGGACAGGGCGTCAATTTATCACTTGGCACATACTCACTCACACAGACACACACAAACACACCCCATATGGGGCAATTTACCTTGAATCCATGTTTTTGGACTGTAGGAGGAAACCAGAGAACCTGGGTAGAACATGGAAACGGCACCCAGATTGGCATTCGAACCTGAATCCCCAGCCCTGAGTGGCGAACATGCTAACCACTAAGCATAATTTATGAAATGCTTTTAAAAAAGGTTTATTATCCATTATCTTCCGCTTTATTCTCTACTAGGGTCGGGGGGGGGGGGGGGGTTCCCCATGCCCATCCAGGGGGGAAAGTTTTGGGCACCAATCTATCTCTGGGCACACACTCACACACAGACACCCTCTATATGGTGCAATTTCGAGAACTCAATTGACTTGATCCATGTTTTTGGACTGTGGGAGGAAACCGGAGAACCCGGAGGAAACCCACGCAGACATGGGACACACACTATATGGGGCAATTTGGAAAACTTAATTGACTTCATCCATGTTTTTGGACTGTAGGAGGAAACTCACGCAGACACGGGGAGAACATGAAAACTCCACCCAGATGGGGATTCGTACTGGGAATCCCTTGCGCTGGGAGGCGAACGTGCCAACCACTAAGCCACCGTGCCACCCTTCATTTGTAAGACACTTTGGATAAAAGCATCTGCTAAATGACTAAATGTAAATGTAAAAACTTCAAAATGAACTGTGAAGGGTGGAACCTTTTGTTCCACCAAAAGCCAGTAACTGAGAGTTTAAACATAAAGTTCTGACTTTTTCTCTTTGAACACAAGACACTTTCGGCTGTCTCTGATCTTTGTGCTTTTGACAGGGTTATGACACAGGTCTCAATTCAAAGAGAAGATATGTTTTGGTCTGGGTATGATATAGTTAGTATGATGTTATTGATAGGGGCTTTTACCTGCAATTGCAGTTCTAAAACATCTATAGAAAGCTCACCATTTCATACAAAGTGGCTACACAAAAAGGAAACATCTCTACAGCATCAAAAAAATGCATGATGATAGTATTCAGTGAACAATTCATTTAATACATACAAATGTTGTTGTTAAGCTTCATTGATATGTTTAGTTTAATAATTTCCATCCATCCATTATCATCCGCTTTATCCTCCACTAGTGTCGCGGTGGGATTCCCCATGCCCATCCAGAGGGGAACGTTTCAGGCGCTGGGCAGATACACACAGGACAGGGTGCCCATCTATTGCTGGGCACATTCACTCAATCTCACACACTCAAATACACTCTATATGGGGCAATTTGGAGAATTAAATTGACCTTTATCCATGTTTTTGGACTGTGGGAGGAAACTGGAGAACCCGGAGGAAACACACGGACACAGGGAGAACATGGAAACTCCACCCAGATTGGAATTCGAACTTGGAATCCCTAGAGCTGAGAGGCGAACGTGCTAACCACTAAACCACCGTGCCAGCTAGTTTGATAATTTAAATTATATATTTATATTACCTGGCTACCTGGTTTAATATTTAAAAATAAATAAATGTACATTTTTCTGAAAGTAATTTGGATTTTGGGAGGCACCGTGGTTAGCACTGGGGTCTAGGTTCAGATCCCAATCTGGTTCCATGTTCTCCCAATCGGTTTCCTCTGGGTTTTTACCCACAGTCCAAAAACATGGATGCAAAGTAAATTGAATGCTCTAAATTGCCCTATATACTGTGTGTGTGTCTGTGTGGGTGGGCGTGTGTCCAGGGATAGATTGACACCCTGTCCTGGGTGTATCTGCCCAGCGCCCGAAATATTCTCAACTGGATGGGCATGGGGAACCCCCCTGTGACCCTAATAGATAATTGAGTGGAAGATAATGAATGAATGAATTCAGTTTTTGTAGTAATTACAACGTAAGAGTCTCAAAGTTTAAATTTAAGTAAAATAAATATGTTTGGCGTGGGATTTTTCACTCACTTTGCTTGAGACTTGTTTGTCACCTTGATTTAACAACTGAAATAGTCTGGGGTTTCATTCTATACATCAACAAACTCATTTCAGACTGAGCGTACTACACAACTGTTGTCCCAAACTGTTATAGTCTCTCACTGTGGGGTAATTACGTATGGGATCAGATCTGAAAAATGTCAGTTAGAATGATATTTCTATTTTAACAGATTTAACTTGTGTTTTTCTTGCACTTGGAGTTGCTTTGAAAAAAATATCTACAAAGAAAACGAGATTCTACTGCTCCTGACAGATATTGACGTTTGCAGGTTGAAGTGCAAGGTGCACTTCTAACAACTACTGAAGTGAAAGCAGTAATAAAGGAACCAAGAACAAATCACCAACTGAGAATTGGAACGTGATGGCAAACACAGACGAGACGTATTAAGTAACAATAAAAATTTGTTCGTTCTCCTCTCAGCTCTAGGGATTCCCGGTTCGAATCCCAATATGGGTGGAGTTTCCATGTTCTCCCCGTGTCTGCGTGGATTTCTTACGGGTTCTCTGGTTTCCTCCCACAGTCCAAAAACATGGATCAAGGTCAATTCAATGCTTCAAATTGCCCCATATAGAGTGTATTTGTGTGTGTGTCTATGTGAGTGAGTGTGTGCCCAGTGATAGGTTGGCGTCCTGTCCTGGGTGTATCTGCCCAGCACCCAAAACTTTCTCCCCTGGATGGGCATGGGGAACCCCCCGTGACTCTAGTACAGGATTAAGTGGAAAATGATAAATGGATGGATGGATGGACATGCAAACATGCACACTCCTGACTACACAACTGGTTCTTTGGAAATTTCTCCTTTCAACATTTGGTTAATTTATTCGTATTATAAAATTCATAACAGGAAGTGACTGATCTGTGTCATAAACAGAAAACACACATTTAAAAAATTGTAATGGAATTTGAACGTTGGTCCAAAGTATAAAATATGAGGGATGTGCACCAATAAAACACAACTTAATCAATCAAGGTTTATCCTCTAGGGTCGCAGTGGGGCTCCCCATGCCCATCCAGAGGAGAACGTTTCGGGTGCTGGGCAGATACACCCAGGACAGGGTGCCAATCCATCACTGTGCACACACACAGACACACTCTATATGGGGCAATTTTGGGGAAACCAACTGACCTTGATCCATGTTTTTAGACTCCGGGAGGAAACCTATGCAGACACGGGGGAGGCAAACGTGCTAACCACTAAGCCAACGTGCTGCCCCAATCAAGGTCCATCCATCTATTAATTTCCGCTTTATCCTCTAGTGGTGGGGTTCCCTATGCCCATCCAGGGGAGAACGTTTCAGGCGGTGGGCAGATACACCCAGGACAGAGCACCAATCCATTGTTGGGCACACACTCACTCACACAGACACATTCTATATGGGGCAATTTTGGAAAAACCAACTGACCTTGATCCATGTTTTTAGACTGTGGGAGAAAACCGGAGAACCTGGAGGAAACCCACGCAGACACGGGGAGAACATGGAAATACCACCGAGATTGGGATTCAAACCAAGAATCCCTAGCGCTGAGAAGCCAATGTGCTAACCACTAAGCCACCGTGCCTCCCCAATCAAGGTCATGCTGTATAAAAACAATTAACAGAGGTTTATAACAAATTGGATGAGGGGCTGAAATTTTAAGCCTCCTCGTTCACAGTGTTATTACAACTAAGCTACGGAAGCACAGGATAATGTTTCATAATATTTTCTAATACTTGCCTTAATATATTTCACATGGCTCAACATTAATTCACGTTTTGCCATTTAAACTGATCTCTAATGCAGTATATCATTAAATAACAGTAAGAATGAGGCTTTAACAGTATCTGACTGAGAGGCAAGCTGCAGGCTGTGATTATGGATGCACACTTTGATTCCCATCTTCCAAAAGACAGATCAGAAAGACAGATAAAGATGTAAATTGGACAGTGCTGAACTGTAATGCTGTCAAAAACCTCAGAGATTTAGTACTGGTGCCCTATGACTTTTTTCCTGCCTTTTGAAGATGGCACATGAAACGGAGAGAGCAAGAAGCAGAAGGATGCTGAGAGACAAAGGGAGCACACAGGAACTCAAAACTCATTTTAATGGCACAAATAAACTGCTACACAAGGTTTTGACTGTAAGCTATTTGTTTGTGTGTTATATCACCAACATTGTAATAAACTGTAAATGCAAGTTAGATTTAGATTTGAGTGTACTAACAGTGGAAAACAGGGAGGCACTGGGGCTTAGTGGTTAGCATGTTCTCCTCTCAACGCTAGGTATTCCCGGTTCGAATCCCAATCTGGGTGCAGTTTTCATGTTCACCCCGTGTCTGTGTGGGTTTCCTCCCACAGTCCAATAACATGGATAAGGGTCAATTGAATTCTCCAAATTGCCCCATATAGAGAGTTTGTGTGAGTGAGTGTGTGCCCAGTGATAGACTGGCACCCTGTTCTGGGTGTATCTGCCCAGCGCCCGAAACCTTCCCCTCTGGATGGGCATGGGGAATCTGCCCCTGCCCGCAACCCTAGTTGAGGATAAAGAGGAAGATAATGAAAGGATGGAATAGATCACTAAATACTGTTATAAAAATAAAACAAGAACAGACTAACTGTCATGATCTTGCTGCCTATGTGGCGTCTAAAAGAGAGTTGAAAGTGACGTGAAAGAGTTTACATCGAGGCTTAGTGTTTAGCACATGTGCCTCTCAGCGCTGGGTATCCAAGTGTTTTCATGTTCTTCCCGTGTCCACACAGGTTTTCTATAGGTTCTATCCTCCAGGTTTCCTCCCACAGTCCAAAAACATTCAAGGTAAATAGAATGCTATAAATTGCCCCATATAGAGTGTGTGTGTGTGAGTGAGTCTGCACAGTGATGGATAGCCGGGCGCTCTGTCCTGGGTGTATCTGCCCAGCGCTCAAAACGTTCTCCGTGGATGGGCATAGCGAACCCCCTGCGACCCTAGTAGAGGATTAAGCGAAAGATATTGAACGAATGAACAAACAATAACATCAGGTAAACTAAAACACACAGGTACAAAACTAGGCTTAAATTTATGATCAGACAAAATGGGTTTTGTCATACGGGAGCCAAGCAGTGCAAAACAAAATTACCATTAATTATGATAAAATTACATAAGGAAAAATTTACAGTTAGAAAACAAACTTGCCAAAGGCAATAGAATATTCACAAACGGCCTGTCAGAAAGCGTAGGTACCCAACACAAGGTACTGATGGGTGATAAATTTCAACAAGCTGATGGGGACCAGAGACAGGAGTTCACAAGCTCTAGAGCTGGCTTTATTCACCCAAAGAATATAAAATGCACATTAATTGTGTATTAAAATGGCGATGGATCTGCCATGCTGTCGATGGATCTCCCTGCAGCTTGTTGCCAGATCTGCGATGTGTCCGCTTATAAAGGCACACGGTCATCAGACAGAGCCGGATCAGGTAAACTAATCTCCCTGATCATTGTGTCGGCTCCCCTCTCCTCCCAACATGGCCAGCGCACCACCACACGGGCCAACAGGCTAAAATATTTTCCACAAAATGGACAAAACATATCTTCATCCATTCTGTCCTCATGAAACTGTTTGTAATTGACAATTATCAGCCATCAGCACTTTCTGGTTTAAATACGCACAAGGACGACACGTGACAGACAACCTACCTGATATTACTGTCAAGACTGAAGGCAAAAAAACCAAGGACCCATGAACTAATTAACCATGACTAATAAATGAATTAACAAAGGACAAATTAGCAAATTAAGAAAATGCAGATAAGGTGGCGATTGAAGTGGAAATTAAAGTCTAATTGGTCTGACACATGCAATCAAACAATCAGTGGTCAACAGGAAGAGAGACCCTAAAAATTTCCTAGACACATACAGGAATACATTACTGACTTAATTACTGTGCAATTCATTCATTTATTCATTATCTTCCACTTTATCCTATATTAGGATCGCGGGGGGTACCCTATGCCCATCTAGGGGAGAACATTTAGGGCGGTGGGCAGATACACCTAGAACAGGGCGCCAATCCATTGCTGGGCACACACTCACTCACACAGACACACTCTATATTGGGCAATTTGGAGAACTCAATTGACTTGATCCATGTTTTTGGACTGTGGGAGGAAACCGGAGAACCCGAAGGAAACCCACACGGACACGGGGAGAACATGGAAACTCCACCCAGATGGGGATTCGAACCGGAAATCCCTAGTGCTGAGAGGAGAACATGCTAACCACTAAGCCACCGTGCCGCCACTGGCTAAAATGTTTTCCACAAAATGGACAAAACATATCTTCGTCCATGCTGTCCTCGCGAAACTGTTTGTGATTGACATTTATCTGCCATCAGCACTTTCTGGTTACTGTCAAGACTGAAGGCCAAGGAAAAAAAACAAGGACCCATTAACTAATTAACCATGACTAATAAATGAATTAACAAAGGACAAATTAGCAAATTAAGAAAATGCAGATCAGGTGGCGATTAAAATGGAAATTAAGGTCTAATTGGTCTGACATGCAATCAAACAATCACTGGTCAACAGGAAGGGAGACCCTAAAAAGGATCCTAGACAAATAGAGGAATACATTACTGACTCAGTGCAACTTAATTTTTGATTAATTCCAATTGAAGTGTTTAAATTTTGTAGTTTTTATACTTCTTTTATACAGTATTTGCACTTTTACATTATTGTCCTACCTTCTTCTCTAATGGTTGAGTTCAATAACGCAGACTGACTTTTTCTGTTCATTAGGATATACTGTATGTGATGTGTCTGCTCCACACTGTAGGTCGCCATCTGGAACTCTCTGGCACTTTTGATCCTCAGAGCATCCTGGGAATATGTGGGAGCCAATCACATCCAGCCTACACTGTTGTAGCCCGTATAAATGGCACATGCTGCTTCTGGCATCTCAGTCGGTATCAGTACATGGCTATTTTCTAATCTTCTGGGATGGAGCTAAGACAAGACAGGAATTTGACCACAGTTAGGCAGTTGTCCAAAAAAAAATTGATATTGTCAACGTAATTCATTCTCTTTGAGGGAACAGATCAGCAAAACTTTTAAAATCAGTGCATTATGCAAATCATTTTTAGATCTATAAGAGAGAGATTTTATATATATATATATATATATATATATATATATATATATATATATATATATATATATATATATATATATATATATATATCCATCCATTATCTTCTGCTTTATCCTCTACTAGGGTCGCCAGGTGGAAAGTTCCTCATGCCCATCAAGGGGAGAACGTTTTGTACGCTGGGCACATACACCCAGGACAGGGCGCCACTCTATTGTTGGGCACGCACTCACTCACACAAACACACTCTATATGGGGCAATTTGGACAATTCAATTGACCTTGATCTATGTTTTTGGACTGTGGGAGAAAACCGGAGAACCCGGAAGTAACCCACACGGACACAGGGAGAACATGGAAACTCCACCCAGATTCGGATTCGAATTGGGAAAATATAATATATATATTTCTCCTTATTTATACATAAAACTGAAAACCCACACAATGGTCACACCTACATACACTTTGGTAAAACATGAGTTCATTTTTTAGTATTCTAGGCAGAGGGCCCGGCTTCAGCTGATCCACTATACTGAAGCAGACATCATCTGCACAATAATACATAAGACCTCTGTCCTCCATAGCAAACTACTAAACTCACAGAACTAACTTTGTGTACCACTATACTGTGGTATAGTAATATTTAAGTAACTTTTCATTTCATCTTATAAAAACATTTTTGTCATACTGGAGGGATGATGGCTGTTCAGCCTGGAGCACTAAGAGACCATGATGAACATGGTCAGACAGTAGCATATGTTAATGACTATGTCAGCATATTGTTACCGACAACGTCATATTTAGCAAAATCCATCTGGTAAGATAAACTGCTCTGAGCCGTCTTCTGTAAAGACACCGAATATGCAGGAAACAGATTTATAGGGTTCTGTTCCAGGGCAGCTCTGACAGTGTGAAACAGCTGACCAAAACAGGGTGCAGGGAAAGATATATCACAGGACGCCATGCCATTGTTTGTAAATAAGCGCCACTGGGACAACATCGAATTGAGTGCAGTCACGGGCAAAAAATACTTTGAAAAGTATACTTAGGTTGGGTTTTATTGTGTTGTGGTATGTATTGTAGTACATATATATATATATATATATATATATATATATATATATATATATATATATATATATATATATATATATATATATATATATTGTATTTATATTAATTAATTAACTTAATCCTCTACTAAGGTTGTCTTTTGAGGTGTTGACGGTTTCCTGGAGGTGTAGTCAGATCCTCATCCATGGCTCTGCTGAAGCACTGAGGCTACGATGATTACTTGATGGAACCTGGATATTAATTGGACCGGCGGTCCTGCAGGACGCCCTCAATGGACTTACATATAGTTTTCCAATTGTTTAAAACGGTCACCTGATCATCACACAATCTGTACATTAGTATCCTACACTGTTGATGCTGCCTGGCCACTCAAGGAGGATGAGCCCCCATAAGCCTTGGTCCTCCCAAGGTTTCGTCCTTAAAATAACAACATAACAGGGAGTTTTTTCTTACCACTGTTGCTTCGGCTTGCTCTTTGGGGGTTTAAAGGCTTTTAACTCTGTAAAGCTGCTTTGTGACGATGTACTGTTGTAGAAAGCACTATATAAATGAATTACTTGAACTTGAAGGTTCCCCAATGCCCATCCAGGGGAGAACATTTCAGGCACTGGGCAGACACCAAGGACAGGGCGCCAATCTATCACTGGATACACACTCAGTCACTCAGACACACACACAAACTATATGGGGCTATTTAGAGCATTCGCTTTACCTTGATCCATGATTTTGGACTGTTGGAGGAAACCGGAGAACCCGGAGGAAACCCACGCAGACATGGGGAGAACATGGAAACTTCACCCAGAGGCGAACATGCTAACCACTAAGCCACCACGCAACCCTATATTGATCTATAGCTATATCTATACACACACGTCTAACCTGATCTTTTTCAAAAGGCTTTTTGATACTTATTTAGCTGATCAACCACAAACTCAGTCAAGGCTGAAGAAGTAGACATTTAGACGAATAGGATTCTTTCTTTGTAGCAAGTCAGACAATGATAAAGCAATAACTTTCAGTTTATGGCAGAAGTGTTTTTTGGATTGCATCTGACAGCTGGACCAATTTCCTCTCAAGTGAAGGATTGTGTCTTCTTTTATACCTTCAGAAAGAAAATATGGAGTTTCAAATAAATTTTAATCTTGAAATCCAAAGTTCCTTGGTAATAGTCTGAAGTGACAACTTTGACTTGTGTAATTATATAATTCACTTTCTTGGAACAGTATTATGCACTTTATGTCTTTTTAATGGTCATACATGTATGCTAATCCAATATGAGCTGTTAAATGGATTTTTTTTATAGAATCATAGAAAGTTTTAAGCTGTACTCATGTCAATCATGTACACTAACAAGGTTAAGAGACATTAAGGAGCATGTGTTACTATAGTAATATAGTGTTCATTTCATATATGTAATAGAATGCAGAATTAGTATCTAAAAATAAGTGCACCTTTCTGTATACTTAAGAACTGCGAAAACTAGTTCTAGTTAATGAGGTGTGCTTAGGTTTTTAACCAGGGCAGTTTTATTTAAATAACTAAAGATGTCTTGGTGTTCACCTACAATGATTATTCATTTTAAAGTAATAATGTGGGCGGCCCAATGGCTTAGTGGTTAGCACGTTCTCCTCTCAGCGCTAGGGATCCAGGTTTAAATCCAAATCTGGGTGGAGTTTCCATGTCCTCCCCGTGTCCATGTGGGTTTCCTCCAGGTTCTCCGGTTTCCTCTCATAGTCCAAAAACACAGATCAAGGTATGAATTGAATTTGTTAAATTGCCCCATATAGTGTGTGAGTGTATGCCCAGTAAAAGATTGGCATCCTGTCCTGGGTGTATCTGCACAGCGCCTGAAACGTTCTCCCCCGGATGGGCATGGGGACCCTCCCCCGCAACCCCAGTACAGGATAAATCGGAAAATAATGGATTGATGGATGGATGGATGAAGTATTAATGTTTTCACTATAGGCAGCACAGTGGTGTAGTGGTTAGCACGTTCAACTCTAGGGTTAGAGTCTAGAGTCTCCTTGTTCAACAAGTCTCTGCCTCTCCAGGTTACAGAAAGTCAGGTTACAGAAGTTTTCTCCAGGTTCTCTGGTTTCCTCCCACAGTCCAAAAACATGGATTTGAAGTAAATTGACTACACTAAGTTGCCCCTATTTAAATTGTACCTTTATAGTGTGTCTGTGTGAATGAGTATGCGCCCATCGATGTATTGGCACCCTGTCCTGGTTGTAATGTTCTCCTCTGGATGGGCATGGGAACACCCACACCCCACAATCTTTTTAATGTTTTTAAGCACCATGTATGTAGCCTTTTGCCCTTAATTACATCATTTACTTTTTCCTTAAGAATTTTGGATTTCTTTATGTTTTTGTGCTTCTGAACACATCTGTGTTGTGGATGTGTGAAGTGAGAGGGAGAGATGGTGAGTGTGGGGAGTTGCAGTTTTTTCTTTGGCAAAACATCAATTATGTAGCACAAAGACATCAACCTCTGGCAACGTTCAACTCAGTGTGTCCCAACAATGCTTTCTGCCTTCCCAGAAATAATCAATTTTTAAGATTGGATATTGTCAGTATTAAGAATAAATCGATCAGTGTTGCGTCCAGCAGACATTGTTGCGTATTGCTGATTGATGGTATCACAGATTAAATGCAGAGGAAACTGCTTGGACCAAATCTGCTTCATCATTGCATTGTCTTCCTCACTTAGAGTTTGAGATTGATTGACTTTCTGTAACCTGGACAAATTTGTAAGCATTCGTGTACCTGGCAGAAAGCAGAAAGTATAAAGGCAACATCTTTTCATGGATTAGGTCTAGTTGCCATAGCAAAAGGAAATATCCAGCAAGGAGAAAGAGAGTGTGTTTTCTGTAATAGAGTGTATGTGCCTCTAATAGGAACTTTGAAGGTCATTTCAGCAGCTTGCATCAGGCTAAAGCATTAACAGTAATTAGCCCCAAGCTTAAGCTTTTTCCCTCATGCTTTTTTCAGATGTCAGTTGACATTTTATACAGCATTCATACAAAATCCACTTGCATGTTTTACCTCTGCACTTTTTTAAACAAATTGTACTGTCTATGACCTGCAGCATACAGGTGTGGGTGGTAAAGATGATGCCTTCTCTTACGCCGGATTGAAAAACGCTTCATCAGATACACATGTACATTACTGAAGGGAATCAGCTCTGCCTTTGAAATAAAAGAATCCAGTGTGACTGAATAATGATGAAGGCAGCAGAGAACAGATTTGCATTGATTATGTCTGCACTCAACCAGGAATGGGAGAAAGGCATGCAGGTGTGTTGTTATATTTATACATTATTTTTTGATCAAGAGCTTCCTATAGCTTTTGATCTAAGAAATAAAGAAAAACAGAATTTAATTTTATGCAATTTGTTAGGCCCAAGTGAAAGATACATTGGCCACACATCGATTCATTCATTATCTTCAGCATAATCCTTTACTGGGGTCAAAGGGTGCTCATTCGGGGGGAAATGTTTCAGGCGCTGGGCAGATACACAGATACCCTGTACAGCAAATTTTTCACTCGGCGCACACACACAGACACACACTATATATTTGGAGGCAATTTGGAGTAGCCAATTTACCTTGAATACTTGTTTTTGGACTGTCGGAAGAAACTGAAGAACCTGGAGGCACCCCACACAGACACATGGAGAACATGGAAACTCCACTCAGGTCGGGATTCAAAAGGCAGACATAAGGACCACTAAGCCACCGTGAAATTGGACATTAGACAATATTTTAACTGACATTTTTTTAATGTATATAAATATTTGAATATTTAATTGCAATTAATTGAATTAATTACAGATTTGTTGTCAAGTATGATTGTATTTGAAAACGTTTTTTTGTAATAAAATATAATACACAATTCCAGGTTCGAATCCCAATCTGTTTGTGTGCGTGTCTGTGTGTGTCCAGTGATAGATTGGCGCCCTGTCCTGGGTGTATCTGTCCAGTGCCCAAGACGTTCTCAGAGGGTGGAAACTCCCCGCGACACTAATAGAGTATAAAGTGGAAGATCATGGATGGATATGATACAAAAAAGGGACAGTTAATTACCTCTGTCATGTCATGTCTTAAAACATCTCAAACTGGTGCCTTGAACATCACAGAGCGTTTACTGTACTGCAATGGCCTCCACAGCCACCAGATCTCCAATTGATCACCTTTAATCTGCAGCAACTGTGTAATGCAATCATGTCTAAATTGACCAAAACCTCTGAGTAATGTTTCCAAAACCTTGTTAAAACATAAGAATTAACTTAGTTCTGAAAGCAAAACGTGGTCCAACTGTTTACCAGCAAGGTGTACCTAATTAAGTGACCAGTGAGTGTATTATAATATATAATGTATTATACTATATATATATATATATATATATATATATATATATATATATATATATATATATATATATATATATATATATAAGTGTACCTAATTAAGTGACCAGTGAGTGTATTATAAAATATAATGTATTATAATATATATATATATATATATATATATATATATATATATATATATATATATATATATATCATTCATTCATTCATTATCTCCCGCTTATCCTCTATTAGGGTCGCGGTGGGGTTCCCCATGCCCATCCAGGGGAGAACGTCTCGGGCGCTGGGCAGATAGACCCAGGACAGGGCGCCAATCCATCGCTGGGCACATACTCACTCACACACACACACTCTATAGGGGGCAATTTTGAGAATTCAATTAACTTGTTCCATGTTTTTGGACTGTGGGAGGAAACCGGAGAACCCGGAGGAA